>VZSV01000192.1:327170-405107 GCA_013398735.1 Nothocercus julius | reverse complement strand
AGTACATCTGGGATTACTTTCAGATACAGGTTTGGAGGAGAAAGACACTTAATGACATATCACTGGAACTTTTTATACCTCTTGAGAAGTGAACAGAAATACATCCATCTTTGCAGTATTTATGAGGTTAAAGAGTATGGAGGCAGCATAGCATCTTTGAGGTTTTCGCTGTGAAGCCTGGCAGTCACATCCAGATCTTGCTTCAGTCTGAGACTTTTTTTTTTTTCAGTGAAGACTGTTGGGGGAGGAGGAGGGAGTTGGATAGTGAGTTGGAAGAAAGATACTTTGACTCTGTCTTAAGAGGAATGTGTCCACCAGAAGCTTGAGAAATAAGGAGCAAGCATCTGTCAGTTTAGATTTGTTAGCACTTCGCTGTCCAGCTGAACTTCTGTGCAAATGTAATGAGTCTCCTGTAACTGTGTCCCCCTATTTGTAGCATTAGTTTATGAAGTAATTCTCAAGGGAGGTGCCTGGCAGAGGGTAAGACAACCCTTTTGTACAGCTCTGCTGTGAAATTTCTTAAAAATGTTTAAGATGTTTTGGAATGCTGCTGTGATTTTGGAAACTGTGGTTTCCAGTATATAGATGGACAGAACAAGACACCGAAGTTAGTGGTTTGCATGAGACCATGGGAGCTCAGGCTCAGGGAAGGCATTACAACTTAGTTATTCAGGCTGGTGGAGCATATCTCTGTGGGTCATGTATTTAAAGGCATTTGCCCCCTTTTGGGTTAGTGTAATTGTGCCTGAGAGTTCCATTTCAGTTGCTAATCCATTGATATGACTACAAGCAGCACCTATCCAGAGCTGAAGAGCTCTTCAACTTGAAGTACAGGCCTCAAAGACTACAGGTCCCACCATGCATTGCTGTATCTTAATAATCTTAATCAAGAAAGTGCACTGCTTGCTGCGTTCTATGTAATAGTGTCTGCCAGCATCAATTTTAGTAAAGAGGAAGGTGGCTTTGGGAAATCTGTAGGCCATCTTTGGAACAGAGGCTTCAGCTGGGTTCCCCCTGAGTTAAATGTTGGCAAAGAAACAAATGTGTGAAATGAGTGAAGGTGGTGATTCGATGTTGGATGTATTCCAGTGATCCCTGCCTGGCAACGGACTGCAAGTATGCCAACAAATTCCACTTCCACTGTCTTTTTGGGAACTGCAAGTATGTGTGCAAAACCTCTGGCAAAGCAGAATCCCACTGCCTGGACCACATCAACCCCAACAACAATTTGGTGAATGTGCGAGACCAGTTTGCTTACTATTCACTGCAGTGTCTCTGTCCAAACCAGGTAAGAGTTAATTCAAGAAGCAGTGGACTAGCCTGAGTATGTGTGTTGGAGAAGAATAACTAGTGGACTATTACTGGAGCAAGACTGAGAGTTCATCCCTGGTCTAACCATTGAATCATAGAGAGTTCTCAATTACTTAGTCTAGTTAAATTTGACATCAGATGGAAAAGACTACTGCTTTATGTATGTATGCCTTGGATGAAGTGAACAAGGAAACAAATGGAATAAGAGGCATGATGATATCTCTGATGAATATGAGGGGAGGTGATGGACTTTTTACTGTGGTTTAGGATAGTTCAGCGTAGAATAGACAACGGAGCGATACAGAATACCCACCAGGCAAGAGATCTGCATTGTGCCTCACGGAAGGTGCTGTGGATGCAATGTAGAAGTCAGTTCAGGCCTACCTCGCATTGTGTCAGAGGAAAAGCATTAGGAGCAGGCAAACAAGAAGGCTTTTGTTTGCGGGATGCTTCATATAACCTGTCTGTTTGCTCCCCTTTAGCACTGTGAATTCAGGATGCGAGGACATTACCATTGTCTTCGTCCTGGCTGCTACTTTGTGACTAACATCACCACCAAGCTGCCCTGGCATGTGAAAAAGCATGAGAAGGCAGAGAGAAGAGCAGCCAATGGCTTCAAGTACTTCACCAAGCGGGAGGAGTGTGGTAGACTAGGTGAGTTCTCTTCTTCCTCCATCACCCTTCTCATCTTTGCTATGTCCAGGCTGAGATCACCATTAGTGAGTCTGCTAGTTATGGTAAAAGTGTATATGGTTGTTAAATCACAAAGCAAGAAAGAGAACAAAGCAGAAATTTGTTGCTAGTTTACCTGGGATAAAGAATAAAGGTTCCCGTTTTCCCAAATAGGGCCAAGTTAAATGGAAAAAAGCTGCAGCAGTTTTGTGTATATATTTTGTTGGAAGATAAAACTTCCCCTTTGTGTTTTTCCTTTTAATCTAATTGTCAGAGGCCTTTTTTGTACTTCAGAGTCTTTTGTGCCTACTGCTTGTCTTGGGCAGAGTTGAAGAGTGCTCTTAGGAGTAAGAAAAGCGTAAGCGAAATGTCTGTTCTGATGAGTCTCTTTTGTGTATGGAGAAGCCCTCCTGCATCAATTTCCAGTAGCTGTTCAGCCCCATTCCAGGCAGCTTCAAATGAAGCTTTTTTTTTTTCTTTTTGCTTTTTTGATAGCTGTTGCCAGGGCTGCATATTGAAAGCCAAAGGGTAAATACTCTGTCCAAAGATAGAGGTATGGGGAGGGGTGCTCAGTAAACTCCTTTCTCTTCCTATCCGTTTTAGCAGCAGGAAAATACAGGCCCAGTGAAATACAGTGTTGTTTCTTTATGCAACCATCCTACTAGAGCGTGGCCTGAGGAGAGAGCTAGGATGTGGCACAAGACTCAGACCTGTCGTTTGCCAAAACTATTAGCAGAGCTGTGATACCTATTGAATCCAAGGCCTGCTGACATAACAGAAAGCAGAATGAATTACCAGTGCCGTAGGCTGGAGCTTTAAGTCAAATGTTGTGAACTGGGGAGGGGATCCCTAGCCCTGACAGAGGTCCATCTTGGACTGGCTGCCATTCACTATCCCTTTGTGTTTGGCTCAGTCTTCCCTGAGTTGGTCAGCCCTGGCTTACAGGTTTAACCAAATGGTTCAGAAAAATACTGCTTTCCTTTTTGGCCATACTGTCCCTTTTCCTGGATGCTGCCTTTTTTTTTTTTTTTTTTCCCTCCCTAGAATTAAGGAAAGCTGTTAACCAAAATAACCAAAGCTGCACTTTCCCCTTGCACTGTGAATACATAAAGAATTTATACCTGAAATTTATACCTGAATGGTAAATTGCTTGTGGTAACCAGGGCAATCAGTGTCAACACTCCACAGCCAGTCCCTACCCCGCTCTCATTTGCACATGTCAGTAGATTCAGCGCAGTTGCTGTTATTTACTCAACTTTTGGTGTTTCAGGTGATAGCAGGAGCTAGACAAAACAGGACAGTGATATATGACACCAGCCTACTGTGCTGCTGTAGCAACGGGCGAGCCTTCACCTGCCCTTTGCTGATACTGTTTCAATCCCGCCAGCACTGTTTGTTCTGCAGCCCAAAGAACAGCACACGGGGCTGGGGAGGGCAACTGAGGTGGGGCTGTGGGGGAGTGGAAAACCTAAACAAACACAAACTTGGCGTGCACATAAAACACTATCTCGGAGCTAATGATGGGCTGGGCAGAGCAGGAGCCGCTTGGCAGCAAGACGTCTACAGAGCGTGCGTGTGTCAGCAGTGTTTATTTTGGGAGTGGAGGAGGGTCCATGCATCCAGCAGGATGTACCTATGCCTATAGCTTGGGCTTGCCGTGCATTTAATGGTGCGTTTAGTCAGGGCTGTGTATTTACCCAGGTAGATACAGACAGGCGTGCTAGGCTGGTGTAGCTGGCTGTGTTTGTGCAGGCGGCTGTGGTTGTACCAGCATGTAAATGCTTGTCTACTTCTCTGTGCGTCGTTCTTCTTTGGGTTAAGGATGTATATAGCAGGTGCAGAAGCACTGGTCTGTTCTAGGATCTGAGAGGGTTTGTGTGCATTCATCTATAGGTATACATATATTTATATATATTTAAGTAAAAATATGTATGTGTGTGCGTGTGTGTGTGTGTGTGCATAAATGCATTTACATATAAAGATAGATAAATGTGTATGCATTTGTTTGTAGATATATTTTACTGATCAGTTAAAAAAAAGGATCTGTCTGTAGCTCTGTTCCTCTATACGAGGGTATGGACAGGAGATGATGGACACTAGATACAGTAGCAGGATTGTTGATGTAGCCATGTTTTAATTGCAGTGAGCCCTTATTTATCAGCTATAGAATGTAGCTTTTTTTATAAAAAAGATTGTCTGGTTGTGAGTTAAGACACAAACTCTCAATGTTTATGGCAGTAGCAACAAGGAGCAAAATGTGTCAGCTGCAGTGGCAGACCCTGTATAAATTGTTCGTTGTTTTTAGATGCCAAATATGGAGTGACAAGAAGCACTTCCTAGCTCCTTTCTATCTGATTGCAGAGTATAAGCTCTCCACAGTAGAGCTTCTGAGGGACTATACTGTCCTAAGAGTACAGTTAAAAAAAAAAAAAAGACAAAAAAGGAAATTTGTTCTGGTCTGACTGATCATAAACATGTACTTCTGAGATTGGATAACCTGAGGTACCACTAGTCATAATGGTACAATGAGGCATAATGGTAACTCTTACTCTTTCATAACAAAAGGAAGAGACTAGTTTGCAGCTCACGCCTACTTTTTGAATCCACATACATTGCAGTCCTTCCTTGCAGTTTCTTAGCAGGTCAAAGAGGGTGATTTCCATGTAAGGGACTGTTCCTGAAGAACCCATGACCGCTGTCAAGTAGCAGCAGACTTGCCCTGTCTCCAGGGCATCTCTTGTTCATCCCTTCTTCCTTTCAGTACTTTCATGTGCTACATGCATTGGTTTTGCGTTTACAGGTTGCAAATATAACCAGGTGAACAGCCACTTCCACTGCATTCGAGAGGGCTGCCAGTTTTCTTTCCTGCTCAAGCACCAAATGACATCCCATGCCAGGAAGCACATGAGAAGGATGCTGGGGAAGAACTTCGACCGTGTTCCTACTCAGGTGACTCACTGGCTAAGCTGTAGATGTGCATGTAGTGATAGTTCTTTTGTCTGCCTTCTGGAGAGCAGCATTAGACGCTCACACCCAACCTCGTCCAGGTATCTGCAGTGCAGTGGGGATGTGCAGGTTCACCTGAGCTAGCTCTAGCTGGTTTGGCTCCCATTATAGCAGGAAAGATGCTGAAGCACAGACATCAAAGCACTGCTCAGTCTGAACAGCCTTTCCTGGTGAGTGGTAGAGAAAAACGTGAGAGGGCTAACACTGTAAGATACTCATATTTACGACCTGTACTCCCTGCCTGCTCTCTCAATATACACCAGTTGGCTTATTAAAGTTTAAGTGCTTAGGCCATGGAGGAATTGACCATTTTGGTTAAAGTAAACATATCCTGTTGCATACACAAAAAAAAGTTGCTGCTATCACCTAGAATGGAAGAAATACCAGCCTCAACATTTCTCTTGCTTGATTTGGAGTTGAGATAAATTGGGACTTTTTTGTCCTTTCTCAGAAAGTACCAGGGCTACGTAGTTGCTTTATTTTTATAACATAACTGAAAGCAACTGGCAGATTAGGTTTGGTCGTGTTTTGTGAGTAAATTGAAGTGTTTCAACTGCAGCACAGAGCTGCTGCTCAGAATGGTAGCGTTCCTGCGACCTCCTGTTCTTTTTTTCTAATTCCTTAGTTTAATTTCGCCATTGACCTGGAATATGAAACAGACTAGTTTTGTTTAACCCCTTGTGGCTGGCCTGGCCCTAGGGACATCTTTCGGTATATGAAAAACAAAAGCTGCAGAAGTAAGATGGGAATCCCCTTTCATTCTACCACATGGGAATGGGAGGTCCCTGCTGGTTGTCAGGTACTTTCAATAAGCTAATTGTTCAGGTTCGCTGCTGTTGGATTTAATGAGTCTGCTGTGTGACATGCCAAGGAATTGGTGTTACTGTTGTGGTAGCTTTAGCAGAGACTCAGCAAACAGATTTCTCTCTGCTATACTGCTTTAAAACCATTTAAGACTTCTAGTAAGTGCTGAGCTGAAAACACTAATTTTGACCTTCGTCTCCGTCACTGGCCATTCTGTGTCACTTAACAGCAGAGAAGTAGTCATCATTGTCAAAGGAATCCCAGAGCAAGCAGTGCCAGTTCGCAACTGTTGCTGTGCTTAGCCCATTCAGCAGTCCAGCAAATAATAAAAGAGGCTGAAAGAGCAAGTCGGGACCTGTGGCAAAGCTAACGTAATTGCTGTAGTGCCACTGCCTTTCTGCGATTAAAAGGACTAACCCCAGTTCTTCTCGCACCTTGGTGGTCAGTAGGCACTTACTGTGAGCCTTTGTGTAAATCCTCCTACCCAGAGGAGACCATGTCGCGCCAGGCCCCAGCAGCTGCCTGTGTGCAGGGCATGGCAAGAGAGACACGGAAGAGCGTGGGTTTCAGGCAGCGTTCCCTGTTGGGATGTATCAGCACGCAGGCACTAGGGCACTCATGCCAGTAGTTATATTCCCAGTCTCTAAATGCAGCAGGACCTACACAGTAAAGTAGCAATGCCAAGATTAACACCTCCTGTTTTTGAATGCATCAGAATCCACACACCAGGATATTGGTGCCAAGATTAACACTCCCAGCCTCTGAATGCATCACAATTCACATACCAGGATGCGCGTGCCAAGATTAACACTCTGAGCTCCCAGTGAAGCAAGATTCATGCTCCCAGCCTCAGTGCCATAGGTTCCACTTGCAGGCATGTTCCAGCTATCCCCCAAGAACAGAGGCAGAGAAGAAAACGTGCAGACAGATGGTTTTGGTCTTGGCATCTTGCTTTTGGTGTGAAAGTCCCCGTCCTGTTTTCTTGCTGCAGGTTATTGGCCACACTCCAAGAAATGAAAATCTCCCCCATGTTGGCAGCATGGCACCCAGCCCAGCTTCATCAGGAACCCCAGCTTCCTTTCAGGGACCCCAGAGCATGATGGACACTGAAACAGATGAGTACATGGATTATACTGGCTGTAGCCCTGGAGGGATCTCCTCGGAATCTTCCAATATGGACCGCAGCTGCTCCAGCACTCCAGTGGGCAATGAAAGTACATCAGCAGGTAATAGAGAACAGAGGGAAAGTGGATTATCAGTTACATGTTCTCTTGAGAGAGAAACTCCTAAAGAGAGGATAAAGCAAACGGCACCTTGAAAATACAAGCTGCAGCAGTTCAGCTTCAGATGTAGTAGTGCCTTGTACTAACCCAATTCCCAGCCGTTATTTGCAAGAAGAGCTCCATCTGAATATATACCTCAAGGATCCATGAACTAATAGCGTATCTTGCTTTCCACTTAAAGAAAGGTTTTTATGATGTATCTTGGTGTTGGATCTACTTGAATAACTGATCTTAAAAAAAAAAAAAAAAAAAAAAAAAAGATGTGGAGCTTTTTTTTTTCCCCAGCATTTTCCCAATATCCTTTTGTATTTCTTTGTGCTTCATCTGAAGTCAGGTATTTTCCTATACTCTTGAGGTTTAGAAAGACTGTACAGTAGCAAATACACTGCACAGGGACAGGGAGGAACTACTACATCTTCAGAAAGCAACACGTAAAAGCTCACTGACCTCCTTTCCTCATACAAAAGACTCTAGCCTCTTGTGCCACTTTGTGCAGTGCTGCAAGAGGAGAGCTCCACCATCCCCCTCTTTCTGGCAGTCAGATCCATCATTGGTTCCTGTTTGCAGGACCACTGAACAGTCATCTCCCTCGGCCCTGTGTTACAGTTAGCGTCTCAGCAGCCAGATGTGTGTTACGATTTAGTTCTGTATCATCTAGTGGTGACCCAAGGTTCTCTTGGCTGTCCTTCCCAGGGTTAGGTGTTGCATTCTAGCAAGGCTGCTCCCATGAGTTTGCTTAAATTTCAAATAGATTTTCCTGTTTGTCCTTCCCCCACCAAAGAGATGAAGTTTATCATGTAACGCATCTCCTTAGGCAACCTTCACATGAGCGCTGCTGGATCATGACAGTGGTTCCCCTGTGGCGTTACAGCTCCTGCAGAGAGTTTTTGGTGGGGCAGCAGGTCCTGGGGGTCTCCCGTCCTCCCTGAGTGCCACCTCCGAGGGCACTGCTGTCCGTGGAGCGAGGGATCTCCTGTGCCCGGCGCCCCAGCCCCCCTCCCAGCAGTCCCTTGGTAAAAGCACCATATCAGCGAGGCCCAAACAAGCAGGAATTGCTGCGGGAGAGACTGTAGCTCTTCCCTCGTGCCACTGAGGCCCCCCCTCACTTTCTGCAGAGATACCCCTCCTCTTCCTGATGCTGTCAGTTCCTCACCTTCCATTTCCTCTCTGTTACAGTTCCATTTCGTACATTTGTGAATGTATTTTCCATTTTCATCATATTGCTTCCGCTCTTGGGTTCTCATTTCAGTTCTTTTGTTTTTCTTTTTTGTTTGTTGTTTTTTTTTCCTTTTTTTCTGCTTTTTTTTTTTTTCTCTCCACATTCTCCAGGCTGCCTGGTTCCTTCTACCGCTACCGCTGCTGCCGATGATGCTACCCACAATGCACCGCAGCCTCAGCCACCACCTCTGCCTCCATCTTTCTCACAAGCCCTGCTTAGGTCCCCCCTCCCCACCCTTCCCTATCTCTTCTCTCCATCTTGTCTCTCATACTCCCTGCTTAGTGCCACTCTGGGATCCAGCAGGGGCATTGCCATGCCTGCCGCCAGCACCGCTGGGTTCTCGCCCATCATTGCCACTCCAACTCCAGTAAAAAGTGACGTTCCCTTAGTTCAGGATGCAGCAGGTAACAGTTCTTTGCTTTCTCTCTTAGTGTTCTTTGCCACCTCCTCCCCCACTCACCCTGCCCATGGTTTTCTGTGCTCCCTGGATTTCCTCTGGGCCAGTAAAGAAAAGCCTGTATCACTCTTTGTCTCATTTAACTTTATTCAAGGGCCCTCCATGCCTACTGCATTTGACTACGGGCACAGTAATACCAGCCGGTAACCATATAGCTAAGGAAGGTAACCAAAAGCATAGCAGGTCATTGTGAAAAGTCAGAAAAACTGCAAGTAATTTCCCAACAATTCCAAGCCGTGACAAAAAAAAAAAATAACAATAGAATCTGTAGTTAACTCTCACTTTTAGCTTCTTTACAACAGTGGGACACAATGCAAACTCTTGACCCTGCAGCATTAATGGGACTTGGCCTTCAGGTTTAGATCTTCTAGGCTGCCAGGCTCAGTGCTGGGACAGTGCTGCACTCATCTTGGTGGGTAAATGGCTGACAGAATACCCGGGGCCAGGATTTCTACAGGTCCTCTCAGCTTCACTGCTTCCTGTTGTTATATAAAGCCATAAAAATCAGGGCTGCTTTCCCCGGCCCAAGTAACAGAGACAGGACAGTCCGGTGTCACGGTGATGACATCAGCAGTCATCTCAGGCTGTTTCTCACACTCACCATTATTTGCATCTGCTTCCAGCTGCAACAAATACATGGATTTTTTAGTGTTAAGCTGCCATGTTTCCCATGTGTGACTAAGATCAGAGATGTCTCAGGCTGGGGAGTCTCATTCCAGCTGGGAATGGTTTTTAGGGTGTGTCTCAGTTTTGGCCTCTTTTCCCAACTCCCAGCTCTTCGCTATTTAATTAAGAGCATATTTATGCTTCAGGTTCACATTTAGGAGGATTTTGGCAGCCTATAAATGTCCCACTCATTCTTCCTGCCAGTTTCAGTGTGTGCATGTGTGGTAATGCACAAACCCAAGGTGGATGGTGAGGACTGTGGCTGGAGAACCAGCTCTCCTTGGAAGTTCAGCATTTTTTGTCATAGGACTCGGCAGGAGTAGGACCCTTGCCCTGTCTAGAGGAGTGTGGTTCAGTGAGCCAAATAGGACACAAAAAAATAGGCTTTGTTTTGCTTTTGAACTGATTTGTATGCAACCTGAGACACTTTTGTGCTGTGCTTTTCTCTATTTTAGGTTTCCTTTTTTTTACCTTAGGTTTTAAAATGGCTTCCTGAATTTTCACATCATTAGTAGTTGACAGGACAAGCTTAAGGCATGCACTTACTATTGAAATTTGGTTGGGATTAAATCTGTTGAGACTTGTAATCTTCAGCTGGCTGTTTAGGGACTGAGCATCGTCTAGTGGCTAGAGGAAGAGAGAAGGAGAGACACAGGTTCCTCTTTCCTTTTTTCATACTGTGCTCTGGAACTCTGCCTGTATGAGAAAAGAAAATTGTTCAACAAAACTTTCAAGCATGTGTATTTGAACTGTTGTAAAAGCTAGTAGATGTTTTGTTACGATTTAAAACAGTTTAATTCCACTTACTCTCCGGGTTTTTTGTCCAGGGTCTTGTTTCTGACATGTTGTTCTCACACTGCTTTCTGAATGTAGACAAGATTTGCATCTGTACTAAAGAGACTTGATGGTTTGGCTATAATAATTTTCTTTCTAGAAGGAGGGATAAGGAATTGATCTGGGTAGCAGGCAATGATGTCTAGGCAGCAATGCCCTTGTTGCTTGGATGCAGAAAACTAGATTTTACAATAGAAAATGTTTTAGGAGGAGCAGATAGTAATTGGTCACAGATTCTAAAGCTAGGAGCTCGCTAATTTGAGGTCTACAGTGATAGAAAGTTACTCCTTCCCTGATGCAGATTAAATTAGCCTTAAGGCTGCTGTTTCCACCAGCTGCATATCGGTAAGATGGTCACTCCATGGATGCCCAAGCTTGCTTTGTTATTTGCAGTCCAAACAAAACTGCTGTGTAACAAACGGGTGTGGAAAAGAATTTGCTCTTCTTTCACCCAACAGTCTGTGAAACCCACATGAACCAGACACGGAGCTTAGGCTGCTGCTACCCTTTCTGTAGACTTGCATCTTTTAGTACAGTGTCGGTTTAACTTTTGGAGGCTTTCCTGGGTAATAACCACCTTCTCCTAAAAGGTTGACATTTGAAGGGCCAGATATGGCAAAACTAGCATCCATCACTTTTAATACCTGCTTATCAGCCAGAAAAAATAATTCTACAACATTCAAACAAACAAATGAGTGCTTCATTCTCCTAGACAAGGATGCAAGCTAGTCTGGATTCTTGAGCCCCAGGCACTGCATGTCACAAATCATGCCTCCTTTTAACAGGATGGCAGTTTCAGCATGAAGATGAAAAAACAAACATTCCCCTTCTCCCTCCCCACCGCCCCTCAAATGTTTTAGTTGCAAACTATAATTCCCAATTACACTCACAGTTTTGCACTTGGTGAGAAATTTTTCTTGCTTCCAAGCTTCTCTGTGCTGCATCTTGATACTGGAGGTTGTGGTTTGATTCTGGAAACAGCAAGCAGAGAAGAAACAAAGTTAATAGATGTAATGGGGTCAAGTCCTTGATGTCAGCTTGATCCTAGGGGATGTCAGCACTAGTCGATTATGCTGGCCCTGTGTACGAAACTGGAAAACAGATGAGGGCTCTTTATTTACTAGGGGCATTGTGTGATTTTTGAGACCCAAGGGAAAGCTGTAAAACTGGTATCTTGTCTCAGAGTTCGCTGGCTAGTGATGATGAGAATTAGCCCCATTGAACATCTGTCCATCTGTCTTTCTAAGTGCACTCATTGTAACATGTAGGCTCATTACAATGAGGGATGTTCCAGTCTCCTGGCCAAAGTCCATCCTATTTCTATAAATCCCTCCCCACACACTTTAGTCGCGCATGGGGTCTTCCTTCACTTTTGGCCTGTCCTTGGCAGTTGTACTTGTTTACTTTGTCCAGTTTGTGAAGAGCTTGGGGAGGGGAAATCAGTAGCCACGTACAGATTGTAGAACACAAACACGTTTGACACTTTTATTCCAATAAAACTGTAGTAAACACCTTAGGCCTTTCTTTAGAACAAGCCAGCTCCTCTGTTGAGAGTAGGAGTAGAGATATCTAGAAGGGGCTGTGAGACTTGCAGAACAGAGAGGCAGCCGTTCCTATTTGGACAATATCGAGTACACAAGAGGGACAGTGAGAGGCGAGGTGGAGCGTGCTCAGAGCTGAGGGCGTGATGCACGGGCAGCACGTGAGCCAGAGGCCAGGCTTGCCCGGAGCTGGAGGCACGAGCTGCGGGGTGGGAGCGTTCGCAGCGCTGTGTCCAGGGCTTGCCAGGATGCTTAGAGGAGATGAACAGCAGCCTGTCTGTCAGCAATACCACTCTCCCTTTTTCTCCTCAGGGAATACCATCACTATGCCAACTGCCTCAGGGGCCAAGAAGCGTTTCTGGATTATTGAGGACATGTCCCCATTTGGCAAGCGCCGTAAGACTGCGTCCTCGCGTAAGATGCTGGATGAAGGGATGATGCTGGAGGGATTCCGCCGCTATGATCTCTATGAGGACTGCAAGGACTCCAGCTGCCAATTCTCGCTCAAGGTTACCCACTACCACTGCACACGGGAGAATTGTGGCTACAAGTTCTGCGGCCGTACTCACATGTACAAGCACGCCCAGCACCATGACCGTGTTGACAACCTGGTACTGGATGATTTCAAACGCTTCAAGTCTTCACTGAGTTGCAACTTCCCAGACTGTCAGTTCTCGGGCAATAGCACACACTTCCACTGTCTGCGCTGTGGCTTCCGCTGCACTGACAGCACCAAGGTGACAGCCCACCGTAAGCACCATGGCAAGCAGGACGTCATCAGCGCTGCTGGCTTCTGCCAGTTCAGCTCAAGCGTGGACTGTGAGGTGCCTGACTGCAAGTATAAACTCAAGTGCTCCCACTTCCACTGCACCTACCCTGGTTGCAAACACACAGTGGTGGGCATGTCTCAGATGGACTCACACAAGCGCAAACATGAGAAGCAGGAGCGGGGGGAGCTTCCTGCCATCTCTCCTGGTCCTGAGGGCCTTGCCCCCTCTGCTCTTGAGTATGACATCCAGAACTCTTCCATCAACCTGGACAGTTCCCTCAACCTCAGCACTGACAACAACAGCTCCCTCTTCTTCCTGCAGAATGCGGCTGGCGTGGGCCTCAATGATTCCCTGGACCTCAGCAAGAAGCAGTCAGAGGTCACTGAAGGTCCATCACCAAGCAGAGCTGGGACTGCCTCTCAGGAGAGGGGGGCAGTGGCATCCGGCTCTGGTGATGTGGAGGATGAGGATGACTCTTCCCAAGAGGAAGAAGAAGATGATGAAGAGGAGATGAATGAAGAAGAGGAAGAGGATGAAGAAGAGGAGGAGGAGGATGACGATGACGAGGATGATGAAGAGGAAGATCTGAATACAGATTCTGAAGAATCGCTGCCTGACCCTGAGGGCCTGGCCACAAAGGAAGATGGGGAAACAGAGGAGGCTGCTTCTTCCACAGACCATGGCGATGCTTCCAGGTCCCAGGGCGAGCCAGCCCCAGCCCTCACTCCAGCCCCTGTTTCTACTTCAGCTCCCGCTGCTGCTGCAGCCTCTACCCTTGCTCCAGCAGCATCTCCTTAACCTTAGTGACAGCAGCAGCAGTGGTTTGGTTTTGCTCTTAAACAGAATTACTAAGAGGACCCCATATGAGGCAAGAACAAAGATTGGGATGGCAAGTGAAAAAACAAACTCCGTGCCACAGGAGAGAGAGAGGAAGGAAGGAAACCCATGCTCCGCAGGCCCCATCAGAGACAGGTTCACAGCAGAACTGGTACTGCATCCCTTCATTCTGCACATCACAGAAAATCAGGGCAAGTTGCAGCAAAAAAAAATACCCTTTCCTACAGACATGAACCTTGAGGGTGTCGGCTGCTTTTCCTTGGCCCTGTATGGCGTGTGGGGCCTGCACCCATCTGGGGACCTTTCACTATGGGTGGGCTTTTAGCCCCCCGTTTTTCTTTCTTTTTCTTTTTTTTTTTTTTTTTTTTTTTAATGTTTTCAGTTGTACGATATTAATAATAATCTCCACTTCTTGGAGGGGGGTGGGTGGGAACAACAGGTAATGAATTTTAGAAATATATATTTGTGTGTGTGTCTCTATATATATAAAACGTACACACACACACACACACATATATAACATGCAAGAAATTGGTGTCACAAAGACAACTAGCTTTGCTTTTGCCAGTGGGAAGGAGGGGTGAGGGATGTGCTCGCTCTCTCTTTCTCCCTCTCTCCCTCTCTCTCTCTCTCTCTCTCTCTCCTTTCTCCAGCATTAAATGAATGGCATCAGACAGCAAGGGTGGGAGTGGGTATTTATTGTCACATAAATGAGGACGCATTAATGAATGAGCAGGGGTGGGAATGGGACACTCCTCTGTTCTTCCAGATCCTTTTTACTATTAATGATAATAATTTTGAATGCTATTTATATTGTGAAACTTCCTCTGTCTAGTGCTGTAGGGCACATTTCCCCTTCCTTACTCTGCTGCCTGGAGGGCCTTAGCAGCAGTAAGTGGGAGGGCGCAGCGGGCAGTTAGAGGGTCTGTCACACTGGAGAACTGGGGCTAATCTCCCATCCAGTTCCATCTCATCCCAACCCCCAGGTGCTTCTCCTCTGTTGAGAATGAGGCTTTTTTGTGGTGCTTCAGTATCCCCATCTCAGGAGGACTCGGCAGAGTCAGGGGGTGTGCGCTGACCCTCTGCGCCGCGTGTAGCACAGGGACACGGGGCTGGCAGAGGTGCGTCCCAGCCGTGTTAAGTACTACTTGCTTGTTGATCCAGGCAGCCTTGCCAGGACAAGAACCTCCTCCCGGCCCTTCCCCAAGACACGTGAGTCTGGGCACCCGCTCCTGTCACTGGTGACTTACGGGAGAGGGTGACGGCCCCCACGGAGAGGCAGGAGGAGTTCATGAGCCCAAGGCTGGATTTCCTGCTCAGCCTGGGGGGCCCAGGGGGTCCCCTTTGCTCAGCACTAAGCGGGAGGCCTGTTCTGCTGCCTGGGTGCAGCATTGGGAAGGCAGAGGTTGGGGGCGGAAGATGCCAGTTGAGGCCAGACTGTAGTCCAGCTCAGTTAATGCACCCCTGGTGCCGTGCGGATGAGTTTTGCCAGGTAGGACTAGGAGCTGGGGCACATCCTGGGCAGATGTAACTCGACCGCGTTCAGCCCTGCTGCCTGTGGTGCCTGGGGCCTTTCCCCTGTGCCCCCTTCCTGGCCTGGGGAGTCGCGCTGCCGGAGGCCGTCCCGCGCTGACAGCCGGGACGGGGGCTGCTCACCAAGAGCCTCCTGCAAGGCCGAGAGGGGTGAACTGTACACGGGGGCTGTGGAAGACCCAGAGTAGGAGAGAACTCTGAGCGCAGTGATTTCAGTGCCAGCCTGTAACTACACCAGCCTACCAAAAGGTTCAGTGTCTGAGGCTTCTCACATGCATCTCCCCCCCGCCCCTTTAAAATTCCGATTCCTTTTTTCTTCTGTCATGCAGACACCCCCCACATGCACTTCAGCTCCAAGGAACCCCCTCATTTTTTCCACCCTAAACAGATAAAGGCCTGAAGGAGTTTAGGTTGTTTTATGCCTCCCCCTCGCAGAAACTGGTGCAGATCTGGTCTGGTTTATAAATGAGCAACTCAGCTGTGTCAGTGTGGGGACAGACATGTTTCAAAAGGAAGGGCAAAAAAATTGTACAGTATTTTTCCTGTAAAGGTAATTATTATATATAGAACAAAAGAAAACCAATGCCAGGGGGTTGGGGGGGGGGGAGGTCACCTGCCCTCTGGATAGCCCTTAGATACGGTTAATCGGTTAATTGTGTGCAATTTTTCCTTTTTTTTTTTTTTTTTTTTTTTTTTTTTTTTTTTTTTTTTTTTTTTTATTTGTGTGTGTGTGTGTGTAGGGGGGCAGGGGAGGGGGCCTTGACGCTACGGTTTGAGGCTGACGTCACACTCCTAGCACTGACTGGAGCTGCACGATTCCGAATTTTAACTTGAATTTTGTAGAGGAGATGAAACAAATGAAAGCAAAACAAATGAAATACTCTTATTACTAGTTTGTAGTTTATTTAATACTTTGGAGTTCTTTTCCTCTATCAGTTATTGTGTGGCTTTTATTTTATTTTTATAGGGGGTTCGTTTTTTTGTTTCTGTTCTGTTTGGTTATCCCTTGCCCTCAGCTGTGTGTTTTCTAGCACAATGTGTTTCTTGAATATAATGAGGCAGGGTGAGGGCATAAGGGCCTGGAATTTCCAGAACTGAGATGGGGCAAAAAGACTGTACTTTAATGGCATTTGCTACGGGTTCTGTATACTTGTACATTTTCCCATATTCAAGTATTTAGATACTTTGGTGATGGGCTCCGAGAGGCGCATCTATTGACCTACCATAATCCCCATTTTGCAAAAAAAAGTTGAATTTGTACCAGTGAAATCAACATGATCTGCATCATGGACTTTGTGGGAGCAGGATCAAGCCCACTGCCTCGAACACAGCATCCCGCGAGCTTTAATCGAGACCTGCTGTGCGCGGCGGTACCAGGGCAGGCACGGGGGGGCTCAGTGGCAACGTGGGGAGCTCCCGTCAGCCGCTCGCTCGTGTCCCGGGCAGGCTGCCCTGCTGATGGGAGCTGGGAACCAGCACCGTGACGGAGTGTTCATAGCCACCTCCCCATTCCCGTCTCAGACTCCGACCCTTCACAAGATGCGGGGGAAAGCAGAAGTGTGTGGAGGAAAGGGGTAAAAACAGCTGCAGCAGCCCTGTAGCTCTGGTGCCACCTGCGCCGCACTCGACGCTGGCCAGGCCACCTCCGCAGCAGCACCGGGAGCCCCGCTGAGCCGGGGCCCTTCCCGGTGCGCAGGGGCTCTCTCTGTCTGTGCACACCCTGGTTTCTCCCCAAGGCACCCTGCTTCTCCCTGGCCGCACGGCCCTGCTCCCACACCCTCATGGCTCCTGCAGGAGCTGCTGGGGGAAGGGGTTCCCTTTCCCAACAGGCTACGGCCCCGGCCCCACCTGTCCCCCCAGCCTGGCAGCGGGGGCAGCCCAGAGGGTCTCGCCGCGCGGGCCCTGCCCTGGGGCTGCTGCTCCGCTGCTGTAAATCCCCTACTGTGTCTGTGTTCGCAACAACAACAACAAAGTCACGAAAGTTAAACCCATCTTTTTTTTTTTTTTTTATTCTGCCATGTTCAGGCTTTAATTCAGCAAAACTCTTAAGCACACGCTTTCTGAATAGGCAGAGATTTAAGCCCCTGCTTAAGTGCTTTCCTGAACAAAGGCCCCCCCAGCACAAATCCCTGTTTCGGGGAGGTGGGGGTTTTTATTCCCCCTTCGAGCTACCATATCAACAGGACTGTTATTACTATTGAAATACATGTTTAGACGAATGTTCCTAAGTAAGGACCAGAGAAAGAGAGAGAGATTCAACCAACTGTATTAGGAGGGGGAAAGAGGAGAGAGGAAGTGGAACTATTCTGTGCAAACAAACAGCAACACAAACCTTGAGCTGGACCCTCCTGATTCTACTACCATTCACTACTGAAGAGCAAAAAATAAAACTTTTGACTAGATTGTTCATTCTAGCCACAAACTCAACTGGATTAAAGTCCGTGTGGAAGGAATTTTGTAAAAAAAAAAATTTTTTTTTTCCAATGTAGCAAAAAAAAAAAAAATTTTAAAAAAAAAGAGGGAGAATTCTAGCCTTTTGTAATATCCATATTGCACACTAGGACTATAAGCCATTGCTAGCTCATTTTGAATTTTAAATGTGTAATTTTTTGTTTTATTTTTTCTTTCCGTGGGGGAGGGGGGAAATAAATGCTTGAACCACCAATGCTCTTTTTAATGTTTTATAAATATGTATGTGTATATATATAAATATAAAAATAATATGTATGCACATATATATGTGTGTGTGTATATATCTATATGTATATACATATATATAGATATATAGATATATATATAGGTTTTGAGACAAAAATGCAGAAAGTGAAAAAAAAAAAAAAAAAAAAAAAAAAAACACCCTAAACAGGATGGTGTGCTCTGATTTACTTGAATCTGGTCTCTTCAGCACCTGCGTTATTAAGAACTGAATATTTTTCCACTTGAATTTAGTGCTATTAGAAATTTAATATATGTGTTTTATTTATTTGATTTTTTTTTGCATGACTGATGCAAGGTTTGACATTTTCACTCAATAAAAACTGGAAAAAAAACCTAAAATTTCAAATGAGCGCATTGTCTTCTTGATTGAGGAGCTGTTTGTTTATTTTTTAAAAGATCTAACAAGTCTGGGCGCACCAGCACTAGTGCTGTGATGGCAACTGCCGAAGAAACCAGGTTCTGCTTTCCTGGGCTCTGGCCTCACAACCTTTTCAGGCAGCCCTGTGATTTTATTTGAAGTGTTCCCTGGGACCGCTGATGGAAGTGACACTTGTGCCTTCACAGCTTGCTAAACTGGGGCCTGGAATTATGGATGTGACTGCTGGAGGTTTCACTTTCCCTTTCCTACCTCTGCCTGCAAATTGGGATCTGCTTTGGAATTCTGCTCGCTGTGCCCCAGCGAAAGCTTAGTTACATTCCAGCCCTACTCAGTGCCCCAGTGTCTTTCAGCAGGCCAGGTCTGGGTACAGCCTAATAAAAAGAGTCAAGGAAACCTCACTTTTGCACCGAAGGGCTAGGGATGGGAGGACTATCCAAGAGCGGAGGTTGTAGGCCAAGTGTTAAAGAACACTAAAAGCCACCAAAACACCATGTTGAAGCCCTGTAGCAGTTAGTACGAACACACATACTGGTGCAGCAGGTATCTGACGCAGGAAGCTAATGAAAGCAAGCGCTTCGTAGCCAGCCTGCCTCACAGGAGCCCGTGAGCCCTCGCAGGATACGCTGCCTGCCGTTCGGGATGAGGAAGTCTTTTCCAGGCAGGAAGGCATCCTGACATCCACAGTGGAGTGTAACCCTGCAGTGGTGCAGCCCATCCAGCGGCTGCTAGTGCGGACTGTAAAGAAACAATGGTTCAGCTCAGCCCACTGGCCATGGAACGTGTAACATGCAGCTTGTCCCTGCCATACGCCTACCTGACCGTGCTGGGCCTGGCCCTTCCAGCACGGGCGTCTTGAACACGCTGGCCCCCATGGCCCCCCCTCGCTGCTCGGCCAGCGCAGCAGGGCCAGAACTGCCGTTGTGCAAGAGCGTGAACAAGTTGCCTGGAGGACCACGCGCACGTTGGGCGCTCTAAAGCAGACGGCCTCCCGCCGCCCTGCAGCCAGCAGCACAGCCAGTGCTGGGGGAAGCAGTGTGGGCTCCCTGCCACGAGCTGCGTCTGCACCGAGCCACAAACAGGCAGGGAGCTCCTCCTGAGCCGCCGCTCCCTCACCCACATGTGCAAAGGTTGGTCTGTCGCTGGGGAGGAGTAGGGGCTGCACACAGACCTGCCCCCGGCTGGGGGCCGGCCTGGAGAGGCCGGGCTCGAGGGTGCCGGCAGCGCCACCGGTTTGGCACCGGCAGCCGGCACTTGGCTCTCCGGGCGTCCTTCCCCCTCAGCCTGGCTCACAGCCACTGCCCTGCCAGGGCAGCCGCTCCGCCAGGGCGGCCCCACACCAGCGCTGCCCCCCCTGTGCCCAGGGAGCAGAGGCAGGAGCAGCCGTGGGGCTGTTTTTACACCCCAAGAAAGACCAAGAACTGCCCCCCTGTCTCGTGTTTGCCCAGCATCTCGAGGCAGGTGTTTGCACCTCACTGTCCTTCTGCCATCTGCCAGAGAACACAGAAACAGCAGAGCAGAGCTTGCCAAGCCCAGGCCTTGGCAGCAGCCACCTCCTTATTAGCGGAGAGGATTAGACTCCTCTCTTTTTCAAAGCCCCCTGGTTGCTCTGCTGCAGCTCCCAGCCATCCTGTTTTCAGATGTCATTATCTGAACATGCTCCTAATCCGACCTTGGAGCACAGAGGTTTGTTCTCACTGGAGCGCTGCCCACAGCACAAGGGATATTTACATCACTGTGTTTCCGGGAGGGGAACAACACGACTCGGTGCTTGAAAGCTCTTGCTGGAACTTGCCTGGTCTTTGTGGAGCTCTCACTGCACTTGCACAGAAGAATGACGACGTTATGGGCGAAGCAGCAAGGTGATCCAACCAAAGCCTGACTGCTGCACTCTCTGCAAACTCGTGCAACTGGTGATACTGCCATTCTGCATCTGCAGCTCCGCGCGCCACGGGGAAGGAGAAGGAAAGCAGCAGACATCCAGGGAGGCTGCTAGTTTGAAAGCCAGGAGAAAAACTGGCCAGTTCCTGCTGCCACCACGCCAAGTGTATTGAGCCCATCCTGTAGCAGCAATTTTGTACATGTAGACCCTATATACGGGCGCACACATGCACAGAACGACACCACCTGGATCACACATGACACTGGGTATCTGCACGTGGCTCTAAGTGCTCTACCAAGCCCTGTGCAGCAACTGCTACCATAGGCATCCAGAAAGGGTAGAGCCTTTGGCACCAGCCCAGATGTGCAACTCAAACAGAGAGCTTCCCCTTTCCCCTTTCCAAACAATTCACAGACTTTAATCCAATAGAAGCAGCAAAAGTTAATTCTCCTCAAACATAGAGAGGCATTCAAGGTATTCGAGGACACAGAACAGGCGACCATATGGTTCTGCCACTGCTTCCAGCTATCCTGTTCTTTAGATGTCATCATCCAGACGTGCCCACTGCAGCCCTGGCGCACAGGGAATTGTCCTGGCGAGGTCGCAAAGGCCAGCAATGACAGAAATAGGCAACAGAATATCAGTGCTGGCCTAAAATAAGGGTGATGGCCATTATGGTGGCACAAGAAGATGATGGTGACTGTGAGTCCAACTGCTTATCACAGTCTAGCAATAGTGTTCTTAGCAATCAGAAAAATAATACATCAGGTTACAGCTCTCCTTATGCCTCAGATCTACAAGGAAGAGTTTTCACATTGTGTCAGAAGAAGATTTATTTTTGCAGGGGTCTTTCTTACAAGTCTTCATCAGACCGCAGCTCCTTTCCAGTGAGCCCCTGTAGCACCCACCATCCCACAGGAGCTGCGGAGGCCAGAACGCAGAGCAGTCGGCGTCAGGGCCTGCAGTCATCCCTGAGCCAGCAGGTGGCCAGAAAAGATCTCCTTGCTCCAGCTTGCCTAGTAAAACACGCTCTGCTCAGGGAGGATATTCACTTGGGCAACACGATGCCGGTGCTGCAGCTCAACCTACTACTGAGAAAGTGGCACACCCTGCTTGGATAGGATGGCAGGATTGGAAAGTCTCAGCTCTCTCACAAGACTAGCAATTGTCATTCTGACATGGTCTCCTCCCGCTCCTGACAGCACAAGAGACAAAGGAAAGAAAAAAGAAGATCTCATAAAAGAGAGGGGGAAAATTTGGGTAAACATTTTCGTACTGTCCATCCTATGATGCCCAGCTATGGGTGCTACAATAGAAACCAGCCTTTAATAGATAATAACCAACAAATTAATAACAAATTCCTCAAGATTTCATGGATCCTCACTGGAGCATTGGTTATCATAATCCAAATGAAGGGAGAAAGATTATGACACAGAAGTGAGGGACAACAAAGAGTTTTGAGCAGGGATTTAACAGCCAAGACCTTCACAATCCATCTCTATCAGGTACCTGAACACAACACCTTGGCAGGAAGCCCCTGCTTTTGTGGCCTCTGCAATGTGGGGACAAAGGCACCGAGCAGCACATGTAGGTGGGTGTTTGAGAGGGTGACAAGGTCCTCCTGACAGCCCAGGGGCAAGAGGAGGTTCCATGAGAAGCCCAGCCAGGCACCTCCCTTTCCAGGGCCGCTGACTTTCCCCGCACTTGCTTAGCAAGGAGGCCGATCCCTCCGCTGGGCCTGCGGGGCCGAGTGCGCTGGCTCCTCGTCCTGCTCCTGCTCTTGCCCTTGAACTGCCCGGGCCCCATCCTGGCCGAGGAGGGGCAGCCGGTGCAGGCGGCTTCCCTCCTTCCTTTTGCTCTTTTTTGGCAGGGAAACTTTTAAACAAACAAATGAAGAAACACTGAGGATTTAAGTAAACAGACAAAGATTTATCTGACAGGCAGACTAAGGAGCCTTTCCCTGCCCCCTTCCCTTCCCACAGGGCAGGGAGCTGCCTCGGGCTCTCTCGGTGAAGCCACCTCCAAGGGCATTTGTGCCCAGGCCTTGCTGCCCCCAGGCAGCCCCTCCGTGCAGCCCCAGAGCAGAACCGAGCTCTGCGGTCTGCAGTATTAAAGAGGAGGATAAAACGAAGCCATCTGATCTGGGCCAAAGCAGTAACCTCGCAGCCACAGCGCAGGAAGAGCCCGTTACACCCACAAGATGCAGGGGGACTGACAGGCCTGTGCCTCAACCACTAGTGAGGATGGCCTTTTTTTTTTTTTTTTTTTTTTTCCCCTCCCCTTTCTTTCTTTTTCCCTGTAAATAAAAAGTTGGGGCAAAGGGTTAAAAACAGATGCGAGGCTCCAGTTCCAGGCTACATGTTAGGCTGCACCTGTTTCTGGGGAACATAAAAGGCTGCAAAGCAAGAAGGGACCCTGTCCTTCCCCTTGCACCCAGGGCTGAGTGTCTGCAGAGATGGAAGAGCTTGTACAGCTGCACAGCACCGAAGGGATACAGAAACACAGAAGTAAGCTGGCAAACAGGCACGTGGAGATGAAATCTGCTGTTGACACTGTAAGAAGGCAAGATGAAGCAAAGAAAGTTCATCTACAAAGCTGCAGGAACTTAGCACAAAGTTCTTTGTGCATGCACATATTTCAGTTTAAACTGCTTTAACTGAGACAAGCTCATTCACAGAGATGGAAGACCACCTACCAAAGAATTTGCTCTAGTTTAATTATGCCAGTTAAAGAAATTAATTTTAAAGAGGTCTTACTCTGGCTGCACATGTGTAAAAGCTCAGTATGGGCTTACAGAAGCAGAGGGATAAAGTCACAGTCTCTTTCTGAAGTGTTGGAGAGAAGAAGGGAAGGGGCATTAGGAGGCAGATGGGCATAAGAGAAGACAAACCAGCAAGAGGGATGCTGCACAGAACAACCAGCCAAAGTGACCGATAGACAGACAAGCAGGCTGGCAAAGCGACAGACACAACAAGAAAAACAGGCAACAAATAAAGCAGATGTGCTTTTAGATGCTCTTAATCACACCTACCCACCCAGTCACCTGCTCAGTCAGGAGACACAGTCCTAGAGAAATGCAGTCATTTCATCTAAAGCAGAAAAGAATAAGTATTCCAATCCCCACTCCCCTAACCCTGTGTTTTTGTAGCCAGCATCATAAAAGATCTCTTGCTACTTGCACAAATTCAGAATACAAAATCCTAAAGGGTTAAATCCTCCAGCAGACAGAAAATAGGAGCCTGGGGGAAACAGGGGGTGTTCTTCTAAGATGCTCCATATTGCAAAGTAACCCCTGAGTAGTCCTTGCAAAGCATTTGGGGAGATTTTTAGTCTGAAAGACACTTTACAAAAATAAATTGTAATTGAGTTTAATAATCTTCCCCTTTCCAGAAAGGGCCTGACAGATGCTGCCTAGTGCTCACTTCTGCCCCATTTCAAATATTTTTACCTTATTTGGATGAAATATATTATTTTTCTAATGAAAGGATTTTTTTTTTTTTTGATGAAGAGCTGGTTTTCCCTTCGTCCAGCTGGTGCCTTTATTAGGTTAGTGCTCGCTCCCTTTTGGGGATGGGACTGTTTTTCTCCCTGGGCTGGGCGAGCCCATGCCAGCCCCTCCGCGAGCGCGCCCGGAGCAGCCTCCCGCCACCCCTGCTCCCCCGCGCTCAGCCTGCCTGCACTGCCGTTACTTCCCTTCACTTTGGAAGCACAGGTAGTGGCAAGGGCCACTCTTGCAACAGGTGCACACAGCTCTGCAGAGAACCCTGCAGGGACTAACTTCCATGTAAACAGCATAGTCTAAGAACTACAGGGATGAAAGGAGAATGAAGAAAGATGGGAAGCTCTCTCTTGTATGCTTAGGTGAATAATGATTCCTAATGATTCACCCCTATTTCACCTCCCAGCATTGCTATATTCATGTTCTTAATTGCTTAAGGCAAAGCCTGTCTCCTGCTACCACCCAACCACAGAAAGCTCCAGTCCTGCCTGGAGTCTCTCAGCCCCAGCTCGGGACCGTTTTTGGCACGCAGGGCCGCTGCCACCACATACAATTTGTGCCAAGCATAAGGCAACAGCACGCGGGATCTCCGCTAGCTGCGGGGTGGGCAAGGGCTACCCAGGCCCTGAGATCAGATTTGGCCCCCCAAACTATCCTGGACCTGCTGCCAAGGCTTCACTCCCCGCAGGGGACCCGCTCCACCGCGGAAGGGCAAAGGCAGCTCCATTCCTGTGGCAGGCACTGCAAAGGGGAGCACCAGGGCAGGCACGGACTGCTTTTTCCCAGCTCCAACAGTGCTGTGTCCCAAGGCAGCACCTTGGCGTGCGCCACGCTTCCTTCCATCACCACGGCCATGGAAGCCCTTCTGGCACCAAAGCAAGCCCAGAGCAGGACAAGGCAGCCTCTGCAAATATTGCCAGTCCCCCCCGCCACTGCCTGAAACTCAGGCAAGCGAGAGCATAGGTAATTAAAAAGCACTTACATGCCAGAAGAAGCTGAGGTGCAACAAGGAAGGCACAGGAGAGAAAGGGCTGCCTCCAGGCCAGGGCCAGCTTGCTGGGCGGGCGGCTCGGTGGCGGCGTGCCTCCTCTCACACAGCTGGGCAGCCCAGGCCATCAGGAACCGGACAATCAGGGGCCACTGGCGCCAGGTGGGTGCTGTGCTGCAGCCTTGCCCTGGTCTTATCCCCACGTGCAGCAGTTAATGGGGGTTTTGTGTGAGCTGCAGGTCTTAGCAATACATCTGGTTTCCAAAATTTGGTTTGTCGTATCTCAGTAGCTACTGGACAATATTCTTTACACGGGGAAACTGAGTAAAATGCCTTGGAAAATGTCATGCAGAAAATCAGCAATATTTCCCAGGACCTCATTGTCCATCCCTTTCATTCCAATCTCTTAACACTTTTGAGTTTCTAACACTCCCAAAAAGCATTAAGAAAAAAATTCCTGCTTCTGTCCAAGATTCATATAGGGCTTATTTGTCAATCCTAGCGGTGAAGAAGGTTGGACAAAGATGATCAGGAGACATCTCTCTCTCTAGCCTTTTCCTACTTTGTTCATTTTTTGAACTCCCCACTTATCTCTTGTGGCTACTGAACAGGGAGCTTTTATATTCACATATTTGTGGAAAGCACCAGCCTGACATTGCTTCTTCTATGGGAGAGGCCACCGGTTCACAGGGTTTCGCTGAAATATGAATGACACTGTTCAGGGGAGGTTCCCTTGACCCGTTTCCTACACCACATCAGGAACCTACAGAAACCATGTTAAGAACAAACTGAACTCACCAGCCGGGGCACTGTTTATTCTTCTTCCTGTGTCTGTAAAACAAAGGCTGGTTACAGGATAAAACCGTCTACTTGGGTAAGCCAAGCAGTGGGTGCTGCTGTCTTTATTTTCTGCAGGCAAAGGGTTTGCTACCCGGTCTTCTTTCAGCTAATATGATGCCATCCTCAGTGCCTACTGGCCAGTGGGCTAAACCTTTCACAGAGCGCTGATCTAGGAAGCTTGTTTCTAGCCAAAAAAAAAAAAAAAAAAGAAAGAGTTAGAAGTCAGGCTACACAGTTCATCAGGACCAAAATACTGACCCCCAGACTGTTGCTATGCTAGAAAGAAGGACGAGATACAGGAGAAAGGAATAGCACTCATGATTTCCAAAAATACCTACTTGTAAGGATGTCTGGCTTCTTCCAAATTCTCTGCCGATGGGTTGGAATCCTCGACAAAGTATATGAACACCCCACCAGGAGCAAGAGGATGAGAGTTAGCTTTCTGAGCAACAAGGGCTATGATGGAGTCTGCTGAGATTCATGTCAGGTTGGGGAAGGAAAAAGCTGTAACCAGTGGTAAAGGTTCTAAGAATGAAAAGCTAAGGGTGGGGAAAAGGCAGTTGAGGAAAATTGCCCTTTACTGCTGTACCAGAAAACTTGAGGTAAATGAATTGAACATTGGGAACATGGAGGAAAAGGGGGGGAAAAATGAACCCGCAGGGATGCTTGTACTGTAAACCTCGTAAGTCACTCTGCGAGGCACATTCCTCAGCAACATATTTTCCACATTTCACTGACTGCTGTTGTCCAGGCACTTTCTATTTTCAAAACCTTCTATGTATATAAAATGTACACAGGCAGGACAATACTTTTTCATTATACCTCTGCATTCAGTCCTGCTTTCTTTTCACAGGATTCTTGGCTTGTAGAAATGAAAAGTTCCATCTCTTAAGAAAAGCCTTTGCTTTAAAACATTTTCAAATTTTCCCGTTTTAGCTAAACGTGATGTTCTTTGTGAATGTTAAACGGCAGCGAGAGAGAGAGATTGAGAAGGAGAGGGAGAGGGGCACACACGCACTCACTCACTCCTGGGGAAGATATTCGTCCATTTAAGGAATGAGAAATCATCACATTCAACAGCAGGTCTAAATACAGTAATATGAAGGTCCCTTTCACTCCCTGTGAGCGGGAAAATGTCACTGTGTACCAGACACCCAAACACTCAGGAATCAAGCAAACCCCTCATTTTTAAGCGAGCCCAACATTCCCGTTGGACACAGATGGGAGCACGGTAGCTACGAGCTGCTGTACATCATGCCCTTCCGTGGCTTCTGTACTAACATGGCAGGGCCGGCGCAGTCATGGGACACCGCACAGCATTCCCTGCTGGAAGATAAGCCAAGGACTGTGGGATATCTCACGCGCTCCCTTCAGCACCTCCTGCTGCAAGGGGTGCGACGGGAGCAAGACGCAGCTCTCTGGGCCCCGCAGTGCCTCCTCCTGGGAGCAAAGGGACCAGCCTGGCTGCATTTCACTCCAAAGATGATGCGTCCACCTCACCCTCTGCAATGACACAGGCAACCTAGCACTGTGGTGGTGTTAGAGCTATTTATATTGTACTTCATACTGCACTTATACCATTCTGCACACTGCCTCCTGCTGACGTAGCCTAGGACTGGAGCAGCTTAAACACAAACCAGCCATAACGGCCCTCTGGAAAACATTTTAGAAGCAGTGAATTTCTGGAATTTTCCCCCTTCCCTCCCTTTACCACCCTGCATGCATATTTCTCCCCAGAATAAGAGCCACAGTAATCCAGTAACAGCCTGGTGTTAAATAGTGGTAACTCATATTTATTACAATTATATACAATCGTATTTTATATTTTAAATCTATACATGATCACACAGACGAGCACGCTTGCTTGGTGAGGAAAGGGTGACTCAGATGTTACAGGAATTGCTCTGCTAAGAGGCTCTGATGCAGTGAATAATAAATTGGACACCACCATTTTACCAGCTGAGAACACAATGCTGCAAATGAGAGGTTTCAAAATTCACTGTTTTATTCTGTGTATAGCCCCAATGGGATGAAAAAAGGCTAGACTGGGCGAGAAAGGATAGTGGTGTACACCAGAGCTGGAACTGTTCTTTCTTCTGCAAAGACTGCTTTGCTGAAGCAGGCACCTGCCATTGTGTAGATGCAGGTCTCAGCTGATCATTTAAAAAGGGTTTTCTCCTCATTTAGGGAAAAAAATAGGCTAAGAACCATTGTGAAGATTCAGAATTAACCAACTCTTTCAGCATCTGATTATCACCTCATTCATTCATTCATTCATGGGAGCTATAAATAAATTTTAAGATGTCAAAAACTGATGTGAGCTCCGTTTGCCTTTGGAGGAAAAAGGGTAATAACTGCGATGAGTGGGGTCATCTTTCAACGCTTTCTTTCACTGGGGAGTAATTGGTAACAAAGCCACTTGTTCTCATGCATTTTCCTGTGGCCATGAAACTTGGGCTTGGATACCTAGCAAGTGGCCACTTTGATGAGTGGAAGGGAGCTTGTGGGGTGGGAATAATGTTCTTTGGACCCCACAAGAAATCTAGTGTTTTTAAATGCTGGGTAGTTTCAGGAATTTGAGGCTTGACATAAGGCTTGGAAGTAGGTGGCTCAGAGTGAGATCTAATGAGGAATTCAGGGTTAAAACTTTCTGATTTGGAGATGGAACATCAATTAGTTTCAGAAATAAAACAGAGGGTTATTTTGGAAAACAGTGAGAACTGGTTCAGGATTTATGTGGGATTAAAGGCTTGTGAAATAGAATAGCTCGGGACAGCCTTGTTTTCCAGACTGAATAGAAAGAGTCTAGGTTGCAGTGAAGAGGCTGACCACTGCGGGAGAGATGCTGGATGGTTCTGTAAGATGACTGAGTTCTGTAGCGGTGGTGCATGGTAAGGCGATTGGTTTTCCAGCCTAGGCTGTGACCCCAGGTCATGGGGAGAAGGTGGGACTGGGCAGGAAGAAGCAGCCGCTGCAACACTTCACAGCCCTGTGGTGAAACAGGGCCCACCTTGTTCGCTGGGCAATTACGACCCTATTCAAGGTCAATCATGGAAGAAATCACTGGAGGGGATGGGGGGCACTTCTCTCCACAAAATGGGAGAGGCACCAAGGACAGTGCACAAGGCTAGGGAAGATGTACAGCAGCTGAAGAAGAAGCCAAGATGCCTTAGTCAATCTCATTCTCATTGCTGGCCCCTTCAGGTCTTCGTAGCTTCTCCACTTGCTCGTTTATCTGCCCATCTCCTCCTCGCCGGTCCTCAGTCTGGACTCCCAGACATTCCTCCTCATCCACGTGGCTCACGTCATCATCCTCATCGTCCTCTTCCTCCTCTTCATTCCTTTTGTTTTCCCTTTTCTCCTCCTCACCCTGCACCTCCATCCGCACTTGGCTCTTGACGTCAATCACCACCTTGTTGCCTTCCTCTGCGCTCAGCAAATGGCAGCCAACCTTGGAGCCCTCGGGGCTGTGATTCTCCTTGACTGGCGAGGAGGTAGTCGACTCGTTGCTCACAGGCGAGATGTCGCTGCTGCTGTTATGATTGGCAGCAATAGGGTTAGAGGGTGAGCTTGGCTTCACTGGGATCTGCCATGACGGGATCTTAGGAGCCGAAGGGGAGGGAGGGAACTGCCTCCTTGGGGGGCAGAGGTAGGGGAAAAGAAAAGGAGAGAAAAGGGGCTTTTATTAAAAGCAATGAGGGGGTTATCATTAGAGAGAAGGGTGGCATTTGTACTGGGGGAATCATGTAAAGCAGGACTGAAATTGCAAATCTCCTTTGTCATAAACAAATAAAACCAAGGCCACTTCACTTCTTCAACCAGAATCTCAAAGTGCTTTACAGGCACCCAGTAACTTAGCCTGCATGTGTGGGAAAAGCTGCCTGCAGACATCTGGGCAATCTGAAGTGCTGAAATGATCTGGTTTGGCAAATTCACAGACTAAGCTGGCACTCAGGAATGCTACCTCTGGAAAGATAGGGGTGTTCATTATCCCTTTATAAAACAATCACTAATTGGTAAAGAAAATTCCCACTGGAGCAAGAAGACAGAGGCATTAGGCCCTCAGGTCTGAGCCAAGGAATTTCCCCATCTGGCTCTCCTCTCCACTGTGATACACAGCTCCTGCACGCTGGTCCGTTGCAATCCAGGGCCTAGCTCCTAGTCCCGGCGTGCATGTCACATGTCAGGGCCAGAGCCTGCCTGCTGCAAACTGGTTCAGCCTCCCTGAGCTGAATGCAGTCGTACTAGTTTGCACCACCTGATGAGCTGGCTGTTTTGTCCTCAGTGAGTCCTGTCCAGGTAGGATTTAAGGAATTGACAGCACCTGGCTAATGCCTACCCCTAAAAGGAGAATCCAAGCACCAAAGAGGACACATAGAAGGGCAGCAGGGAGCACTGGTGCCTTCAGAAAGTCATCCATCATGAATAAGAGAGCAAAAAAAAGTGTCTGATCTGGTATTTCCCATGCAAATACAATCCTTGCTTGTGCATGTGGGAAGTGGGAGTGTGAAGACTTTAACTGATCGAGCTCTGAAGATGATGCTGCGTGGGAAGGAGTTCACATACCCCTTAGGAACTGGCTAGCGCCAAGAACAAGACTCAAGCAGACCAGAAAAGCTGGCTGCTCTCCTGCAGTAAGCACTCAAGCACAAAAGATTTCATGTTCTTAGATCAAACTAGGAGCAGTACTTGCAGCCCCTTCCCTGTCTCTGCTGCCACCACTAGCTATGGAGGAACTTGTGAGTGCAGGGAGGGACTGCATCTCCTGTGAGTGCAGGCAAGCTAATGCCTGCATTATTCAACCACTATCATAAATGCTATCATGAAATTCAATTTGGAGACTTTCTTGGCTCCAGTGTTGCTGCCACCTGCACACTGTAGAAACATTTGCCTTTTTGTAAAAACAAACACTCTTATTTTTTTCCAAAACACTTATCCCCCAGCTGCATAAAACAGTGATTTCTCCCCAAAGATAGTCCCTCCAGCTTTCCCACCCTGGGGAGCTGCCATCACCCTGCTGCTGGCCAGCAGTGCACAGCTGAAACACTTTGTGTGTATAAATCAAATCAAAGAGGAAACCCTCCTCAACAAAAAGCCAAAGGACGGGTAAGCCTCTGGACTTGCTCCTCATCCAGCCTGACAGGCAGAGGCCTAACAAGATGAACAGGTCTGTGATCTCTGAACAACTTCCCCATTGCTGAGGAGGCATCACTACCTTGTGCTCCCTCGCCAGCAGTAATGCTAGTATGAACTAGCTGTACAGATAATAACTTAATATGTGATGCCGATCACCCAAGGCTTTCCACCATGACTCCTATCGGGAACGTGAGGGTTAGGGAGAATTTAGGGAGGGTTAGGGACTGTCCCATGGGCTGGAATTTATATTGCTTCATCTACAGTATAAGATGCCTACATCTGAGCTAGACAAGGGAGAGATACGGACTCTACTGAAGTAGGATTCTGTTCATTCTGGTTATGCCCTAACCGTAAGCAGGTCAGATGAACTGTATCCAGAATTGCCGCTCTCTCTCTCCATAACGGAATGACCATATACAGTCAACAGCTAAAACTAGATGAGAGGGCATCCCACCTGTGGCGAATGGCAGAGATTTCTCTATCTCAAAGAGGAAAAATCTTATTCATTACCCCAAACATTCTGTGATATAAGGCAAGTTTGAAAAGCATTTTGAGACCTGCAAACAGAAGGTGATAGTGGAGTGCAAAGTGGCATTATTAAAACAGCAATAATAAAGGATAGGTACAGAACTAGTTCTTATTGGGAATGCCTTTCCTCTCGATGGCTGAGAGAACCCCAGAAAACAACCCTTTCCCCACACAATCATCTGCTCTCATACTCCATCCGTACCGGTTCAGGAGGAGTCCTTTTAGTGAGTAGATCTCAGATTTCAATTCATTAATATTCTGCGACTCCAGAATCCAGTTAGTGGAAGTTGTGGCCTATAACATGAAAAAGGAGCAAAAATCAGAAGTATGAACTAGGAGATAGCTCACAAAAGTTATATTTTTCTATCTTACCTTCTCTCTCCTCCCATGTGAGAATCTCAAGCACCAGTGAAATATAAGCCCTATCATTTAAAATCTCTCCCGTCAGGACAGAAAGTCTTCCACAGTGAAGGAGGACCTCAGTGGATGTCCACAATGATCAGAAAAACCAGGGAAAAAAAAGTTATTTTGGGGTGCTAATAAAATTTGAGTATTTGCTTTCAGTTTTGGGAACTAATTCATCTTGTTTCCAACCTAAAATGCATAGTCACTGTTGAAGCATCTCAAGGGGACCTTTCTTTTTTCCATTACAAGGAGCCCAGCACTTTCAATAATTCCATCAAAGCAGGTCTGCATAGAAAGTTTTCCACCAACAAGTCAGGCAGATAGCAAATACAAAAAGGTAAACCAAACTGTTTGACCTATGGTACCATTTCTAGAGAAGAACTCTGAACCTGAAAGGCAGTGGGAGTTACAATATAATTAACATAGAAGTTACATCGGTACATAGAAGTACATACATAGTGCTACACAGAAGTAGGTACTGCACTCTTTCCTGGGCCTGAGCTTAGCTGAGGCAACAGATTCAAATATTATATACAAATAACCAGTGTAAGTCCCCTCATTTATTCCTCCTAAACCACAAAATAAAGCATCAATAAACTACACTGTGTGGCATTTAGAAGTTGGACTGATAAACTGGTGCTTGAAAGCTCTAAAAACTTTCCCCACTAGACCTGAACAATTAGAGCTTCCCCACAAGATCTGAACAATGAGAGCTATGCTTGAGTTACCAGATTGTATCTCCAGGAAGCAGCTGGACTAGGCACTTTCTCTTGGATATTTCAAGGCAATGAATGCAATTTGGTGGGGAAGGATGATAAGTAAGTCATGGAAGCCGGGTACAGCTGCTGTCAGCACAGCATCAGAACTGCTATGGGATGTCAGGCAGAGTCTAGGGTAAGGTAACAACTGAGGAGAACACACATATAATACTTTGGGCAATTTTTCCTTTAACCCTTTAAGGAACTGGAGAAATGGGAAGAGCATTCTGAAAGAGAGACCATCACCTATGGTTCCCTCATCCTACCCCTACAGCAAATCCTATAGGGAAAGGCTGAGTATGGAATCAAAGAATCACATCTAGCACTTCCCTTAGCTATTTCTGTTAACGACTTCTGGGAATCAGTCCATCTGTGACCACCTCTACAGAGATAATCCTAATAGACTCCCCACTGAAGGAAGGTAGGACTGGAATAATACACCTAGTTCCCACCAGATATAACTAGGACTGGTTGCTCCTGCTTATTCTTTACAGAGACTTCATCTAGTACTGAATAATTCCCAACACCTTCACAGCCGGTACTCCTCTCAGTGACTCCTGGGCTGTGAACCCAGTGAGCTGGGAGAGGCTCAGGCTCTGGTAGCTGTGATACACACAGATGCCTTCCCTTGAGATTCACACTCCCAGCCCTCAGACAGCCAGAATCCAGGAGCCACTGTTCTGGCTCTCCAAGACCTTGAAAGCTACAGCAGCACATTAACAAGGGAGTGATTTCCACTCACTGGTCGGCAAAGGACTCAAATTTCCAAAACACATATGGTGCCAGATGCCTAGGATTTAGAAATAAAATCTGACATCTGGGGCTTTTTAGCCAGTCTCTTTAAAAAACAGTTGTAGAAAATTCAAGCCTTGAATTTTTATGTACGTTTTTTAATTACTTAAAGCCCCTCTTTTTAATTTTTTACAGCATGCCAGTAGGAGTTTGAAAAGCAGATATAAAAACTTACATTACAGCTGAGAAAACACAGCTTTTATTCTTTGGTTTGTGGGGTTGCCCAAGTTTTTCTTTGTACACATGAGGTTTAGATATCATAACAGTGTGTGCTACCATTTCAGAGCAGAAGGGAGAAGGGGAGGGAAGGAAAAACTTTTTAAAGACTCTCTAAACCACCAAGGCACTTATGCCCTTTTCCCTTCTTTAAGCTCAACATGTGGTCTTAATCTTAACACTTACGACCTGAAAACAGTTTTCCAATTTCCGGACTGGCTCCAGGCCACCGACAGGCCACAGTTCCCAAGAAAAACGAAGCAAAGTGTTGTGACCATAAACTGGCTTTCATGCTTGGGTTTACAGCTGTGCCACTGAGGGATTCCTACGGTACAGTGTACACACCATACAGTCAGCTGTGGCCCACCAGTTACACACCATCAAAGAGCTTGTACAGGACTGAAATATAAGTACAGGAAGAAAACAACTGCTTCTGCTCTAGGAAAAAGGTGAAAAGGCATTTTGTAAGGGATTTCACAGCAAAAAGAGAAAGCTCTCTCTGTACAAAAGTAACAAAAAATTTGTTCTGAATCAAAATACAAGAGTACAGGAAAAATATAAATATGAAAATGACACACTACCCATAGATAAAGCCTCTGCACAGCTGGCCTTTACCTCTTGTAGTCAGTGCACTAAAAGGACATCTCAACTGCAATGCAGGTTGCCTGTTTCTCTGCCCTCTCTCTAGATGTGCAAGATACATGTACTTTCTGGCATGGGTAGGAGCTACAGAGCTGACTGATAAAAAGTCAGAGGCTACAAACACAAAGGCTGCATGTGACACTGTAAAACAAAATTCTCTCAGAAGCTGGCACCCAATTAATATCCAGTGCTTTGAACAGACAGCCTAGATAATGCCAGGAGCAGAGAAACTGGTGGGTGGGGAATATGAGATGAAGGATGGGTTTATGTACACAAAAGAAGCCATACATGTTCCAAAGGAGATGGGGATTTCTAAAGGTGAAGAGGCAGGGGTGGGTACCTTAGAAGCAGCCAGCTCTTGGGTGAGCTCTTGGATTTTCTGTTGTTGCTGTATTAGCAGTTCCTGAACAGCTGCTAAAGTTGTCTGTAACTGAGTCACTGTGAGGGAAAAAGCAGGAGAGTGTTAAACTGAGATACAAGCACATATACACACACACACGTCTTTCCTGCTGTCTAGCTACAAGATGCCTCTATTCCTACCATATCTAATTTATCTACGCCCGCCTGCTCACTTTAATCCATATGATTTATCTGCACTATGGGCAATCTACCTGCACTGCATCTAACCTCCAGTATTTCTAGTTTATCTTTCCATTGTATAGATGTCTATAGCCCACAGTATATCCATCCAAAACCTCTCCCTTCTAATTATATTGGTTTATGATTTGTACATCTCCCTGAACTTATACAATGTTTGTATCATTTATCTATCTTGGGCCTCACACAGGCAAACTCGGAGGCTAGCTCCAGTCTGCAGAAAGGCTAGTCTCAGGATTGACCTTAGGGTGTCAGGAGAAATGAAAAATGTTTTTTTCTCACCCTCCCCTAAAAAGTGTAATTAGTATCTTCCCACTCTCAACCTATCAGCTTCTTCTCCCTCAACACCTTTAAAAGACTTACTCCTAAAAACCACACTTTTCCCCCTTTCCAGCAATTGAACACACTTTGCTCTTTCCCCCTTGCACTTCAGGAGAACACCCTGTGTACCCCTTCTACCCTCTGGAAACACTAAAGAACTTCTACTGGACTCCAACTCCTGCTGCAGGAGTACTTTTTCTACTTTGGCGCTTTATCCAAAGCTTCCAGCCAGTAAACAAGCTGATAAAATAAAATAAAATTAAAAACTCTATTGGCGTGACAGGTAACAGCTAATCCAGGCCATCATTAGGGCACCAGGCAATGAACAGGTGCCCTATAGAGTCAATAACAGAGAAGGTGGCTGAGGTCAGGAAGGTACAGTAATTACAGACTCTCCTGACTCTGCTTTGGGTTTTCAGATGGAAGGTGGGGGGAAAACACCAAAAAAAAAGCCCCTGAAAACATCAGAGAAGCAGAAATTAAAAATGAACTTTACAGCCCTCCGAAAGGCTGTCATTTTATTCCCCTTATTAATATTCTGAGGTTGGGAGCCTTTCCGTAAAAACATAATTAATTGAGGCCGCGCCGACAGTAAACAAGCAATTTCAAATTAAACCGAAATGACGGCGGCTTCATTTGCAAATGTGAACAGATTCTCAGAGCAGATAAATGAAGTCACCATGTAAAGTGAGGATGGAAGGAAACAGAATGGTGGGGGTCTTTGCAGAATAGAGGATACAGAGAGAAGGGCTTTGAGGGGTGAACTGATGGAGTCATTAATCCTTACCTGTCTGTGTCACACTGCCACTCATCTCAGAAATGTTGGACTCAATCCTCTGAAGTTGTTTCCTGTCCTCTTTGCCTCCCATGATGAGAGGGAGCAGGTATTTCTGCATAGAGTACAGAAACTTTCTTAGGAAACAGGGATATCCAAGGCTTTTCTAAGCTATCTGAAACTTCCTCAAAGCCCTCCACCCAAACTTCATCCTTTATTACACAGCCAGTGAACATCTGTCTAAGAAAATAACTTCTTCCCAAAGTATTTCAAAGAAGTTTTAAAAGAGAAAATAGGAGGTCTTTGGTTACAATTTTATGGATGTTGAAAAACAGTTCCTAACTCCATTTAGGGTTTCCTGGAACAGCTCTTGGTGCAGAGAAACATCCATCACATGCGAGTACAATCTCAGTTCTTACACTCTCTTGAGCGGACACACTGACATTTGAGCTACATCCATCAGGCAAGAAAGGCAGGTGGGGAGCAGAAGGAAGCACTGACACCGAAAGGGCCAGGGAAGAACAAGAAAAGGAATTACATGTCTTATAAAATCTAATGAACTCTGGGGGAGCATTACAGTGGTGAAGAGACCCAGAAATAGTGAAGAGAAAAGGAAACGGAGCAGAGTTAACAGGAGTAACAGAGAACAGAGGAACCAAGGCTAAAGGGAGTGAGAATCAAGTTCCTAGAGGAAGGGACGCAGCTCATCCCCACTGTACGAAGCTCTGAAATCTACCTCCTTCTGCCCTTGTGGAGAATGGATTGGATCCAATAGGTCACAGTTCTCCCCTAATTTCCATGGTTCCTTCTGCAGTGCTCCACATATGAATAGAAGGTGCACTCTAACGGGAGCACATTCAAGCACAACATGACAGGTGAAGGAAAGGCAAGAGAGTATGTTCTAGGATGTTGAAACTACCCTGCAAGTACCTGACTGTTCTTCTTCAGCCTGATTTTTGATGCACATACACCCACTGTAAAGATATATATACAGGACCATTTCTGAGACAGACCTTATCCAAAGTGACGTGTGGGACAGCATTCTTTTACACTTACTAGCACTGCTTAAAGATTTCCCTGTCACTACATGCAGCTCTTAACCACACAAAGCACATGTACACACACATGTTTATACTCAGACATTCTGAAAGCCAAACAGCTTTTGATAACTTTCGTAAACAGCTCTCTTCTAATGCTCACAGAACACACATGGACAACTACGTCTCATCCTATCCTATCTTTCACATAAAAATCTATTTGCAACCCCCTCAAAATCCCATGAAGGGCAGGGGGAATTTATCAACTGTCTCCAAAGATTTCTTGCTCCAATAAAAGAATATGGGTCTCTGCTAGGCACACAATATGTCTTATGAGGACTGGATAGACAGCAGAGCAAGATCCGTAAACAAGGAGTATTGCAGTAGGATATATTAACAGCATCAGTGACATTATGCCAAAAAAAAAAAAAAAATATATATATATATATAAAGCATCAATATCTGTTAGATATGTGTAATTTAGTAACAGCAATGTGTTACTGTCTGCAAGGTCCCGTAGCTGTTGTCTTAACGTCTGTATGGACACTTATCAACCCCAAGAATGAAAAAAAAGCAGTAAGATTGGCATCACTACGATACTGTAATACCCAAGGGGATAATGTAACTCACTAAAGAGCCACTCTCTACAGTCATGGAACTTTCCTGCCATAGATGGAACATGTTGCCAAATCTGGCCTACCTATCTTGCCCCAAGACCCAGGATATTAATGATAGGGAAAGACAAGAAAAGTAGTTTAAAATGAAGGACAACACTTGATTTTTAAAACAGATTTTATTAAACAAGTCAGTAACTGCTAATTAAAGAAAAAAACAACAAACATGAACATCAAAAACTACTTGTTACTCTTTATCACTGTCCCTTTTTCAAACATAAAACAACTTCTAATGGACCAAGGGCCTTTACACTCTGCTGTGTTGTCATGAACCAGTTGGGGAGTTTATGCCTTCCTATATAGGCACAGAATGTGATTGTCTCCCAGAAAACATCATCTAATGTCACTTATCATAGTGCTGGAGAGGAAATATGGAGTAAAAGAACATGCTGAGCTGGAGAAACATCACACAAGAAATTAGGAGGGGCACCTGTCTCTGCAGTACACAAGCAAACACCTGCTTGCTCTGCCTTGTACTAAGTACACTGCAGTAGGAATATGAATGTACAGCAGAGTGAGAGATTGCATCTTCCTTTAAATTTTCTGAAGGTTCTTTGCTTCTGCAAAGAACGCATGGTGCAGAATCACCGGTACAGAAAGCATTAGACTGGGACACAGGACCTGCCTACGATGCTAGTTTCTACTGGCCAATGATGGGGAAATCCCTTTATTCAATTGTGTTCCTTTTCCCGAACTTAAAAAATAATGAAAAAAAAATATGATGAAAAATACCTTTTTTTTAAAGAATAGTTTTGTTGCTTGCCACTTTTTGACTCTGCATTTTCAGGTTAACTGTCTACCTTTCTCAAACATACCAATGGCAGTGTCAGCAAGAGCAGATGTTTCACCAACTGGAACTGCACTTAGAACCAACACGATCATTTGGACACAAGTGGCATAATGTTTTTCTCTCCAAATGAAATACAAAACAAGCTGTTGGAGTAGTGGGGAAAAATATTACCTTATATAGTTGGTGGAAGCCAAAGGCAATCCCTGCCATAATGATAGCCAAAGCTCCATAGTCTCGCCATCTGGAGGCAGGTGGACCTATAAGACAAAATCAAGAAATAACCACAGTCAGAATTGCAATTGGCAACATTTGAACTAATATCCCCCACCTCTTCTATCCATTTGGGTAGGAGAGCAATGAATAATGCCAATTCTTCTGTTTCTTAGCAGGCGCAGATTTACTGAACAGAGGGCAAGCCCTCGGGTGCAGGATGAAGGCTCACAGCCCTAGGACAGTGGAATAAATATATATATAGTCCTGTAGCTGTGGGACTGGTCTTGTTTAAGGTTCAACAGCAAGATAAATTACAGCAGCATTTAATAAAGTACCATCAAACTGGTTTTCCTCACTTTCCGAAGCAAGAAAAGCTTTGTTTTTCTTTACACATTTGGAATCCTGCACTGGCCCTGGACAGCTGTGGTGTTAGTGCTAGTTAAGGTTAACTCATTACCTGAATATCAACTGTTCTTCACTACCATAACTTCTGAAAATGGGGACAGAGCCAGAGATGGAAAAAAGTGCAGAAAGAAGAAAAAGCAAAATATTTTAAGGACGGGAGAGATCTGCCAGGGCAATAAATGTGTTTATGAATGCTGTGTCAGCAGCTATGGACTGCTGTAGTAAGAAAGGATCCAGTGTCTTTCATGCCTGAATTAAGAACAGGGACCAAAGCATACCACAAACAACAAAGACAAAATACACAATTAAATATCTACAGAGAGAGAGGAAAAGGAGTAGAGAAAAGCTCGAGACATTTAACACACAATTCTGCACAGAAGCTTGGAGACTCAACAGAGCAAAGCAAAGATACAGCACGCTCCGTTCCTCCGAGCACAATCAGAAGACACCTGTAGTTTTCCACCAGCTTTATCCTCTCACCTCCCTCGCAGCTCCCTTAACGTGCTTGCTATGAATTTTGTACTGCCCCCGGTTTTCATTAATAATAAAGAGGATGCAGAGTGATCTTTCCTAAAGTTCAGTGGCAGGATGTGGGTAGCACTGATGAGGCAGAGGCCGGTGTTGCAGTCTCCGGGTAGACAGATCCAAATCTGCATGTGACCTACAATGTCTAGGAAATCCATTCTTTTCTCCAAACTTTCTAACAGGGCTTCCAGAGAGAGGGTTAATTGGCTGAAGTGACTGGGTGCTGTCTCCTTTCTGCTTTGCTCATCCATTGCCATTCTCCCTAGGTGCTGAGGTCTCTTGCAAGCGTTGCACTGCAACAGGTCTTCCTAATCCCAGCACTCAGGCTCTGCAGACAGGCACTGGCCCTCAAACACAGCCATAGCTTCTTGCTACTTCGTAGTTCCTCAGAACATCTGCTGTACAGATTTTACATATTAAAACAACTCTGAACTTCCAGAATGGGTGAATATTGTCACTAGCAGTATCTTGGGTTGCTGCAAACGCAGTTTTGGAGTTCAGGCACATGATCAAATTATCATAACTTTGTAACTTAATGAGTTAACACACGTCAGGCTAAGCTGCAGTAACTGTCTGTGTACATGTTGGGATTTAAAATGATCTCTGGCTAATCTTGCTGCAAACCCCAGTCATTCATTCCCTTCCTACTCAGCCCCCCTTGTCATTTCTGACATCTGACTCTGAATACTCCTGGGTTTCCAATTCTCTGACACAAACTTCAGGCTAGAAGTATTCTTCTACAATGATGCAACCCATCCCAGGATGAACAGCCTGTCATAAAGGGTTAATTAATCTCAGAGGGTCTGTGATTCCAACTGTGCCTTATGCATAAGTTGGCAGTCCTTGACTGGCTGTCCCTAACTCCCTCCCAACTGCAGTGACCTCTGAGGAGAATCGAGAGACACCTGTAGGACCCTGTCAGCTTTGCCCTTTCACCTCACTCATCTTTCCCTCCATCCCTGTAATGCTTGAGCTAAGAACATTTTATTGCCCCCTGGTTTTCATTATTAATGAAAAGGGACCAGAATGATCTTTCCTAAAGTTCAGAGAGTCTATAAAGACAAGAAGCTGAAATGCCATTTTACTCGTTTCGGAGATGTGTGAAATAATTCTGTCTAGTGGCAAAAAAAAAAAAAAAAAAAAAGTGAGGGAGGTAGAGAAGAAAAGTAAGTGAAAAGGGACACAGTGAAGCCTCTGTATTGACCACATCAACATTACAACGTTATGAAGAATGTCACAAGTCTGCCTAGAATCTACATTCACATTAGTCTAAAATCTGCATTAGTCTGCCTAAAATCTACAATTTTCCTCTCCAAAATTTTAACCTGGAGTGGAAATTAGAACATGGGGACAGTTAGAAGTTTCCCAGTTGAAACTCAGCTGTTTGCACTGACTTCTTTGCATAGCTTCCATTTCTTTCCTTGTAAAACTAGAATAAAATGTGGAAGAAGTAAAAAAGCAATAATGGCTCAGATACTCTTACATTTTAGGTACTGAAATCCTCCCGAAGAGATACACTACATGCTACAGATGTAATGAACCATTCTACAGAGTAGACCACCAGAAGGCAAACGTAACGGACAGAGGCGTCTTCTCCATTTGCATGAGTGTTTTCCATAATCACATCTAATTTTCAATACAGCACCTGTAAACTGCATTTCCAGAATGAACACTTACTATTTTAAGAACCCCATTTATCTCAGAATTGGCTTTCCTACCATCAGTTAATTAGGCCTTGTGCATCCATATACGGTCAGTCTTCACTAATACCCACACTTAAAACTGTAGAAAAAGGTGATTCTTCCAAGATGAAAAAAATCAAACCCATAGAAAGGAGTTGGCAAAAAGAAAAAAGAAGAAAAAAAAAAGTGCCCAGATTCTAGCTACCATTTTCACTTGTCAGGGAAAAATGTCTCTACTTTACAGCCTCCCACCTGATGAAAGCACCAGGTTGGGAGAAGAAACTCCAAATGACAAGCAGAGCAATCTTTGGAGCTGATTTTTAAGTACATGTAAAATTTGCATGAAAAACCCATGAATGGAGACCATAAATACCATGGGGAAGGACACAGACAATACATGCATGATAAGCATGCGGCTTTGCACGCCTAGCTCAGAAACTCCCCTGAGTTTGCTTGTAATTATAAGGGTTAGGAAGGTAAAAAAATATATAAACCCAATTAATCATTTAAATATTTAAAGTCAGATTTTTGTCCTCACTGCTGGATTAGTATATTTCATAACGCCAACAGCAGACAGCCCTGTTTTTTTACTGGGGGTTCATTTTAAAGCATGTTTAAACTAGTCAGATTGAGTGATGCTTCCAGCAACTAATCGCACGTCAAATAAAAGATATTTTATGTAATAAATTACCGCTACAAGTAATTCAAATGTCATTTATCAGTTTTATTATCAGTCAGGCAAAGTCTTGTTTCTCTATATTAATCAAATTCAAGCTTTTTTTAAGCTTTTTTTTTTAAAGCAGTTTTGACACCTCTTGGCAAACGTACAAATGGGAGGGAAGGAATTACTCCTCCAGAGCAGAGAGAAGAAGCACTAGAGATAGCATTGAGCTAGAAAATAGTGTATAGAAACTTTAAAAATTTAATTCTTGTCTCTTCTCCCCCAGAGTTACTATTGTTTCTGTAAAAACAAGCCCACGAGAAGTCCAGCATACAAGAACTAGCCTATCCCAAAGGCTTCTTTCTCTTTCACTCTAAAAGACTGGATGGCACTTACCTATGTGAGAATTATTTCCAACACAATGTTGGTATGTTAAGCAACACCTACACTACCAGCACAATCTGTGTAAATGGTGCTTTCGTGGTCTTTTTGTTCACCTGTGGTTTATGAGCATTTCTGAGCAATGACACTTTCAAACTTTTCTTTAAAGCTGTCAAGACTGGAAACATTCTGCTTTTTAAACAACAGTCCAAGTTCTTACCTAGTAATAAGAAATTAGGAGCTGGGGCGTGGAGGAAAAGATATTGAAAGGGAAATAAAAAACTGTGAAAAAGATGCAAGGTTTGACCATGGTTCCAGTGTTTTATAGTTTAAATTGCATGCTGCTTTCCTGCTTTACCTATATTAGTAGAACACTATAAAATAAGAGAAGATTAACTCTTCCCGTATTTGGTTCTTAGCTGAATGAGCAGAGCATTGCATAACAGGCACCAGCAAAAAGACAGATTTTGTTTCTGGTATTTTCTGTGGACTATAGCATATAGATATTAGACCAGAACACAGAATTCAGTTCCAGATTTCACCATCATACCCAATATAGCAGCCAGGGTACTGGAATTCTGAGCCCCAGTCCACCACAATTTTTTTTCTTCCCAAACGATGCCAAATCAGAGAACGAGTCTAGGTCTCTAGCAATAGCAAAATTATGCCATAAACTAATAAACACAACCCTGAATAGAAAGTTATACCAGTCAATATCTGAGCTAGAACTATTTAGGAGCAGCATCAAAGCCCTATTCTTAATACTTGGCAGGTAAATGAACTGCTTTTCACGGTGTGCCAGACACACATGTGAGATGAACAGCTCCTTTTGATGGATTTTTAATGGTGTGTACTTTGGTTTTTATTGTTTGGAGCTTAGATACTTTTTGCGAGGTTTGTTTTAAAATGCAAATCTGTATGTAAATTTTAAGTCTACACAGATTATGTTGGGACTTTAAAAATTCTCTGTGAGTGAATTTTATACACAAAATCATACAATCAGATCCATATAGAATTTCTGCTGTCTTCCCTCAGATCAGCTGAGATTGAAAAGGGAAAGCTTTCTTAAAAATAATCAACATTATTAACTGTTTATTTGTAAACTCCCAGTACACTTAAAGCTCAGCTATACTAGTGCTCCTTCATACCAGACTTTGAATTAACACACAGAAAGTCACGGACTAAGCCCTGAAGACCTTAGAATCTTGTTTGCTGTCCATGCTTAAAATCAACCTCTTCTAAGGAACTGTTGAAGGCCTTAACTGAGCAGCTGCCTAATTAGTTAATAAGTCCTCTAACTGAGATACAAAAGAACTATATAGAAATACAGAGTAAATATACAGAGAGTAAATACTTCATGATGACCTCCAAGAGACGAGACAACTCCTTGAACAGACTCCACTGCTGTAGTAACCAAAGAAGTAATAACGTTGCACTTTCACAAGACACTTTATACAAGAACCTATCAACTCTATTATATATTAATTATTTAATTATTAGAAATCCCTGCTGAAGTAGATAAGCATGACCCTAAGTTTAAGAAATGAAGACTGAGTCCTACATTGGTTAAATGTTTTTTTTTCAAATCTTTCTAATGAGTCAGAAGCTACATTCCTATTAACTATACTCCTTGATGTTAGATTATCATCATTTATATCTCACAGTTTTTGTGCAATATAATCTTGCGGATGCATCCTGTCATCAGCATTAACCAGTACAAAACACATTCAAAGTAATGGCAGGTGTATGATTCTGACAGCAGTTACAGCATTAGATTAAATCAGTGTCATCAGACCACACTGTTTTCTAGGATCTGGTACAGAAATCTGGTCTTGGAAACATTTTAAGCAAGGTACAGGCTAGTAAAAACCACTGCAGAAAGCAAGCGGACGAGGTGTTTCCAGGAGGTTACTTACTATACAACACGGGGGGAGCGGGCTGACTGGGCACCAGCTGGGTGGAAGGAGCTGCGGACTGCGGCTCATCCGCGCTAGTGCCGGACTGCTGGAACGCCAGGTCAATCTCTTCATCTGTCAGGCCTGGGGGAGCAGGGGAAATGAGATCGGTTTAGCACCTTCACCCACTTGATGCACGCATAATTTAATTCTCAAGCCAGGCAGAACCCTTTCAAGCAGCAAAAGAATTTTGGCACTGACTTGAGCAGCGCTGCTTCCCCAATTTTGGATTCACTGGAATCTTTCCCTCTCTCTTTCTCTGTTGCAATTTAACCTTAAGCGACAGAATATTAGCCTCAACGCTGCTTCCAAATGTAGCTCATTCAATTTCCTTAATTTATCCTTGAGTTTATTGCTGCTTTTGAAGTAGCTTTCTATTGCAATTCTCCATTCTTCCCCCGAAAAAAAGATACCATCAACTGCAAATGTGGCTCATTTTAATCTGTAATGGTGTAAAAAAAAAAAAAGAAGGGAAAAAACTAACAATAATGCATGAAAACAGACAGGGAAACAAAAAACTAATTATTGGGTTAGACGACTAATTAGTCTAGATCGTTTCCGAAGACGGGAATAATTTGCTTTATTTTATGACAAATGCAGAAATAAAAAGAAAAATCAGGATGGAGTGTGATTAGTATGAATGGGACACAGAATGTAAGGAGGAAATAAAACTGTAACAAAACAGATCAAAACAAGGCCAAGCCCAAACTTTCAGCTTAGCATTGTCCCAGCCTATTGCTGCCTGATTAGATTGCCCTAGGCCAGCCTGTTTTTTATTTCACGCAGAGCTGTACTCACACTGCACACATGGTACATGTTGCAGCAGTCACTCCTGCCACTGGGAAATGCCAGGGTGACCATCTGTAATTGGCTCCAACATATGGAAGGCATTTGGCCAAAAAAGAGGGAAAAGAAAAGCAGCTAAAGGATTCATGATGACCAGCATCTGGGAAGAAGGAAACACGGCTGCATTTTTTTTTTTTTCCAACAGGAGAAAACATCTAAACAAAAGTTCTGTATTCAGATGGCAAGCATGATGTGGGGCCTGGATGGCTGTATATTATTTGTATGAGGTTTTTCTGAACAGAAGCAGAGAGAAAGGCAACGTTCCAGCTCTGCCTGACATCTGAAGAGACTGAGGACCTTCTAATACACACAAACCATGTAGAACATTCAGAGATGTTGGCAGTAAGGATATAGTTTAAGGGAAGAGATTTGGAAGAGACCACTTGACTCGTACACAATTGTCATAAGGACTGAGCACAGAGTGGAAAACGGTAGGGATATGACAGCAGTGGGAGAAGATGGAATATTTTCTCTCCATCCCTTCCATTCAAAGTTAATGAGGTCCTGCTACATGTTTATTCTCGGTATTGCTCATAGATTGAATTCCTGAACTTCAACCTTGACTACACTTAGCTCCTTAACATCATAAGGAGATACAATATGGAAAATGGCCAGGTTTTGGACATATTACCTAAGCTTTGAGAAATGTATCCAAGACTTTAAACTTTGCTGCGTACTGGGGTTTGAATTATCTGTAGAACAAATATTATTGCCAGAAATTGATACACAGCAGCGTCTCACATAGCGTGTACAGCCTCCGACCTTCAGAAGGCTTCGTGACTAGCAGCAGCTCTTTTCCCTAGCCCTGTGAGTTCTGCAAGCTGATACTGCATCCTGCACAGCGCAGACACTGAAACACACACAAGTTTGGTGACTTCCCTTAAAGTCACTGAGTATTGGCAGTGTCACAAAGAGTATTAGAAAACTGAAGATCCTGACCCCTAGTCCTGCATCTGGCAAAATCACCTCTTTTCTTGTATTTGATGCATGCCTCGAGCAGTAAAGAACCAAAGCCAGACAGAACAGTATGGAACAAGACTTCCAGGAGTAATAAAAGGCATATGAGCCTCTGGTTTTAAAGTCGCAAAAGCAATATTTATGGGGACTAATCCATGTGAAAAAGCAAAGTCTTAGTAAGAAAGAAACTGTTTTAACCAGCTCCTAATTATACAATATAGCAGAAAGCATAAACAGATGCCACCACTGGAGATCACTAGCAACTGAGGAATTTCATAAAGATGAAGCTAGACTAGCAAGAGAGTATCAACGGCTTGGCTGCACATGTAGCTCCCACTGAAACCCAGAGTTTTGTTCTATTTCCATGCAAAGATAGCAAATCTGATAACATTTAGCACTTAGGAACGTATGGAAGTTAGGACTATGCGTTCCCCTTTAGATCTTCATTCCACAAAAAAGCAGGAGACAACACGCATATTTTTCCAACCACATTGCTCTCTCAATTCTTACCCTATTCGAGAAAAAAAAATTACATCTTTGCAGACAAAATGCAGTTTTAGGATTATTCTGAACATGCCCACTATTGACACTCAAGCATACCACTTCCACTAAAATCTTTCTATACTGTAAAGAGAACACTGATGTGAATTATAATATGATGGAATCCTTTCATATTTGAGTTCCTGGTTCGAATCCTGTGCAAACTGGTGCAAATTAAGAAGATTATTACCTCCCTGCACTATTCTGTTGCCTTGTGAAGTGGTCTTGCTCTTGTACTAGTGGCTTCATACAAACACCACAACTACCTCCCTTGTCAATAACCATAGGAGAAGACTGGGAGAAGCAGCACCCTGGATCATCTCCTTTTTATTAATTAAAGTGAGACATTTAATGGGCCTGTTGTCTTGGCCTCCAAGCATCAAGGGAGCATTTCCTGGAGCTGATTCCTTAAGCATACACAGGGATCAAGTCTACTTTGCAGCTAGTCACCTCTGGTTTCAGAAGTATACCTGTCTTCATGGTTGTCATTTCTCACACACACTAACAAAAATGCACAGGGTATTCTAAGAATGTCCTCAGGCATTTATAACTAACTCATCAAAATTCACTTTAGACTGATTTTTTTTTCATATTCACCACCCACACTCATGTATGCACGCAGTATTTTCATACCCCAAAATACCCAACCTCAAAGACACATCAATTGCATAGAAAAGTGGGAATTTCTACACCAGATCAGACAGTGTGTTCTGGTCTGATATCTTGCTTTGATTTATTTTATCACAGAACTTCTATCAATGCAGCATTAAAAAAAAAAAAAATCCCTAGCCCAGTCATTGTCCTAATCTAGTAGGAGACTGGTAACCAAAAAATAATACCACTTATCTTGGGTGCAGAAGTAATGCCACAAAAACTAGAGCTCATTCTAATAAAAGGATTTTTGGGATGGGTAAGTCAAGAAAATCACATCACAGCTTAACAAAAGATTTGCTCTAACTCCACTTCCTTCACCACTTTGGAAAACAAACATCTTAGTTCTTCCAGAGTTTCAGCAAGACCAAGACTATGCGGAATGCAAAAGGTTAAAAGGAACAATAAAGGAAACTGCCAATTGTAAGTGAATTATATTTGGCTTTGAAAGCTGAGCCACGGCTATATTATAAAAGGCATCTCTTTGCGTTGTTTACCATCACCCTGACTAATGCAGACCTTTTTTTTTTGTTTTAAATAATCTCATGCAAATTAGACACACACTTCCTTCCAGTTGATTGCTATCTGCAAGGAATAATCTAACCACAGAGGGTACTGAGCAAGGACTGAGCTGCGGAGAAGGATGCAAGGAAACTGTCTTCACAGCCCTCCAGAAAATAAACCTATTCCCATCCCCCCAACACTCCATCTCATTCCTCTTCAGTGCAACATCCTTTGTAAAGCATTGCTCTTAATTTCCACAAAGCCTTAAAATTTCCTTTGAAGGCTTCGAAGCATTGATTTGAATTATCCCATAGGTATTTTGCATTTGCTGACCCTCTTTTGCAATCTTCCCTATTGCCACGCAGTTTTCAGGGATTGCCTAGCCTCTGCAAATTGTGGTCAAACACAGAATCAGAGCAAGTCAGAGAATAAAATAGCATGTCAAAATATCTCTTGTTGCCTGCATCTAAGACATTGTGTAAAAAACTTCTTTGCCTAAAAGCTCTTAAAACTTGACTGTCTTTTTAGGCTCTTTTATAATATCCAGTACTACCTAATATAAGGACCTTGTGTACCTCAAAATATCTTTCCTTTAAAGATCACTAGGAAGTAGAAAAGCACTATTATCCTTATTTTACAGATGAGAAAGTGAGACAGATATGAGACGTGCTCCAAAGTCAGAAGTGAATCTCTGACACCCAAACGAAACTCGTATTCCTGAATTACAATCCACTCTCTTTCCATGATTCTGTTCTCTGTTTTCTGGATGAAACACAGTAGCATTAACTGCAAGGCAAAACCCGCACAAACTAGGAGCTGAACTAAGTTTTTTCTTCTCTGTCTCTGACATTTCAGTGATGACTCTTTCTCTCATCCCATCCACTGAGCACATTCTATCCTTTTTCTTCATCATATTCTTCAATTCTTTGCTTTGGCCAGAAACTCATACATTTTTTTTCACCTGAAGTCAGTATTACTTTTAGGGAGAAAACTTTTGCTTAGAAAGAGATTAAGAATTCTGCCATAATAGGAAAGTTAGAGGAAAGAATTCAGCTCTTTTTTTGCAGGTTTCCGAAAACCAGCTTTCCTAAACACTCCAAAACTGCCCTGCAGCGATCATCACACCTACACTTCTGCTGAGACAGAGCGGGGTTTTTCTTCTTGTCTCCTGCACACATGCACACATTTCCTATTAAGAAGCAAACGAAACCAAACCGGACAACTTTGTTTAGCTGCAACAAATTACCTGACTGCACAAAGTCTGCACACGATGTGTGCGTGAAAGGAAGAGCTACTACTGCTAGACATCCTGAAATGACATTACCCACTTATTCCTGGAAGCCACTGCGTCAACTGCGCTCTTAAAGAACATGGCCACATTTTGAAAGAATCACCACAAAAACCTCACGGTATTTGATGCAGATTAATGAGTCCAGCCAGTTCTACACATTCTGGGTGATTCTTTTATTAAATGTTTGTCCTAAGTTTTATTCCGTACTTTGAGAAAGTTCATACATTAACACATTTGTAAAAGGTCAAAGGTATCATGTCTTCTGATTCCTCTTCTTTCATAGTAACTTTTTAAGAAAACCTAAACATCCTTGTGATTTTTTTTACTCTTCATTTACATTCAGCACTTAATTTGGACATAACTATCCTGTTGCTGCACTTCTTACTCAAGCTCCACATACAGGAACCAAAAAAAGTCAAAGTGAAATTAACTGGTCTCAACAGTCAGGGAGCCAAATGCATAAATAAAAAGCTATTTCAAAAGTAAATGAAAGATCTTGAAATCTTACAGCTTTGTTCATCTAAAATACTGCTAATTATGCAACTAAAATCTTTGAGAAATATTATATATTTTACCCCCAGTACTCTTAAACTCTGTTACACAGGACTAATGTAAGAAAGGAAAATCTGACTGACAGCATGATGCTCAGTATTGCAGCAAGCCAATCAGGAAGGAACAGGTTAAAAGTAAAAACTATTTTGGCATTACAAATATATATTAAAAAAAAAAAAAAAAAAAAAAGCTGGCAGTAGTTCCTCTTTCTGGCCAGGCTTTTTGGGAGTCTTTAATAAAATGAAGTGTAATGGAGGAGAGGAGGGCAATGTCAGAGGGTGAGGGTTTGGGAGAGAGGTTGTTAAGTATCTCCCTCTCCTCAGCTGTGTTTACTCCATTTGCAGGACCCCAGGTGATTGATAGACAGACAACAGAAAAGCGAGCAGACAGTAACAGCCCTTTGGGATCATCAGATCAGGGGGATAACACCCGACATCACCATCTAGAGCCCCCAACTCTTCTCAGGCCACTGCTAATTAAAAGGACAAAACAAGATATGCAAACCAGAGAAAAAGTAAAAGAGGGATTTTTTTTATTTATTATTAACATTTTGTTGGAACAGCGGAGTGCAATAAGGACTCTCAGAGCCGTTAAAAGTCGTCGGGTGACCTGCAGACCCCTATTTCCCAGAGCCTTGTATAAAATTGAATTTTTTAAACATAAATTACACGTAATGACGACACTGTAAAAACTAACAGTAATGGAAAGCTGTGCTGTATTTCATTAGCCTGTATTATTCCGTGCCACCTGATCCAGCCGGGCCTTGTTTATGAGTTAGTGTGTTAGCAGATGCCGATGGAAGCATTTGCTTCGACCTTGCTCTTCTCATTGGGGCATGAAATTACGACGGCAGCACCTTGATATTACAGCCATAAATACAGTAAACTGCAAATTTAAGCCAACGGCTCCTATTGTCTCCGAACATAAAGCTGATCGGTATTTATTTAAAAGGAGAACGAAAAAAAATATTATATATCACCTTGTTTATGGGTCCAGTCCCCCCCTTCCCCTAATCTGCCTTATTCACTTGGTTAAATACTAAACAAACAAACTAAATCCTCCCTATTTTCTACTGATTAAATATTCTCATGAAATGAGTATTGTCTTCAGAAAACTGGATCAAAGTATTTTCACTTTGAATAAGTAAGGGCAGGTTACTTGCTTAGCATGTCTTGAAATGGAAAAAGGAACAAGTACTATAACTTTTCTTCTTGGTTTTCTTTGGTATATGAGAAGTCCAAAACACACAAAAAAAAGTTGCTTCTGATCAGTCATGTGTGCGTGTGTGTAACATATATGTGCAAGGACATGAAGGATGAGAGAGAAAGAAGTCTGCTTCCTTCTAGTTGCTCTCTGTTTAAAAATATATTCTTTATTAACATGTTTTCAAAAGGAGAAGGGCATTGGAAAAAAAAATTGCAGTAAGATTAATGGGAGGAAAAAAAAAAAAAATGCAGAGGATTCCTCGTCTGAGGCAGCAGGGAGAATGCCTTGTCCTCCTCCAGGCATTTCGGGTAAATGCCCCCTTTCACTGACATCATACCCGCTAAAATATCTTACAGAGGAAAAAAATCAAACACAAAGGCAAAGGACATTGGAATATCACAAAGCATATCACAGCATAAATCACCGCATTGTAAGTCACTGCAAAATGTATTTCACTGCTAGTCTCGAGGCAGAGAAGATGCAGTTTCACTTGCAGTGAGAGAGGTCAGGTCTTTCAACGTAAAGAAAGCTCCCTGTGTGTGTGAAGTAAGCTATGTTCCACACAGGAAAGAAAATAAAAAGGAAGGATACCTTCAGTAAGAAATCCCAGTGCTAAGCTACATATTTCAGGGGAGAAAACACTAGGAGAAGGGTATGAGGAACAACGTGCAAGACTTACTGGCTGGGTAACGGGACTCGGAATTCTGCGGTGTAAAAGCCCTATCAAGTGCAGCAGTATCACAGCCTTAACAGAACTCCTCATTTTTAAATTCACCTACACCATATCTTCAGCTAGCAGACAGCCTACTTCAACAGGCACAATTTTTGCTTCAGAAGAAAAAAAGTAGACAGCAATACAGCTCTAAATCAAACAAAACATGGCCAGAAGTTCTCAGAAACCTAAACTACAGAATCAGTAGTTTTGTTACAAAGCTCAATTAAATTACTGTGCAACCAAGATATGCAAAAACACAATTAAACCTGAATCTTAGGTAACTTCTTCTAAAGATCTATGTATTACAGGGCAATTCTGGGAATATTATAATCATCAGAAAGAAAGAACAAAAAAAGAAAAAGAAAGAAGGAAAAAAAACCCACAAAAACAACAGAAGAAACAAATACACAAATTAAAAATCTCTCCTAAAAATAGGAGGAAAGTTCTTCCTATCATTGTCTAGAGGGTTTATTTTTAGGTCTCTTGCCTGCAGCCTTTCCTTTCTATTATCATACAAGCAGAAGGGCAGTATCTATCTGATAGAAGGCAAAGTCTCTTTCAAGCAGATAATGTCGAGGAGGTCAATGCGGGTCTACTACACGCTAACGCTAAAGAGACAACATATTTGACTAAGCTGGAAGCTACTGGTGTTAACAGGGAACACAGGGCATCTAATGCAGCCAGTACATAAGGAGGATCAGTACATGAGTACGTGGAGGATCGAACGCCTCCATACATTCAAAATGATCTCAAATTAATGTCTGCCTTGGGGTTTGAAGACTCCGTTCCACGATAGCGCAATATATCAGGCATGGAAGATGACCAAGGCACTGTCATTTGCTGAGAGAGGCCTGTACTGGGCAAAAAAAAAAACAGATAGTGGAAGACACACTACTCCAGTAACCATAATCCTGTCACATAATTTGATACAATAACTGACAACCCCTCTAGAAATAAGGCTATGCATTCAGAGAAAACAAATTTAGATATACCATATGGGCAAGCTCCAGAACATAACACTTTTATAATACTCTTAGAAGCCCCAAAAGGCGTTTGTTGTGCCAAGTACTGTACAAAAAGAGAGCAGAAAGGTAGCCTGTCCCATAGCACTTGACTGTCTGTGTGAAATGAAAGAAAAATCATAAGCACACATAAATCACATAACTTAACAAGAGCACACAGCAGGTCAATGAAATTTCCTTTCTATTAAACTAGAAACTACAACAAAAAACATTCTATAAAGGTGAAAGGAAATTTCTTCTACGAGTTCACTTCTAAAAGCAGAACAGTTCAGTACCCAGCACATCACTAAACTTCAAAAGTCCTTACATCCCCCTTATGTTAAGAACAGCAATGTTAGAAAACATCTGGGCTTCCCGTACATTTACTTATGTGAAAGAAAAATATTTTCTTAAACAACTTGTTGAACAATAGAAACAAAATGATTGGCCTTTGGCTACTTTTTGTTCAATGATATTATCTTTAGGAGCTTTTAAGGAAAAAGCCAGAGGAGGGTAGTAAAATGCTGACAGTGGGTTTCATTTTGATCTGCCTTCAGAACTCCAATGTTAATCTATATTTTCAGCCCAAATGAAATGAGTCCAACTACCCAAGTCAGATTAGTTACAGCACTAAAGTAAAATGACCAGCCTTGAGGATCTGCAGTCAACCAGACACCAGTAATTCCAAAATCTCCTTTGTTCTTGCAGCAAAGAAGAACAAGGCCATCCAGTAGTACAGGCCTGAAAATGGTGCATATTAGATTTGACCTAGAAGACTGGCCCTAATGGAATTACCCAGATGGGAAGCCACCACAGATATGCTATTACTGGAGTAGACTGGCCAGAAATTCTAGACTCAGACTCTTTCTTTTTCCTAGCACTGAGGTTCGGAAGAAAGGAACTCTGTAAAAGAAGAGCAATTTCAAGACATTATAATGAATTCTTTCACCACTTTTGTCAGGATGGCTGAAGGATGGCTGAATTTTACATGCAAGAATGAGGAGGTCTGTTCTGATGCAACATACTCAGTTCTTTACTTTTGTTACTCCAGAATTTGTGATTGTCCCTAAAGCATTAGTAAGGAGATCCAGACTTTCTAAATTAGACAGTAACTTTCAGAGAGTACCCCCTATAGACTAACATGAACTGCAGCGGGAAGAGCAACTTGCCTTGATAGTACTTACTTGCATTTGCACTTTCAAAAATTTAAACCTTAAAAAAGAACAGAACAAACATAATAGTCTAGACTGAGCCCATGAAAACGCCTATAAAGTGTATACTTAACGAACATTTAGTGCTTGAAGAAAGCACAGGATGGAAACACAGGGTATGCAGTACCACAGTGCACACTGTGCCCGCTCTATGCCAGCGTTGCTATGAGAGGGATATAGAGAAGTATCAACAGCATCATTGTTTCTAAGAACATGGAAAAACACATGGAAGAATATATGGAACTGTATATTGAAGTATAAAGAAACCAATGCAAGTGAGGAGCCATTAACACAAGAATGTATATCCTTTATCTGACAGATTTTCTCATATCTTTATGGAGTGACTTTTGCTGCTCTAATGCAGTTTCCCCATCTTAAAAATAGTTCAGTGCTAGACACCAAGGAGTCAGGTATTCAGCATATCTCACCACACTGAGAAGATAAGCATAATTAAGAAAAATACACCTAAATACTACATATTTGATTATTATGGTATGAATTTTTCAGGTAAATCTGGTTTGCATTTTCCCCAAAAAGACAGATACCAATATTCTCTTATGAAAAGGCATGTCAGCAAGTATTCATTATGGATTATAAATCACCCTTGATCTTCTATCTTTTGTTTCAGAGAATTTTTTACATGCCATTAAAATATTGTTTGCTGAATGCTACCACAAAGCTAGCCACCTGTAAAATTAAAGGCTGATGCCGCCAGTAACAGTGTTGAAATACCTTCTGTTTAAAAGGCAAATCTACTTTGTAACTTTTAACACAACTGTATAAATATTTCTCCACCCACCCTTCACAATTTTGTTGGTTACGTTGCATCCATTTAGACAACAACCATCTATGTCATCACACAGGATGTTAATCTTGGGTGGAGAAGAAAGAAACAATAGCAAACGAACTTTTAAGAAACCAAGATTATACATTCAAACAGTGACCTTAGCGATAAAAGAGTGAAGACAAAAAACAGAGGGGGCGCAACAACAAAATAGCAAAATAGTTTCAAAAGATGATTTTTTTATGTTTTAACTTGTTTATTGTTGTTTTTTTCTCCCTGCGTGCTTTCAGCAGCTCTTCAGAGTTCTGAAGAAAATTAAAGGAGTCTGGATAAAACGCCCAAAGGACAAGTAATGCCAACAATACTAAAAATAACGAGGTTAAGTGGTGGAAAAACTATGGTGACCACACACGGAGAACTGGAGTGGTAAGGTACGAAAGAAGTTTCATCATTGCTCCCTGGGGACATGCACAGAACATACTAACTGCTTCGAGTTCTCCAGGGTTCCGATTACCATGCCAAACACCTCCAGAGTTTCCTTATTAGTATAATAAAAAGCCTCTATGCGTTAGGGTTCTATTCCCAGCCTTGCTATTGACCTTGTGTAGGTCATTTAACCTCCATCTGCCTCAGTTTCTACATCTGTGAAACAGGAATAATATTACACAATATCCTTTGTAAAACTTGTCGGACTGACACTAACAATTATCATGCACAGAGAATAACTGTTGGTTTTAAGGATCTCTGCATACATCAAGTGCATTTGAGCTATGCAAGGTATTTGCAACAAATAATTCATTCAACTAACCCTAACCCTAGCCCTTTTTTTTTGTTGTTTTTTTTTTTTTTTTTGTTTTTGATTATCTTTGGTAATACTTCAGAATTTCTTGCAACGAACTCCTCAAGTACTCAAGTTTGCGCTTTGCTTTGACTGTGTGCTAAAATACATGGTGCTTTTTTCTGGTCTCCTTTCAGGTAAATGTTGCCCTCAAAATCTAACTGCTGGGGTTGAATGCTCGCAATGGAAATATCAATACATTTTTTATGAACACTCTGTGTCGCCTTCTTATGAAATTCCAGCCCAGGAGTTAAAACAGGGGTGGTTACACTCAATTCAGAGAGCCAAGGATCAAGGCCCCAGCGATAAAGACCCAAGGACAAGCCTTGCAGATCGCTGCCATTCCATACAAATCTGCAAGCTACAATCCCCCTGCCAGGCACAGGGGGAACGTTGTTGCCGGGGAAGCTACTGCTTGAAATGATGCTTACGGAGCAGGAGCATCAGCCCTGTTCTCTCAAGGATGACAATCCCTGTGTTCCTGAGTGCCAAGTCCAGCAAATGGACAGAACAACTTTCAGTCATCACTGCAACAGACTATGTTCATCAAAATGACTTTCCAAATATTTTGTTCCCCATTCCATCCCAGGTTTTCTTTTACTGCTGCTCTTACCTACCTTGGATGGCCCTATGTGAACAAGCTCTTCTTTTACAATGCAGTATCTAAGTGCGGGTGAGGCCCTGACTCTGCAGATAACCTAACAAATGGGCAAAAGCAGCTCGTGTTCTTATTGACAGCGCACTTGCTAGTAAATACAAACCTCAAGGGTATTCTCAGTAAACACCCTGCCATCCCTAGCTTCTAAAATACACACACACACACATATGCACGCACTTGCTTTCCCCGACACTGAACTCACACCTCACAAACAAATTATTTAACTACTTTATCCCCCAAGGAAGAGAGTGATCATTTCAAATGCAGCTCCCTGCTCGTCTCTCACATACACGCAACGGCCTGATAGGTTAAATGCTGCCATTTAATTACAGTAATGGAAGCTGCTATTTTTTGGTTCCCTTGACTTCTCTCTCGCTCTCTTTTTTAAAGATATTCAGAGTCATCTTTTAAACATGTATTTTATATTTCTGAGTTTTAACAGCTGCATTCTCCCGGTTATTGAAGAGCAAGAGCAATGATGTTCTTCTCTATACCTTGCAGTAACCAGCCTTTTAAATGCTACATAGAAAGGAAGACAGGTTGGATGCAGAGGCCAGTCTGCCCCTTCATTTACTTAGATGGTTTATGTTGATTTTAATTAATACAATGAGCTCAATCCCCACTCACCCTCCCAGCCCTTTACCCCATACAAAGCAGGTGGGACCTGCTTTAGAAATGCTTTGAGTAATTATACTGTAAATACTATAAGCATCAGTATGTCACATTAAATGTATGGCATATATGGGAATACAGTATAAGACTAGGAGCCAGAATTACCTCAGATCTAACAGCTCATATATCTGACTCAGTTTCCCCATCCAAAATAAAGATGATTTTTCCTCTGCATCCCAGGGAAATTTGAAAGCTGCCTGGACAATGTAAAGGTCTAAACCAAGTACACAAAATGAGACTTTTAATCTTTTCAGTCCACAGAAGGTGTCTATTTGTAGAGTACTCTGAATATGCAAAATAGTACAGAAGTAAGGAATACACACTTGCTAAATTCTTGAGTATGCTGAAAAGCATTCTTTTTTTCTCTCATGAATTCAGGGAGGGGGCTGTAAGTGGCCACAGATTAGAGGGTTTTACGATTAATTATTATTGGAGGAGGACACATATCACAGTCTTACATGTGCAGTGCAATGATTATTTGTGAATTTTACATTTTATATTGTCTGGCAATTAAAAAAAAGCCAGAAGCAAAGTCAAAATAAACTCGTACCTATTCTAAGGCTCCAACTCCTGGAAAAATACCTATATTGCACCTATTCTAAACTTCATTTGTCCTCTAAATGTGGAAGGCTTATTTGTTTGTTCAGTGGCAGCTGGGTCCCAATGAGGTAGCCAGGCAGAGATACTGCCCACTTTCATTCTCTGGTACCGGTATCCACCGGTGTCTCTTAAGGATGGAATCTTAAAAGGTGAGGCAAGGCAGAGACAAAGACAAATTTAATTTTATCACCGTAAAGAGGGACATTTCCACATGGGCAGCAAGGACATGAATATCATGTGTATGCGGGGGCGGAGGGGGGGATTATAAACGCATTTTTGGCGAAATTCAATAAAGCTGATTCCACTGCATAAGGTCAGCAATTTACTTTTAAAAAATGATATGATTGCAACTTTTAATATAACCCATGTATTTGCTGCAAGATGCTCTAGAAGATTGTGTAATGTAACCACCCGACCTCTCCACAGGAGCAGAGATCACCCCATTTACCCTTTATTGTCTTGCTGAAAGCAACGCACATTTGCACAGTATGACAAAGTCAACAGCTTTTACTTAAGAGAGCCTCAGATTTCATTGAGAATGAATTCTCTGCTCTCCTCCTAGGGGAGCAGGGTTTTGCGTGGACTAGGCTCCATCAGAAGGAATAGGAAAGAATAAACTAAAGACTGAATTCTCCTTTCAGCTAAAGAACGATCTTCCTCCAGGTTAAAATTAAGAGGGAACAGTGGATAGCAGAAAAGTGAATAACACGATTTCATATTCGCAGGTATTCAAGATATTGTTTGAAACACAGTAGAAACATTGTCTAAGAGAACCCAGAGAATTATCTCATACAGGAACTTATTTTATCTTTCCTATCAGGAAAGTATTATTAGGCCTGAGATGGGCTTCAGCAGAAGAGCAACACAGATTATCCAGATTACACTCTCTGTTTTAGCCCCAAGAGAGAAGGCTGTCTCTTTAGATTTAGCACAGGTCATTTCAAAGAACACACCAATAACTGAATCCATTCACTTGCTCCAGGGAAACTGCAGGGATACCCTGGGTTGCATGACCACGAAGAGCATATTCTTTCTATCACACAGTATTTTTATAGGAACGTACACATATTTCTTCGAGAGTCTCAAGGTGAAGCTTGCTCCAAAGGTCAGAGCTGCAGGGCTGGATGAGGACTGCACGCAAACTGCCCGCGCTCTGACATTTTGACATTCTGAAGTTTGCAGCTCGCCCCTCCCGTACACAGCTGGTAAATTCTGAACCGCTGCACAAATGCGTCTCTTCCTGCAGCAAGCAGCTTCAAAAACCACATGCTGCAGCATCAACTGCTGCGCTGCAACAACGCTGAGACAAGTTTATCAAAGCATTCATAAACATAAGCTAAATCTCACTATGTGCACGTTGCAAAAGTGATAATTAAATCCATTTTACAGATGGGGAAGTTGAAAGCAAGTAACTTGCCCAAAAGTCAAGTAGTCATATCCCAGATGTCCAATGTCTGCTCTTTTGTAACTACAAAAATGCCTTTTGCTGACATTCTGCAGTTATTCTTTCACTTAAAAATATGACAGACAAATTCTTAAATTTACAAATCGTACATACTTAGGGTCCATGGCTTTTTGCCCATCTCTAAAGCTAGCGATTTCAGGACTCAGAATATAACTATTTTTACAACATCTTCCAGAATAGAATTCAACCCACTCTATTGTAACGATATTGTTTTTTTCAGTGCTACCAGGAATGGAAATTTTATTTTGACATTAAACAAGGCAGATATGACTCAAAACGCACTCCATGAGCAATAGGAGTTAATTTTGTAAAGCCATTTTTAACGGCTCTTTTACATTACGTAGTTACTGTCAGGTAGCCAAGTGGAGAGTCACTATTATAGCCATGACATTCCAATTATTTGTTAAAATTAAGCTTACAATTAATATTTTGGAGCATATACAACTTCCTGGGCACCAGACCAGCATGTTCCAATTTATCAATAATTTTAAGCTGCAAAAACACTGCAAAGGTGGTTCTGGACTCTCCACTGAAATGCCGGGGAATTTCTATGGGCCAAGAGAAACAGGAGATGTGGCTGACTGTTCTCTAAATGAATCATCTCTCTTGTTTTGGGGACTGTGTATCTAAATGGCTCAAGATCACTGTAGGTAGAGCCTGAAGCGCGACAGAGAGGCTATTACAACTAATGTGACTGGCACTCTGTTATAGAACAAATAAATGCACATTTAGAGGATGTCACATTTGAGAGTCTCTCCATCAATGGCTTCTTCACAACATGATTAATACATCAAAGGGGTACCTCTTGTGAGACACCTTCTCAAGGCTTCCCATAGAAACCAACAAAGAAGTCATTCAGATGTTTATCTTTTTAATATTAAACAGCAGATCTTGTATCAAAGCCCTTTAAAAAAAAATCTTACTTAAAGCAATACATTGTCAAGGTTAGTAGACCTCAAGTTTTCCTTGACTTAAGGAAAACTTCTCTTCTTGCTTTAAACATGCTCAAGTAGGACTTTCCCCATCATGTTCAGGAACGTACTAACAAACTTTAGAGCCATTAGTTGAACCTAAAAGCACAGAATAATGAAAAATGATAGATTTGTTGGAGCCATCCATTAACAAAAACAGAGAATTTACCTGATGGTAGAAAACACTTCCATAAAGAAGTGTTTCAATCATCATGACTAGTTGTGCCTAAACTTATGTCAGGTGTTTTTCCTCCTCTTTAACCAGTAGTGACTCGGACAATAACCAAAGATGGGATAAGATTTGATTTCTCCCTTTGGGTAGGGACTGAATAGCTTCCTTTCCAAATCTCGAGGAATAATAGAGATGGTTTTCCCTATTGTAACGGATACATTTTTTAAGGTTTCATTTCAAACATTCTGAACAACCCAAAGAATAACGATACCTCACTGATACCACAAAATATCCTACTTTATATCATTTGATCAAGTTTTGTCTCCTCTGCAGAACTCCTGCAGGTCTTCTCTTGGCACAGAAGCCATGAAAATCTGTAGAGTTCATGACAAGTTCAGACATATAACACAAGTAGTGGTAAAATTGATGGGGGAAAAGAGTCAGCATGATGAATAGGCCGGTGCTGAACAGCGGGTGACAGATAAGCACACAAGAGACTGGCAAGACAGGAAGACATCTCTTTCACAGCAGATGGATGGAGATTCTAAATCACTTTCAGGAAGAGAAAAAAAGGCAACTAATACACCATACAGAACTGTGATACTAATTTCTGGATCATGAACACATTTATACTTCTGGGTCATGAGCTTCTGGCAGTGGAAATCTCCCTTATACATTGAACATTACCAGCACTGGGCAAACACAGCAGCCCGCCAGAAACAAATATGGTTATGGAAAAAGCTGTTTTAGATAGAAACTGTTATGAGTTTGTTAGCATCTGAAAGCATTCACTCTCTCACTCTCCAGCCTGTGGGTCCCCAATAAGTTCCTTGGGACAAACCAGATTTCTCCAGATATGCAGGGTTGTATCAACTGAAAGTATGTATCTGAGGTGTCTAAAGAAGAAACTGGTAGAATGGGGCAGGTGTAGGACATATTCTTCTTTAACTTAAGCAAAGTATTATAAAGGGACATTAAGCTGTCTTTCAAACAAGTCATAAGCACAGGCCTAAGCATCTTTAGTAATTAAATACCCCACAGTGCTTTTCAAGAATCTTAGCAAATTTTTTACTCAGTAATTACATTCTCTATCCCTAAAGCTCCCTCTGCAAAATCGCTTAGATAAGTATTTTTCATTTCCTCTCCTAAAAACCATGTAGTGATGTTAAACAGCTGCTGTCCTCCACCTCAGAGGTGGACGCATTTCAATGGCAAGCACAGTGAAATCTAGATAACCCTATACACACCATTGATGAAAATGGCTGCAGAGCTTCAGTGGTTAATGGGTACAATGCACTCTGAGGTCCTCAAATGAAAAGCATTATGAAAATGGAAAATGCACCTTGACTTCCCTTTAGCCTGCACAATTATTTTGTATGTCTATACAAGCTTTTAAACTTGCTCTATGCTCCTTGAGTACCTTTAATCTTCAGGAAGCACACTCTCCCTAGCTCCATCTATGCTAGTGAACTTTCTCTCATTCTGGATAAAGTAATTTGTTCTAGATGGTTAATATACCAAGCATACTCTTGCAACTATAGAATAATTTTTTACCAATACCTGAATTCCAGGTCGCACTTTGTAGTTTGGCACATGCAAGTGATGAGGACTGCCCAGGCGTTTGCACAGAACCCTACTCAGCCAGCCAGAGAACCAGTTACCCTATCTGCAGGTACGATGGAGGGCAGGCATTCACCCAGAGCACCACTTGTGAAGCCAAGTCGTCACTCCCTTCTTCACCACCTCTTAAATCCATATCCTGAAGAGAATGACAGGTCACCTAGTGTTCCTTGAATAGCCTACACATACGGTCTGATAAGAAATTCTTGTATGAAATTGGTTATTTCTAAAAAAGGATAAGGTGTGGAGGGCCATAGCAGTTTGGCTCAAACAGATATTTTGCTAGTACATATTAGTAGCTGGATTTTTTTGTATGAGTTGTCACTGGACTCCACTGGCTCATACTGTATTTTGTGCTCAAGGAAAAGCTTTGTAAAAACTGTTCAAGCTTCACTGAGACATGTTAAAGAATTAATTACAAAGTAAAGCTGAAGGAGAAAATTAATTTTGGAAACACGAGAGGTTACTTTTCTTTTCCTCCCTTTTCTAGAAGTGGAGGAGGAAAGGCAGTTATTTTCATCTTCATCCTGGGGGCAGAAGCTGGGTGCTGTCCAGTCGATAACCTGGCCATCAGAACAAGGTTTGTAATTAAAAGGTCACTGACCTGGAAAGCAGGGGCCTCACTCTTAGGGCTTCTCAGTAATGATGGCACTATTAAATTAAGACTGTTATGAAATCAATGCTAAAAAAGCTTTCATGGTAACGAGATTCCATTCAAGGACATGCAAACTGCCTCATGAAATGGAGTTAAATTATAAAAAAGAAAAGTAATAAAAGAGAGTTAAATTGAAATCTGCTGAAGAATTCACATCCTTTAAAACTCTCCAGCAATAGGCTGTGCCCCCTTCACTCAAGTTCTCAAGGTGATTCACTTGTGTCTCTTTGATAAAGAGGAAAAGACATGGAAAAAACTTCCAAGAATGCAAATCACAGACACGGGAACAAAACTAAGTTGATTTACTACTGAACATTTGGGGTTTCGTGAAATTTGTTTCAAAGGAATCAAATATCAATCAATATTTTTGAGCTCTAAATGGAAGGACTAGGAAAATTAAATAGTTTACCTGTCTCTTCAGAAATCATCATAGCCTTATACCTTGGCAGTGGCATAACTTTCTGCAACTGTGTTGCATTGCAAAAAGCTGTGCAAGACACACACGAGAACCTTTCTTAGTAACTCACTTCCTCACAGACAAAGTAGTGAAGCAGGTTAGTAGAAACAACATGTAAAAGGGCAAAACTTCCCACAACTTCCTGCTTATTTCACCAAGCACGAGTTTTATTCCTCTTGGAAGCAGGTAGCCTGAATACATAAAAGACTAATCCAGGTAGCAGATGAAGAGAACCAGCAACTGAGAAAACAGGTTTCCACCCAAGGTTATGCAAGAAGTCCATAATCTAGAAGTTACTCCCTACCCTCCTTCACAAGATTAACACCCTGAAAAAGAGAGCTCCATATGTATAGTAGCACATTTCTACCCCCATTCTTTATCTTGCCAGAATTTACAGATTCGGAGTGCACAAAATTAACAAGCCATATGAGTTACCGGATGGGTAGCTGAGCAGTACAGGACATCTGAGGCACAACAGTTAGATGACAGACACATTTCCACAAGGGTTTAAACCCCACATGCTGTCTAATTACTCCCAAGGCGCCGCTGATTCTGTGGCATGTCATCAGCAGAATCAGCGAGTTGGACAAAAAACAAACAGCATCTTTTTTTCCTTTCTTTTCTTTCAGATACTCTGAAGGGAAACAGCTGTTTTTCCCTTCATCTGAAGAAGTTCATGATAAAAAGGAGGAAATGTCATAAATTACATAAAATGCCAGCGTAAGCTTCAAAGAAAATGATAAATGATTCTAATAACTTCATGTTTCTCATTAATGCCTCTGTATTTAGGAGTTTAAAAGCGCTCAAGACAACACAGAAATCTCATCCAGCTTTTGAAGGACCTTTTACAAATCCAGGATGCCCTCATTCCCCAATTGCCATCAACACCATCATCCCAGGGTGCCCCATTCCTGAGGGAGCTGCTCAGCAAACTTCTGTCATGCAAAAAGCAGGAAAGTCTGCGTTCAGCCCCTGCAACTGCTGTTTCATCCAATCCAGCTGATAATTCTATAGTAGCTTTAATTTCTCACTGAGATGATATGCACTAGAAGAACCTCAATTATTAAAAGAAATAAAATATTATAAAAATTAAAACACTGGATTATTCTTCCTAGGAAAGAGATGTCTTTTTATAAAAAAAAAAAAAAAAGCAGGGCAGGGTGTAATTCAAGGCAAAATCATCTCTGCAAGTCTCAAAAGTTAAATTTCTTAGGCAAAATTGAGATAATGAAAGCTCGCCCATTGCTAATGCTTCAATCCTGTTGCTGTAACCTCCATGGGCTGCAGTGGGTAGTGGAAAGCTCCCAGAGGGGCCAGACACCTGATCTTTTCCCTCTACACTCACTGATATCAAGCAATCTAGCACTATTCTTTCTACAGCTGTAGTTTTTAAACAGTGGGGATTCACAGATCAACCCTACAGGGTTCCCTGGAAGTAACTACAAAAAGAAAGTTCATGTAGACTGTATCATAATCTACGGACATAAAAATTCCGAGGTTTGCACCTCCAAAATCCTTCTGGAGTCCAAGAAAAACACTTGGACCAGAGTAACTTCTGGTCTCTGTAAGTTGATAAAAAATCATTTTACAAAGCTCATTTTAATAGGAAGTCTAGTAAAATTAAATGTTTTCTATACAGAAAATGCTTTCTTTGACTGGTAGCAGGGTCTTCTGCACTTGTAAAATGGGGATAACACTGTCATTGGGATGATGACTGTATGTCAGAGCATAGTGGGAACAACCTACCAAAACATGCAGTCCCTCATTGGGCCAAGGTTGAACTAGCCACAACACGCAGGCTTCAAGAATAATTGCCTCCACCTGCTAAGGCGCACAGGTACAATGATAACATGTGTTCTTTGCTCTCAAGCACCAAACAGAGATCCTGCTGTAAACGTAGTGGTCAGATTCCAGATGGCCGTGTTTGCAAGGATCACTGGGTACAGGCACTGCTAGATCCTGCTCCTTCCTATCTCTCACTGTTACGTTTTCAAAGAAATAATTATCACAAAGGGAAGAACAGCAAATTAACAAACAGGAAGAAACAGCTCTACCAAACCATTTTTTCTCTTTAGTAATTATTAGCCAAGTAATTCATAAGTAGTATTAGTTGGGCCACAGTTTCTCTCTGCCCAACCTTCCTCTTCTCCCAGTCAGGGATTTATTAAAATTAAACAGATTAGATGGAGCTCCTGATACTAAAAACTGTTCAGTGAAGCCTGCGGTGGGGAAGTGCAGAGCAAACACCAGAGACGTTTGTCTCTAAATTGCTCTAAATACCTTCTGCAAATGAAATTCTAACCCAGCTGTGTTGAGAGAGAAAATGAGGAATAACTGGTCATTGTCAGCAGAGGAGAAGATCAGGCGGTTATAATATTGCACGATATACTGGGGGCTAAGGATCTCTCGGCAACAATAGATTTTGTATCAGGTTACCCCGGGTAATCAGCACAGCTTTTAGGCTCAGCTTTCCCTTGCTTCATTGCTTCGATGATAGAGTTGAAATCCCCAAGCTTTTATGATTAATTACTCCCTGTAGGTCCACATATTTCAACGAAAAACTCATGGAGCACAGCGGCCAAAAGGCTCCAAATTTTAATGCCATCCTGATGGCAGGCAGGGCAAGCAATGTTGTATGAATGGTAACTGGCACTAGGACAAGTGGTGAGAGGACCATATTCAAACTGATGTACCTGTCAACTACTTATCATGACAACAATGTGAAAACACGAGTCTGCCATTCCCTTCTAGGTCTTTTGCTGTTCAAGATGAGCAGAGTGATGTCTATACTTGAATTCTTTGTGATGTGAGGCCTCATGCATCTCAATAAAAATGTCATATACTCAGTCAGACTAATATGTATTTCATAGACTTCCCTAATTTTCACAAATAAAGGTCTTTAACTACAGAATTCAGTATACTCTGAAGCACTGATGGCTTTAGTGTATAAGCAGTCAATCCCCTCTCAGTTTTAGAGTTTGCATTTTCAGGATCATTGCTTATAGTGCATATAATTTATTCCAAGACAAGATCCTTTGCAACATTTACATCTTGCATGAAAGCTGTAAGCAGTGTGGTCTAAGAAAGGTATCATGAACTTCACCTGAAGAGCACTGTGCTCTTAGCTGAAAACCATATTTTAAAGAAAATTAGTTCCCTTTGTGAATCAGAAATAACAATAATTAACAAAAAAAAATCAGTAGGCAATACTATCCTTTTGAGACTATATTAGATTGGTCAAATTCTGTTCAATCCCTGCAAAAAAAAAAAAAAAAAGGGCTAAACATAGTTACCAGGTTACCGTTGCAGCCTGAAAGTCAGGTTGAACCCAAGCCTGACCTTGTTTACTCCTACCAAGTCCTTTGCTCTTCATTCCTCCCTGACTCTCCTCTAAAGCATTTGACCTTTTCACCCAGAAGCTGGTCATTCTAAAGCCAAAGCCACAAGGGGTTAGAATTGACCAACTAGTCCATAGTAGTATCCTCACTTCAAAAAATATCTAGTAATAGTTAACCCTAGAACTTCCAATGTGCCTTCTGTATTCTACAGCTCCACATCTGCTGCCAATATTGCTCTAATCAGTATGGAAGAAAACAGAGTGGTATTTCTCACAAACTTCAAAACTTTTTCTGAAACACATTTCTCTTATCCTAACATCTAATTTTCTACTGCAATATGTTCTGGATTTAACCCTAACTCAAACTCTCTCATTACCATTGAGACAAGAATCTTATGTGTCCATACCTTTCTTCTTGAGAAATGCTCTTCTGGTTGCAAGTGGACTTTGGCGGACTCGAGGGTTCTGTAAAAACTTCACTGCAGTCGCAATCTGGTGAGGGTAAGAGGATTGAAGAAACACAATACAGAAAAGTTAGGAATGGTCATATTCCTATTTTATGTTATGCATTTTTTTTGCACTGCAAAGGCACTACATTTAACAACACGTGGGGATGGTCTGGAACTGAAACCAATCCAAATTTGGAAAACGTTTCACTGATCAGATCCCCTCTAATCAGCCAGCGCAATTATGAAATTTCAACTTCGAAGTTTCTCTTTGAATTACTCTTTCAGCAGCTCAAGCTGTATGAAAATCTGCATTAAGATTCTTAGAGTTTACCCTGATTTAGATTATGATATTTTGGCATAGGTAGATACCTACATTTGAGAACAACCCTGAGACAGGGCATGTGATCTGCAACTGTTAGACTGTTACTAAGATCAGAAGAATGCTTCCATTCTATCTGACTTGAAGCTCCTTGCAAATTCTAGGAGATTAAGGGCATTTCTGCCATTGCTATAATTAACTGCAAGCAATAACTAAATCTCAGTTTGTCATCACTGGAAAAGAAGCAAAATTTCATGTTTTGCATCACATCTATTGAAAATATGAGAAAAAAAAAAAGTCACTTTTCATAATACAAATGGATACGTGAATGATTTAATTTATGCCCCACTCTGACAGAAATCACAGATTGCTTTTGTCAAAAGACTAACTTCATCTGCGCGTTTCTTCAGGGTGACACAGCACTTCAACCATGTACCCAGGCAAAGTGTAAAGTCTGCAGTATTACTGAATGGCACCAACAACAATGGCACTTGTTTTTTAAATTGGAATTTAGTGCCAGCGACAGGTATTTGATTTTTTTGTTCATATGACAGGTCAATTTTCCACATACTCTTCTATATTACTCTGCATATTATATGTTGCTGCGCTGGTGAAAAACAGCTGATTCACCTTACCTTTATACGGTACAAAGGCATCTGTTTTGATTGAGGTATCAGGAGAAATAATTCGCCTGAAGCTAACAGCACTTAGGAGATGGACACATTCATGTGAACTAATGAAAGAGATCACTTCCTTCCTCCCCAGCTAAAAATAAACATGCGTATACATGGAAGAAGTGTCCTTTTTTCTCCCCAAATAGTGGCATATGCATTCTCTAAAATAGTGGCAGGTGTTAGACAGAAAGTGTATTTGTAAGTCTGGAAGAGTTTGAGCTAAAACATAGTTTTTGGAATTAAGTTCCAAATAGGTTTTCAAAATTTTTCAGAGTAGTAGAAAAGAAGGAAAACAGCATCACTGTTGAAATCACTAAGTTTCGCCTTGTGCTTGAATCAAACCCTTCAAATATGCATTTCTGGTCAGAGAGCAAAGTTCTGATGGGTTTAATGGCACTTTCAATGTACTCCTCAGTGCATTCCATCAATTTTTTTTTTTTAAATTGCATCTCTTATTTCTTTAAATACATTAATCAAGCTAGTGTAGGCAAAACGGATCCATTGGACAATGCAATAAACATGAATTATCATCTATCCAACACGCATAATGGCTTAAAAATACATAATAGCAGGTGTAGTTTAAATGATTAGTTATTACACCTGTGGTGGGTCTGATTCAATTGGGGAAAATCATCTTTAATAGGTTAAAAGGTTTAGATCACCAGGCTTCCCTTAAAGTGGCTGTAGAGAGGGTATGATGGAGTATGCTGTCATTACTAATTCATTTAAGAAAAACATGGGGGATACAGCAAAGAACAGCATAAACGAGTGAATCCAATTTAAACATCAGGTAAAGCAGAAAACACCTTTTAAAAAAGCATGATAAATGAATTTGGAAGAGAGATGAAATTGACATATTTATTTTAACGGGAATTTGACAAAGTCCTGCCACACTTCAAAGTTGGGGGAATATAATGAATGGAGTATTTTTCATTCTCTTCTTTTTCTCATTTTCCTTTTTTTTTTTTTTTCTCTCTTAAGTTTATGTTCAGTAATTTTAACCATGAAATAGTGTAGCAGAATATCCCACATAAAGTACATTTGGTCTCATTTATGTGCACTTGATCTGTCTCTGACTGAAATGCAGGTGACAGGCAAATCGCGCATTTAAACAGTGCTGATACTGCTACACTGGATTCAGAAATATAAAGCACACAAACTAATAACCTTAAGATAATATGCTGAATAAGAAAGATGCCCAAATGAGCAGACCAATAGATATGTGAACATATCAAAACCACTTTTCTTCTAACAATAATTACTTGTTTGTTTCTTCACAAACTCTTCAACACTCCCCCTTCATTTAGTGAGCTGGAGACAGACACAAAAGGCTTGCAGACCTGAAATTCTGCAAGCTCTCAGAGTCTTTCATTAATATTATCGTTTCATAAATACAAAAAAGACCCACCCATAAGATATAAGCAGCATTTTTCATTGTCTTATTTTAACCCTAATCTTTTTAACATTTTATTGATTCTAACTCTTTACTAACACTTATTTTTGCCTTGCAGAAAGATAAACATTTCAGTAGTAAATTTCATCTCAAAATAAACTTCCATTTTATCTCTTCCCTGCACCATTTCCTCCACTGTTCACAAAGGTTTTATTCTTAAGACAAAATGAAATTACAAGCAGAAACAACAAACTTCACACACACAAAAAATCCTAATAGTTACTCCTCCTCCCCATAATCCCATGTTTTTCTTATTTATGTTTGCATTTACCTCTAGAGTACACATTCCTCCTATAGGCTGACCTGAAACTTCTTCCTTTTTTAATTCATCTTGTATACACGAACAACTTACAAAGCAATTTTGGCCATGTCAAGATGCCAATATTTTCAACAACAGTACACAAGAACTTTCCTACCTTCTAAGGATGATTTTCTCTGCACAAACTAGGACAACTGCAGCCCATCGTTTAAAAGACAGAAAAAGAAAAAGGAGGGGAAAAAAGAGAAAAAGACTTCCCAGTCCTCTGGACAGATGAACAAAATGTGTTGCAAGTAGCTTCGTACTCAGATAGGAACATTGTTCCATACTATTTCTGTGTCACTTGTAATTCTTGCCAAAGTTCTAATAACAGAAAAATTTGCATAAGTAGTACTCACTGTATCACCATTCTGCCAATACACACAGTTTAGCACAATGGTTTTATTCAGTCTTATCATTGTTACCTATTTCTTCTAATTAAAAGAAAAAATGTGCATTTGTTTTTAAAAGCAAGTGAATTCCATAAACTTGTTATTACACCCAAGCTTTTCCCACAGTGATGGGATATACACGACACATTTCTGTTGGGGTGGTCATAGGTAGAATCTTGCACTACAGCTTGATTTTCTAATTATAAGATGAATGTGACTATTCCTGGATTTTATCTGTGCCTGGCCAAATTACACAAATTCAGGGCAAATATTCTGCTTCAATGTCAAAGATATAAAACGGAAACACTAACTTTACGGCAGACATTGGGGAGTGCAGCAAAACGGTGAAATTCTGGGCCAAAGCACGGCACTTTGATGTTATAGACAAGGTCCCTCATTCCCCATTTCCCTCCCTCTTGTGTTAGTGGAGAAGGTACAGCCAGCCTTGTTTGTTATTATGCTCAAAGCTGCAGGATTTTAATTTGAGAGATCTAAACTACTTTATCAGTTCCTAGCATTAGAAAAATAAGCCATCGATCTTAAAACACAGTGGCAAATATCCACTTTCTACCATCATCACTTAAAGCTCCACAGGATTTAGCAGCACAGGTCCACGTGGAAAGAGAATCAAAAGCCACTGGGAGTGCAGCCAGTAAGAGCTCTAATAGATTTCCTAATACTGGGAACCCTCTGTAGGTTATTACTGAACAGCATTTGTTGATAGACTGAGACTTTGAGATGACCTGTGATGTAAAGGTTGGATCTGAATTATACGTTGCAAGGGATGGTATTTTGTCTTTCTGAGTGGATCTGTATCTGTTTAAATGCAACACTTCTTTTCATTAAGCAGAGGCGGCACAGGCCATGAACTATGCACAGACAGTTTACATTACATGTGCGGAAGCAATCAACACTGGCAATATACATGACGTATGTAAAAGAAGTTGGAATTAATTTTTTTCCAGTGTATTAAAAAATAATAATATGGCAGCATCAACAAACACTCAACCTATTTTAGCCAGAGCAGAAGGCCACAGCTATAGGGCAAATGGAACTGATCAATATATTAGCCTACAGCAACACCCCCCCAGTGTACAGCTGTATGTTTGCAAGGCTCAGAAGATTAAATTGTCTGTGAAAGGTTTCTGCACTCCTACTCTAAAGGAGATACCCAGAATCCTGTTAACAAGCATCAGACTAAAGCCAACTTACGTTTTAACAAGGGCTGACTTAAAAGCCTGGTACTGCAATGAACAAGAAAACCCCTTCGAACAGAAATGCTGCATTTTAGTAAGAAATCAGTTCTCTGTCAGGACTAACTTGACAAATATGGTCATCGGTGGCACAAGGAAATAGTTGCAAAGCAGCTGTTAATCAGGGAAACACATCATAGAACGCTGATGCTAGCACTCGTGAAAAAATGCAAGGGGCTAATTATGAAGCCATATATCTCACTAAAGAGGCTCTGTTCCTCGAGCTTCCAGGCAGAGCTCTCTAGGAGTCCGGGTCCTGGGACACTGCACACACCGCGTTCCTTAATACAGGCTGCCTTCTCCCAGGACAAATGCAAATTCAGGGCTTTGGGCCCCAGATTTCCCAATTTATATGTCACAGAAAGCGCCTGTTCCTTCTAAAGAAATCATCTGTGGGTCGCTCAGGAGAGAGGAAACACTTTAAAGCTCCTTTAATTTCCCTGAAATTTTTATGAAGCCAGAAGAACTCCAGGAGTTGTTTCTGTCATAACAGCACTTAGAAACCTGCTGAGTTTGGGGGATCTCAATATCTCACAAAGCAATGTTTTAAAGTAAAAGATAAAATAAAATTAATAATAAAAGCCAAACTCATGTGAAACAGGAAATAAAAAATAAATAAAATTTAAATCAAGATTCACTGGAGTAAGAACCAGAAGGAGCAAAGGCAAGGAAGAAACAAGCTTCAAAACAAATCTAAAATTAAGAATCCAGAACTAATAGAATGCAGATTAGTAAACAAGGAAGGGTAACAAAAGAAAAAAATAAATTACATTTTTTAAAAAGGAAGAAATCTCAGGTGCCCAGAAACTTAGACACGAGGAAGAAATCTAACTCAAAATCACCATCACAGTACCATCCAAAAGAAGAGAAAAGCAATATATTCCAAACATGTATTTATTACCCGATTTTCACTAATACTTGAAAGAACAAGATTCCTAAAGGCAAGCATGAGTGCAAAGAAGGGGCAGGTGAATTTCCCTTCAGGACTCTGAGAAGACCCGCGAGGAGCAGAGCGGGAATCACCTTGGGAAGGCGGGCGCTGCGCAGAGCCAGGACTCCCCCTAGCCGGGGCCGGCGGAGGCTCGCGCTGCAGCAGCCAGCCGAGCCCAAATTAAGTGTTTTCACTCAGTGGAAATGAAATGTTTTGCAAGATGAAACAGAAAGAAAATTGAGGTTTTAGGTAATTACTAGTTGGCATTTACATATCACAGGCTGGTTCAACACCTATTCATTTTCCTCTTTTATTTTCAATTTTTTAAAATTGCTCATTAAAATGAACACATGACAGGGACAGGGGGGAAAAATTACTCTTCCTCTTTTTCCTGAGGACTACAAAATCCAGATCTACTTTAAATACATTTATCTATAATTATCACATACAAAAAAGCCTTACTTAATTTACATTAGCAGGGTGACCAAAAAAAAAATTTGATGAAAGCCAGAAAAAAATCCGAGCTGAGCTGTCTTCATGTCATCTTGTTGTGCCTACTTAGGTGCGGGGACACCTCCCCTGAGCTGCGACCCTGCCACTCCCCGAGCACGTCGAAATGAGCAGAGGAAGAAGCTGAGAAATTTTAGGTGCACACTGCTGTCCCACTGCCACGACTTAGCTAGAGACACACTTCCAGCTGCTTGCTTTCTCTTCAGCATATTTTCCCCTAATTTCTTTACTATTCTTCACTACAAAGAAGTCGATCTATCTGGTCCTTATTGTCAACTTCTTTGTTCCGGGAGCCACTTCACGTTTCCTCCAGCTGATTGTAACAACCTGATTTTCCACGTTTTTTATTTACGTAAGACTAGTCTTTCCTCACATACCCTCACCATTGCCAGGGATCCCTGCTATAGCACAAATCAGACTTAGAGTTTCTCGCATCTCTGTGGCCTCTTCATCCAGACTCGCACTGTCCAGTCAAGTATTTCCTACATGCATAACCCTTAATTTTCCACTACCCTTCGGCTTTTTTAATTTTAACCTCATAAAAGTATTACTTAACTCCACAAAGCATTCCAGGATACAATTTGTATGAAAAATGCCATATAAAATAAAGTTTTATTGTATTATATGTTAAGGACATAAAACATCCCTGATAGAAGTATACAGGAGATGACATGATAGACTAATATATTTTAAGGTCTATTGTGTAAATATGTATTTAGGGAATTCTAAAGCATGGTATTATTGACCCAAGTCTCTCTTAAAACACATTGATATATGGAGTAAAAGCCCTTATGAAAAGTAGGAACTTCGTCTGTGCAGTAGTCACCTTTCAAAGTGAAATATCTTTGCCATCTTAAATTCTTTCAGACTCGATTTAAAACATAGTGGCCTTCTTGATAAAATTATTTTTTTAACAGAAATAATACACATTCAAGTAATACTTACTTGCAATGCTTTAAAAGAACACAGTAACTATTTCCTTATACACAAAAGGTCCTATTTATGTTTTTTTTTCAATTTATTTCAGAAAAGGATATATCTCTAAATGTGACTTTATAACATCAAGTTTAACCTGACGCAAATTGTTACAGGCAAGTGAAAAATGTGTTAAAAACACCTCATAAGAAACACCAGTAGATCAATAAATTATATCTGCTTAACTGATAATGCAGCCATAATAAATTTTAACCACTGAGTATCAAAAGCCTTTTTTATGGAGTTCAAATATTTTACCTTTTTATTGAGTTAAGGAGTGAAATGATATAATCTCATTTCTAGGGGAAAAATAAAAATCCCCTGTTTTGTATTTCTGCCTAAACTTAGGTTGTAAGGTTCCTCTAATCACCAATACCACCAAAGAAGGTATCAGAGCAAGATGAAAAGAAACAGGGGGAAGAGGAGTGGAGCTAATGCTCGCAATCCAACTGTCAACAAACTATTGAAGTTCTGTTTACATGAGAAAAAAAAAAAAACAGCGACAACCTCAGAACTGAATGCACTGGATCATTGTGGATAATATCTAGACTAGCAGATCGGTGTTTCACGGAAGCAGGTAAAGCATCCAGCTTCCAAGCATGGATAAAGCCAGTGTGTCATGGTCACGTTAACAAACTGAGTCAACTGAGAAAGATGCCAGGGATAAGGTGAAAGGTTAAAACTTTGATTAGAGATAATCCAATTTTATAACTCTTCAGGATAGAGTTACACATCTTGTTTCTCCCCTCTTACACATCTTACCCAAATTACACATCTCCTTTCTCCCTCTTACAGCAAGAAGCTTAGGCATCACTGAGGCTCCGCGCTGTAAAATTAATACAAGTGTCAAGCTGTTGAGCTGAATCACTCCAAAGGAATGTAATGACTCAGTGTCCGAGATGCTCACTACAGCAGAACTGTGAGATCATTCTGTGGTTCTATAACTACAGAAAATGCATGATAATATTCTTCAGAGGAGTAGATGGCAGCATCCCCCAGCTCTCACCCTTTCCACCTTTCTCCCCATGTTGCCATTTGCAAAGAGTTCATTACCACAGCTTTTGAAAGAAATCCCTTCTACTCCATTAGCTTTGCATGTGCAGAGGGTAAAAGGCCCTGAAGCAGTATCTCAGAATGATTAAGGTTGGAGGGGCCTTTGGAGATCATCTGGCCTTACCCCCTGCTCCAGCAGGGATATCTAGAGCACGCTGCACAGGGTGGCATCCAGGCGGGTTTTGAAGATCTCCGGAGAAGGAGCCTCCACAGCCTCTCCGGGGCAACCAGTTCCAAGGCTCAAATTAACTTGCTATATTTTCATTCTTTAACAAAAGGAGAGACAAGGACTGCTGGAGCTTCTTTCACATGCTAGGGAGCCACAAGGCAACTTAAGCATAGGAAGTCTGTGTCACATCCAACAATAGTGCCCGAGCACTTAAAATGGCTATTGAATGTTGGACTCCATAAAGCTAAATCAATCAAAGACACTCAGCAGAACAGGATAGTTGTTCACCCCTTCTTAGATCCTTCTAATTCCACAGACAAGAAACTCGCAAATAATACTAATACAATGGCTTAGATTTAATTCAAAGATTCAAAAGTAGATCCTGTCTGTGGGAGATGCGAGTGAAGATGATTTAGAGAGAAATGACTCAGACAAGAAAAATCAGCAAGCCAGTATTTTTTGAAATTGCTATTGCAAGAACCCCACTTGATAGAACCCTTAATCCATGGGAAATGCAGCTTGGAAACTAAGCTGGTATTTTCCTTGCAGTGACAAAAATCTCAAACAATTAGGGCTTAAATCAGGGGGCCTGTACATTGCTATAAGGAGTGCTTGAATGTGAGAAGGAACAAGGACATAGATGAGGAAACTACTCAGATCACCAGATTCAAGCAAACAAAAGGTTTCATGCTAGAAACATTAAAGAAACTGGAAATGGTGACAGGTGCACAATAAATCATGCAAACCACAGCAGTTGGGAAGTAACAGCAAAGGAGGAAAGGCTTAGAACACTGGAGGACCTTTATGTAAATTTAATATTTTACTTAGAGCTCTTTGGGACAAGAATTGTCCTTCTACTCTGTATTTGTGCAATGCCTAGTGCCAGTTTGCAACTGGCCTCCTAGACACTTATTGCAACACAAATAATAATAAAGACCGAGCAGACCATGCACTTTGTTCCTGCTGTTAATTGCCCCATTAAGGGAAAAAACAAGTAAGGGGCAAGAAATCTGATTGGTCAGAGCTGCCTTGTCTATGGGGATTGCTAGTGGAATAAATTTATACATTCAAAAGCAGCTGCGGCCCTCGTCTTTGTCCACTTCCAAAAAGAAAGAAGCCCACATGACAAATTTCTCCTTCATATGTAGAAACTTGCATGAACAGTTCAAATGCAACTGAGCTTCTCTCTCAACTCTTAAGGTGCCTCCTCCTGAACCGGACTGAAACAAAATAAGGGCAAATATGGGCAATATTTGCAAGGTGGCTTTCCATGCCATAAATAATCTACAAAGAAAGAGGAGGTTTCATTTTCCCCGTGGGGTAAATTTGGCATTTTTCATGGGTGTTACACAAACTATTTAAAGAAACAAAGCATATAGGTGTCAGGATAAATTCAGGATGCTGCTCAACCAATACAGCATTCCTGTACGCAGCAGGAATTCATGTGCCTTGATCACCGGTTCCTTTCTCTCTTGAAACTTTTTAGCAAGATCCTACCATCACAAACTAAATCAAAACATCCAAGAGGTTTAGTTCTGCAGAGAATTAAACTTAGGCCAGGCTGCTCCTGCCTAGCTTTTACGCAAAAATTTGATTCCAAACCAAGAAAACCTGTAAAATCAGAGAAGGTTCAAAACGGCTCTTCTAGTAGTTTTTGTTTTCCCTAGACCTTGAGCAGTTAGCACTTGTCAGGGACTATTACAATTATGCTCTTTTACCTGCTGAAAATTTAATAAACAATTACCCACTCAGGAAAAATAAAGCAGGCTTTACCTTGACAAATGCTGCAGAGCCCATCAACAGCCTCTCTGAAACTTGGGTCCGTCCTACACAAAGCATTAGCACCACCAGAAGAATGTCCACTGTTGCTGCAGAGAACGGCTACACCTGAACGCTCAAGTCTATCAGGTTGCAGATACTAGCTCAAGACTGCATCGGATCCCTGGAAGCTACAGAATAGAGGCAATTCAGTCTGCACAGTGGCTTTGGCCCAAGTACAGGCTGTTCAGCTGTTTTTTTTAAGTTCACAAAGTTCAAAGTTGGGAAGGAGTGTTTAAAGTGCACCGGCTTCGATTCTGCTAGGACAAAAAGGGCCTGCACGTGGCCTCCATTGCTAGAAATTCTGCCATGTCTAACACAGTAGCTTAAAGAAGTCAAGCTCAGCCTCCCAGGACATCATGAGAATGGTAAGAAGCACAGAGTTTTCCTGCAAATGTCTGAGCCTTTGATAAATTCTTACCAAAATTTATTTGTAGTCCAAATCATCATTAAAATCTGCCATTCATTTAGCTCTTCCCTAAAATACTAGCAATACTGACTTCCTTCATAACCCAGAGGGAACTAAGGTGCACTTGCACTGAAAGACTTCAATTTTTTCTTTAAAAAAATATAAAATTAAATAAATTCCATATATCCCTTTTTAAGCAGACCCATGCTACTCAGTGTTCTTCCCAACTTAAATCAATGGTAACCCAATTCAAATGCCTTACAGCACTGTCTGAGAACTAGTGGAGAGATCAACGCTTTTTATCTTAAGGATTATGGATCGCTACTTGGCTGACTAACATACCCAACAGCCCATTATAAATACCACAAAGGGCATGCTGTTTCTCTTTCAACCTCTCAGTTTTGAGAAAGCAGTGTATAAAACTTGATCCCTCCATGTTGTAGTTCTTAGCCTGCCTGCCTCATTTCATACTTTAAACATACTGAGATTTATTAACCTTTACAGTAAAAACAAATAAAATAATGAAGAAGTAAAAACACAGTGAGGTAAGGGCTGCAGCTAGCACCGTTTATCTGTGGAAATCCAATTAGTGCTCAAGTGGCAGAGATACCTGGAAAAGTGCTCACAATCAAATCAAAAAATGATACAAAAACATTAACCTGATGGCTAAAAACTCCACATTCATACATTTAAAGTAATAAAGGCGCTTTTATTGAGTATTTTCTATATTTCATTAGGTCCCAAATTGACGAGGAGCTGCACAGACGCATTTCCTGGGCTTTTGGATCCTCAGACCAAATGCTTGATTTTGTTGTTGTTATTGTTGTAAAACAAAAAAGGAAAGCGTGCTTCCTGTAGAATGGCAAACTTCTTCCTGCAGTGGCAACATCAGCAACAACCGCAAATGCAAGAAAAGCCCATGAAGATGTTCTTAGATATTCCACATTTCATTCTGTACTCACCATGGTATGAGCATAAACGAAGTTTGAGTTACTTGGTTATGCAGGAGTACCTGGATTTCCCTCTACTGCTGAACTTCTACCAGAAATTCTCTCAAAGCCACCAACCATATCATGGCCTTCAGCTGGAAGAATGACTAGGTTGACAAGTAATCCACTGTATACCCTAGCTGTTTCAGAAAAAAAGACAGGGACTGAATAAATAGTGAGATTAATGAAGTTCTGAGCAGTGACACCCTCAAATTAGGTCTCCTTTGCAAGGCTTACAGAAAAAGAGCGCAGTACAATGTCCATTCTCATCCAAGGCTTTATCTTTCTGGATACTGTGACTCTGCTGCTTTTTATCAGCATTAAGTTCACTTTAATCTTTCAAAAGGGGAATCAGGAGAGAGTCACTGTCAATGAAAAGACCACCAAACTTCTGAGTAACAATTTTATTCATCCCTCTAAAACCACAGAGCATGAGATAATAATTCATAATTTTGTGAACATTTAATAGAACCTGCTACCAGGTTTGCTGGTAGCAAAACGTAACATTTGCTTCCGGTATCAATTTATGAATGCTGCTCTTAAGCTTTACACAAAGGAGTTGAGTACACACATCCAGAATTGACTGCATTAAAGGCAAAATATAATGCACTGAAATTCCATCCCAATAATGTGAATAAACTGAGTTGAAATAAGCTTTCTCAAACTGCACAGAAAACACACAGAAAAAAAAAAAAAAAACACACACACTTTTCTCTTGTATTAGCTATTGCATGATTGCTTTTTTTCTTTCTTTTTTTTCTTTTTTTTTTTTTATTAGCTATTGCATGATTGCTTTTTTTCTTTCTTTTTTTT
>VZSV01000192.1:302594-327140 GCA_013398735.1 Nothocercus julius | reverse complement strand
TTTTTTTTTTTTTTTCCCAGTCTATTTTTCCAGTCTATTTTTAAAAGTTCAGAATTATTCAGCTCTTCTAGGGAAGGAAATTCATGTTTTAAAAAATCACTGTCAGGATTTTTTACTAATGCTAAAGCTTAGCTTTCCTTTTTAAATTTGAATTCACTACTCAGATATAAATTCAAGATTTAAAAATATCATATGAACAATTTGGTTTATAAATACCTGAAACTGGAAAGATAGTTATTTCCTGACTTTACCATTTCACAGGGCTGCTGCTGACACTCACACATACTGAACTGACTGGTCCTATGTGTAGTATTCTCATACTGCAGAGAATATTCATGAATTAGCTTTTAGATGCCTAAGAGTACAGCCTGTCTTCTGAGATCAATTTCTATATCTCTTTAACTTTTGACTATGTATGCAAATTATAAAGAGGAATGTGATACCTGGAATTTGCACACTGAAATGTAACATGTTCAAAACAAAAAAATAAGAAAAAAAAAAACCATACCAAACACTCAACAAAGCAACATTTGGACTTTCTTCTTCTCTTTCTCCCACAATCAACAGGAATGAGTATTAGGTAAGAATCTTAGTGCTGAGAGACCTCCTGCTCCTGTTTGGAGTATAAAGAGTCCTGTTTTATTATTCTGGATTTGCATGTGGCAGCAAATGCATAAATGTTTTAATAATACAAAAAATCCCAATAGAGTGGAGAAGGAGGATATGAAAGAAAGAAATACAAGGACGTTTACTTTCTTGAGAGTAAGATAGAAAGGAAAAGGGATAAAGAAGATGACATGATAAGGGACAAAGCGAGCTTTCTGGGGCATATCTGGAAAAAAATACAAGAGAAATCATTAGGAAGTCCATAGTGCATCTACAGCGATACAGTGTAGATCAATTCATTTAACACTGCCCTGTACATTTACAGAAAAGTATCTTTGATATAATAAAGGCTCATAAACACATAGAAATTGGGTTAGACCTGTTTCAAATTCCTGCCAAACAATGGTTCAGAAAAATGAAGCTCTATTTTAATTAGCTCGACTCACGAGTGATTTGATAACAGCAGATGCTGTTTGAATGCTTTCAGCTTGATGGGCTCCACATACATGAACTTAAGAGTGGCTTTGATGCAATTAGGTCTCTCTCTCTCCTTTAACATGTGTTAAGCCCTGGAACCACTGGCTTGTCTGTATTTAACATCCTGAACTAGAAGGATATTGATACTCTTCCTCATTCTTCTCCAGATGAGCAGAGATAAAGCAAAGAGAAGGTGGCTCATTTGGGGGTTTATCCATACAATTTCAATGACTTGAGGAAGAAAGGAAAGGGCATCAATACATTACAACAGGAACATTAAATTGTTAATATTAGCTATATTTCTACCACAAACAACACTTCCTGGCACAATTTTGCGGTCTTGTTTAGTCCCAGACAGAAAATTTCCCTAACAAATTTGATTCAACTCATAGCATTTTCTGTAAAAATGAGAGGACTCAATAATTACATCCATCCCTTTCAGTCTATATTCCTAGAAGACACTCCATGCCAATATATTACACCAGCAGAGTGGTTTCCATTCAGTCATAGCACAGTTCTTCTATCTACTTTTGAGTATTTTCTTTTAGATGCATATGTTCCCAAAAATATTTACACATTGACATCTTGGGGAACTCTTTGCCTTTCTAAACTGACCTATCTTACTCTGTAGCCTAAAATACAGGCATTTGCTAAAGGACACACGCAACATAGGAGCTGCTTCAATGCTTCGGGGACAAGGCTAATAGGAGGTCTTGATTTGTTAATTATCTGTCAGTTTGTCACAGCTGGGCTGTAAGGAGTGTGTGTGTGTGTGGGGGGGGGGATCTTTTTGCTTGGCTCTATCTTTCTCTAAATGCTGAATTAGGCTGTCAAAACCTTCATCCCACCACAAGAGGCTATGAAAAGAAAAGCCATCTTTTTCTTCTTCCCTTTCCCAGCAGAATATGCTGCTTCAGATGTCCTATCATCCCACTATGTCTCCGGAAATGGATAAGGCATATATAAGACGACCTTCACACCATCACACCATGCCTAGTTTAGTCAAGGGATGTTAGCAAACATGAGCACAATAAACCAGGGAGGAAATCCCATTGCAGAGGAGAAAGCAAGAGCCATTTATTCTGCAGGGAGCCCTAAGGTTACTACCTGCTTCAATAAGCATTTCAGAGCAAGGTTTTGGAAGAGATGTACATGGAGTTAAAGAAATGAAGGAGTGGGGTAGTGTCAAGAATCCCTTTCTTCTGACATCTCTACCCCATGTAATCCTCTTAAGCAGGGGTGAAAGTTCAGGCTATGAAATAGAATAAAGCATGGAATACCCCCGTGGAGATAAAGCTAGAAAAACATAAAGCAGACTCTGATATAGCAGTAGAATTTACTATAAAAGCTTCTGCCTCTTAAACCCAAGCAAACGTGGCTGTTAAGCCATGTGAGCCTCGGGAGATCCCCACTCACTCCTCCCTTTTCCCTGCAGGCCACGTCCAGAGCATCCCATCACTCAAGTCCTCTCTACAACAGGCCCTGGATTATGTAAAAATCCCCCGCAGGAGCTTCCCACGTGCAGCAGACACACCCCTTCCCTACCACCAGCGATGCTTCTCCCTTTGAGGTGTGGGAGGCTAAAATTTATTCCATGTACACAGAGGTGCTGCCTTCTTGAGATGGGAAGATTGAGGGCATTACACTTTGGCTTTGCATAGGTGATCAGAAATAAAAAGGTACCTCAGCGGGAGTAAATGACCATGACCACTTCCCTTAGTCCGCTGCAGCATAAAAAAAGAAGGTGTCTTTAAGTTAACATGGTTTATTTTATACTTAAAACAGCTCAGGAGCATCTACACATACTTAGTACACAAGACAAACCCTTAAGGCAATTTTCTTCTCTAGTGTCTTGACCATCTTCTCACACAGTTTGACAAAACCTGATCTTTTCATTTTTTGAGGTAGGATCCCTTAGAACAAGCATTCCATTTTCCAGTGTGATTCACCTATCAGTACACAGCTAATCAGCTGTAAGTGGAAAAAAAGAAGTCTCCTAACCTCATTATTTAGTCCTGAGCACTTTTTTTTTTTTTTTTCCTTCCTCATAGTCATATATTCCCCAAATGGGTTTTGCTGAGAAATCCACTAGGGATAGAATGACTCTCTGTATCTTTCATCAGGTAACATTAATAGATCCATTTCAGGGAACACTTGCAAAGCTTGTCCCTGGAAAATAAAATTTGCTAAAGCAACACTTCTGAAACGTTATGCAAGCTAGACTCCCTTTTGCATTCATCTGTCCTGGTGGCTCATCCCACATTCCACACTTGAGATGGCAGCAGTTCCTTCTGGAAAATGACTTAGTGGAATAAACGCTCACTCCTCAAATTTGGAAAAACAGAACTCCTGACAGCAATTAAAAGTAGAAAGCTGTTTACTGGCTGGTGACTTTGTGACTTCCTTTGAAGCCTCCTGCATACCCTTGGGGGTCATACCCTAAGTTTGGGAAACACTGCTTTAAGGAACTTGACTATAAAGAGAAGCAGGTGATGACATAGCATGGTTCCCCACCCCACACCTACATAAGAGTTTAGGAGCAATTTCCAAGCAGGTCTTGATGGCCTCAGCCCCCTTCCCTTCAAAAGCTCTGCCCTACAGTGATACAGACTCATGGGTGTTGAGAAGATGCTGGAGATAAAGATCCAGGAGCATCATCGATAATGAAACCAATGCAGCAGTCAGCATTAATTATTCCAAACCACTACAGGGCAAGGCCCCTGTCTTTTAGAACATCTGCCTCTCAATCTTCTGGTCTTTAATAAAACCACCCTCTCAGCCATAGGGTGTAACTGGAATTGTACATACTCATGTGCATGCAAAAACACAAATGCATAAGGAGAGATTCAGTTCCTCATTAAAAAAATTGAATAAATAAGAATTCACCAAGGAATTCTGCCAGAGTCTGATTTCCAGATCTGGTTTTGCTGCATTCTTGCCCACAGCCTGCAGAGTTCTGGGTGCCTCCCTATCCTTCTCCAGCTGCAGTCCTCTTCAAAATCAGTTCTTGCACCTATAATTACTAGGTGCCCTGTGCCAGGCTCCTTTAATTAACCACCCCAACTCTTCTCCCTTTGGGATCATACTAAGCTCTTTTTCATTAGTTCCATCATTTCAGTATCTAGGCCTGGGTAGAATACCTTGTGCCATTTTGCGAGTGGGACTGTAGGGTGGATATGACCTCCAAAGCACTGGTGTGTTTCCTTGCAAAAGAGACAGAGCAAGACTTTGAACCAAGGGGAGATGGCACGAAGGGTTGCTGCAACACCTTTCAGCCTTAATTATATCAGCAAAAGCAATACAGCTAAAAGTCCTGAGGAAAAGGCCTGGCATGATGGGTACCTTTGTGCGCTGATTAGATACTGCTAGGATGCTGAAGGTCCTTCAACTCAAAGAGGAGCAAAAATAGAACAAAGACTTTATTTAGTCACTACATTGCAGCCAATCTTAGGATTTTAGGGGCTTCAGGAAGAGGACAGCATACCAGTGAGAGCACTATTTCCACCAGCTTCCCTCTCCCCAGCTGCCACTCTTATACCACCGCCTGGGATGGAGACTTGAACTACAGGTCCATGTAAAGCCCTAGAGGAGCAGGTTCCCCATTTCATTGTCTGTATTCAAGATCCCGTGTTCCTGTTGTCCAGAACTAGTAGATCACAGTCCAGATACTTTCCAAGTGGACAGCCTTGCAACACCCTTGCAACCTCCTGCAGGCAGTTTCTTTAACATTTGTTGATATTTTACTTTTAGCCATGACACTCTCACTGTTGGAAGCTATTTCACCTATTTTGTAAGCTAACTGCAGCACATATTCAAAAGAGACATGGAAAAATGCACACTGACCTTTTCTGGTCTGTGGGATATTCTGCATGTATGTATTCAGGCATGTGGAGAGAAGAGAATGAGAGGTGAAAAGCAAAAGAGCTGCCTAACATCCTGGGATTTCTTAGGCCAGGCGGTCACTCTAGTTGCACAGCTTGACTTCCTCAGAGAGTTTTCTCAAGGAGAAACCAGGCATCGATCTTGGGACACACAACTTCCAGGACTGTTCCTTATCTCAGAACAGCCTCTGCCACGAATTCCTGCATGTGCTTTAATGTTTAAATTATTAAATGCATTAATGTATTTACATTATTCAAGTCTTATGTGCATTTTTCTAAGATAATTTATGTATAAGAGTTTGAATGTCCATGACTGTTAATGTCTACAACCCTTCCTGTTCATTATTGATTCTGGAAGGAAAAAAAAAAAAAGGCAGTGTTTTAATGCCTTATTTTTAATGTATTAAGAGTCTGAATAAGTGCATTCTCTTTTTTCTTTTGTAATTTCATAATTTAAGTAGTGCATTTATTAAACTGACACAGTATGAATTGTGGTGAAGTCTGGCACAGGTCCATGCTGCCAACGCAGCCCAACCGACCATCACGCTACTCTGCAAATCAAGTACAAGCTCAGCTGCTCTTATGCCAGGTTTTACTCCCTACCTGAAATTAGAAAAAGGAATAGAGAGTACAAAGAAGTCTTTTAAAATACATTTTCTTTGCTATTTACGTGGCTTTTCTCTAACCTCTCCATTTTAAGTCAGTGAAAGCTTTCTTCTGCTTTTTATGTAGTATTTTAACGTAAACCTGTTTTCAATGAGCTCGGATGAATATGTGTACCTCAGCTAAAAAAAAAAAAATCACATTTCTAGAGTACTTTTTAAGACTTTAGCTCCAAAGCTGTTCAAAATTCTCAAACGAGTATAATTTTGTTGCATCTACTTCACATCTGTGAACACCATAAAAATGTTTTTATCCTAAAAATAAATAAATAAATAAATAAATAAATAAATAAGCCCACAGTTTAGTATTCACGGGCAAATAATATACAGGAATCAGATCACCTCCACTACTGAACCACAGCCATTTCTGGAGCAGAATGCAGCAGCTATTCAGCAGCAGCGGGCCATCCTGCATGCCTGTTTGGGACCCGAATGCTATAATAGGCAACAGAAACTGCAAAGAATCCAGCCAGCGCACAATAGAGCTACCTCCACTTGCTCCACCCACACATAAATGGTATTGCATGGACATGCATTTTATATATAAATTATGTGTAAATGTCTTAGATGCTTATAGCCAAAAATACTACTTTCAAAGTCCAGTTTTTATTGCCAGACAAATTCACTGCCAACTGAGCCTATAAAGTGCAACACTGACACCCAAAGGCCTTTTAGCTTAACCTTTGGACATGAATTTCCTGCAAGAAGAATCCAGGGGCTTCGTTTCTTCCATCGGTATGGTAACCCCAACTCAAATCACCTATCAGAACAACTCATCAAGAAGCTGAAGTGCAGAGAGATAAAACTTGCCGTACGTAGGCACTGTATGTAATTATGAGTGTGTGCATTAAGTTTCACAGTACATTCTGCATAATTACAGCCTTGCCTGGCACAGTTGCCAATGCGAGCATGAACACACACGCACACACATAATGTATGCGCAATATTGTGCATATGGACTTGGGAAAAGGCAGAGAACAGCGAAAGTTGCTGGCTGTTGTTTGAAGAGCTGACTCTGCCATTTCTAAGGTTAAGTTTGTGTTTTTTTGCTACTCATTACCATTCTTTAACTGTTACAATTTATATCAGCATATAATGTTAAATAATTACAGGGAGCGGAGCTCACTCTAGTGAGGATATAAACGCGCTGTGGGATTCTACAGATTTAAACAAATAACACTCACAGCAGGGGGTGAGCAGATGAATTAGCATTAATATCCTGCCTGGGAGATCCCAGTGCAGTGCTATGGCTTAAATACAGATCTTTTCTGTAACAGTCAATATGACAGCTACTAGCAATAGAGCCCTGCACATTTACTAGTCAATATAGCTGCTGCAGCTGAAAGAATGCCCTTGTAATAATCCATACAGCAGCCAGCTAAAATAAATAACTTCCCTTTAACAGTCTATATAGCAGCCAACTGCATTAAAACCTTCCCTTTTAAGGTCTATACAATAGTCAGCTAAATGGAAAAACTGGCATCCTTCTTGGCAGCTTCAGAAGAAAGTCAAGCATCAAATGGCCTAGAGACTGAGTTCTCCTCTCATCTTTGGGAGGTGCGGGGGGGTGGATGTCCTTCTCATATCATTTTGGTGGGGGATCCTGCAATTGCAGTTTTAAGTTTTTTGTGTAGACGATTTAAGTTTCCAAAGCTATCCCTTTACTATCTTCCAGAAGTGCTATAGTCACTTTAAAAAATAAATACCAAAACCTATTTCTTTCCTGAACAGAGTAACAAAAGTCTGTGTCAAGAAGCAATAGGCAGTGGTGGGCTAGGAATCTACCCTCCTTGCCCTACACCACAGCACTTCATTTTGCAATAGCAATTGCAATAGCAATGGCATGTTGTAATAGCAATTGCAAAAAGAAAAAGATCGTGGCATAATTCATGACAAAAATGGTTACAAAGCACCCAGATCTGAATATTGAACTGGACAAAAGTCTACAACCACAGTTAATTTGCAAGGACACTATATAATTATTATATCTAGGGTCAAATTCTGTTCTCATGCATTGCTGGTAAAACTCCATTCTTCTGCGATGGAGTAGTTGTACATCCAAATTATGAGTTAACTAATCCCCAAAACATATCCATAGAACTTTGACAAAATTAAAACAACACATTGGGGTGGGGGGGGAAGGCAGCGGAAAAGGAGGGAGAGGGGAATTAGAAAGTAAGAAAACAAAATAAGTTGTCAAAGTAAGACATAAAACACATAATATGGAACTTGTCATTTAAACACTGTTGCACAAGCACTAATAAATCACTAGAAATTCACATTTTCTATATACCTGAGAGTGATAAGAATGCTATTGATAGGGAATTCTGCCATTAAAGTGCAATACTTGCTGGTTTCTTCCAAGAGAAAGGAGACAAATGACAATTTTGCTACAAAAATGGAATGATAAAGCAAAAATTGCATGTATTTTTTTTTTTAATTCCACCTATGAAAAACATCTGCCTGCTTTCCTTTTCAAAAACCTGTCCCTTTGGGTATATATTAAAAAAGCATAAACACAAACAGGGGGCTTAAAATCCCAGCAGATATTTGGCACCTGCGTCTTTTCAAGTAATTGAACAAGAAAACGACTGCTTTTTCAGGTAACAGGAAAAATCTAAAATCTTTCTCAGTGACAATGTTTTCCTTCTTTTTTTAAAAAACTTGAACTTTAAGGGAAGAGTGCAGCTACAAACACATTCCAGCTTATTGCCTCCCAAATTAAAAATAAATACACACCACCCCTACTCCACAAGTCAGGGTTTGAAGCTTTGACCATATTTGCAAAATGACAGTTATTAAAAACAACAAACATGCATCACAGTGAGTCATCTGGTTTCCAACTTCTGAGTCAAAAGGGGCTGATTCCACACAAACTGAAACCTGGCTCTCTGACTACTTGCATGTTTAATGATTTGTATCTCTGCACCACAGCTTCAGAACAGGATGTGGAAGAAAAGAATGAAAAGGAGATGGGAGAAATGGGAGGGGAAGAGAATAAACAGTTCTTTACTGGTCCCAGTGTCACTGCAAATAAAGACCATGTCAAGATTTAAACCATAATAATGGAAAGGCTATAAAGGTCCCTGCTATAATGTTTCCTCTGATATTCCCCTTCATAAATGCCCTTTTTATGTTGCATGCTTTGCAATAATACATGTAATGTTTGTGAACCAACCCCGCTGGGGAAGCTGTACCACATGAAGCTTCGGAGAATATAGCATTAGAAGCCAGACAGGTCTTTTCCCATTTCCCCAACTTTTGTCAGCTGCATCAGTCTTCTCAAAAGGAACTCAAAAAAAAACAATATTAGGAACCCAAAGCAACCTCTCAACTGAAAACTGAGCTGTATGTACCAACACATGGATATGCAGTACAGAATTATGCTTTTTTCCAAGGCAATACTTTCCTGGGTAGGGCTAAACACCTCTTCTCAGATCCTACATGTATAAGAACCACAAACTTCACAGCTGTGTCAGTCAGACCAATAGTATCCTGAGTTTCCTCATGGCAGCGACAGCAAAGAGTGTCAGTGCCAAGAGAATCAGGCCCCTGCCAACCCCGGTGCTGTGAGCCTCCTCAAGCAGAGCACGAAGAACACGTGCACCACGGTACTGGATGCCACGTCTCCTTCTTTTTCAAAGTATGCAGCAAGAGCTGCTCTTGGTTCACTTCAGGTAGGCTGCATGGAGCTCAGCTCTGCCCTCCCAGAAGGAAAGACTGGCAGCAACTTGAAGTCTATGCATGTCTGGTGAGAGAAGAGCACTACCTCCATAAAAAGAACACTTCCATAAGAATTTAGGCTCAGAATGGAATCCCGTGTAGCTTTAATACTGAATTTCCCAAGTGACCTGACTCCACTCTTTGAAATAGACTGGGTGCTTAGGTAGCTGACCATCAGAATGAGAACAAAGTCCCTCTTCATGGAATTGAGGCAACTTGATGTTGAGAAAGGGGTTATCAAAAATATGGGGCGGGGAAGGGGGGTGTCAGCCAGGGAGGCTCATCTCAGTCTTGACTGTAATTCTCAATCACCACATAGAAAGTATTTATATCCTGTTGGCAGCGTGTGTAACCAATGCGACTCTTCGTGTCAGAGCTGTCAATTACAGCCTTGACTTATGAGGAAAGATTAAATGAGCTAAATATGTAGAGCTTGGCTAAGAGATCAGGATGGGGGTGGGGGAAAGGAGAAATGATGTGATAACTGTCTGCAAACATCTGAAGGGTGCAGAGGCTTAAGGAGGAAAGGAATCACTTAGGGTGGCACAGAAAACAAACAGGAGAAGCAAGCTGGAAGACACTGGAAATTCTTGTAGTATAGCAGGGAAACTCCATTCCAGCAATATGCACTCAGCTGTAGAACTGCATCCCAAGGAATAGCACCATGCAGGCCACTCCAAAAAGACTTGAGAAAATACTAGGAAGCTGACAGCAGAGGACAATCCTGCTCTGATCAAAAGGTGTAACAGATAAAGTAAGATGTTTAGGCATATTATGAGTTACGTCTTGTGCTTGTCTTCAGCAAGCTGAAAAATCATTTTATTAAGTAGTATTAAGGGTATTTTCATTGTTACTTTGCCATAAAGGCTATTGTCAGAACAGTCATGGTGTGTTATAGGATCACAACTGAGAAAGGGACACAGTCTCTACAATTGTAACTGGGAGAAGTGCTACATAACTCAAAAAATTATTAAGGTGTTTGAGAGAACTTGCAATTGAAGTAGCATACAGAGAAATGTGAGAAATGTAAGCAGCAGGGAAAATCTGTCTTCCCATGAGTTATTTAGGAACTCACAAAGAATTCTGCCAGCTCTCAACTTTCTAGTTTTGCAAACCTTATTTCTGAAGGTGTTGGCATCAGAAGTATCTGAAGGATACATTCAAGTATCTCAAATCTGGGGAAAGTTCTTTAAAGTTCTTGAATAGGTCATTCCATCTTCCTCTGCCTCAGCTACCACACACTTTAAACATGAAGAAGACACTACACGCTCTGTAAAGGATATTACTGCAAGACATGACAAACCGGCTGTAGAGACTAGAAATTTTACTTATGGCATGATCTCTCAAGTAAAGGTAAGAGGAAAACAAAACACAAAGAAGGTTATCACACGCAGGCAGCTATAGTCTTATGAGAGTCCTAGCTGGCATGAGAGCAACTCTCTGTGATTATTGTAACACTGACGCAGGCAGCATCTGGATAAAGGCAAAAGGACAGTCCATTCCATCCACTCCACAGCGTTAGAGGTAGAAAGAGAATTAAGAATCTCTAGGAACTCTTTCAAGGTTAGCAACTCAATAATATGGAGTCAAAAGACACTCTGAAGAACACATCTCATGTACAAAGTTATTTCAAAAAGGTAAAAAGACTGCTGTGAAGTTCTTAAGCTGGTCCCTCCTCTCCTTAGTAGAAACAACCGTGAGCAATTGCTGCCCTCTACAAGCTGTTCTGCACATAGCATATTTTCCACACACATGTAGTTAAAGTGATACCATTATCTCACCTTAATCCCATAACCCATCATTACAAAAGCATGCACAGCACAGGTGCCTCCTTGCTGTGTGCCATCATCACCTGTTCCGAATTAATCAGTGCCCTTTCTGACAGCTGGAGTGCACGTAACGAAGTGCTCACAATCCTTCCGAGCAGGCAGAGAGCTGGGCTGCCAAATGACACAGAACAACCAGCTGACAGCAAAGCAGACTACAATCCGTAAAAAAATTGTTTGTAGGTATAGTGTGTTTATCAACAACACATGAATATAAAGAGAAAAATGAAATTAATCTTCTGAAGTGGAAAAACATCAGTGTTAAATATTTTCTATCTAGATGCCCAACTGTGGGTTTTCTTTCAGTGTTACAGAGGACTATAGGTCCCATTTTGCCTTCAGTGAGAGATCTGAGATCTCTGGAAGTCCTATCACACATGAAGGTAAAATAATTCCATCCTCTTAGTACACTAATTTCCTTGCATGCTTTGTTAAAAAACAAACAAGCAAAAAACACTTTGAGTATTGCAACTATTTTAAAGTCATCTTAAAAGTCTTATGATTGCTAATGTCGCTTTTTCTGAAAAGCAAGCAAGAGTTGCTTTCAGAACCTTCTTCTGCACAAATAGATAGAAATAGATCTAAGCTGCTACCTCACCACATCACTAAAGAACTGAACAAACTTCACCTCTCCTGGTTGTTACGCTTCCTTGCCCACCCGCTCTAAGCTGCCATTTAACGTGTAAGCTCTTAGGGGCTGGCAAAGCCATTACTGCATTTTGCACAGCCTGATTGGGGTCTAACCTGCTTTGGCCTGTAAGTACTGCAACCTCTAGCTTTCATACATCAGCACAAAATACTATAGCAAAAGTTATATCCCAAACTGTTATATTCCAATCTCTTGTAAAATTGTGATTTGAAATAATTTGAAGAAAACCTTCTCATTAATCTCAGGCAGGGAGTTTAACTTGATGTGACAGTATTCCTTTAACTATGGTGTCTAAGCAAATCTTTGCCTCTGTGTTTTTTGTGTATAATACATTCATCTAAATCAACAGAGTAAAAGGAATCAACAAATTAAGTAAGTAAATTTTGCATGAGCCACAAAAGTAGTCAATGAACACTCAGCAATAAGAGATACAACCACACAGAAAAATAACCTCTTCAAACTTATGAAAAGGTCAACAACAGAGGTCTTCTTAATAAACTAGAGCCTTCCCCAGGCAGCTAACCAAAGTATATTGTGTAAAGCAGTCCCACCTCTCTGACTCCCTGTTCCTGGCCCAATAAAACTGATATCTACAGAGCAATTGCCTTCCATAGCCTGATGGAATTACTGTCCAACACTGGCAACCCACAGCAACATATTCAGGAACTCCCCAAACAAACTGAAGCATTATCACACCATTAGGGTTACTGCCTGTACAGGAGGTCACAAAGCTGAGAGTCTCTCTCTCTCTCTCTCTCTCTCTCTCTCATTCTCTCTCTCTCCCACTCTCCCCCCTGCTGACAGTGGTAAATTATCCTGACTAATGTTTCACTGGGGGCTATAAGTTAGTTGCCTACTGACTCTGGCTGTCTAGGAATCCCCTCTGGATAGATTTACTTTTAGAGAATCATTCAGTGCAGGCCACCACTCTGAACAAACCCATTTTGGCAGACAGAAATTTGTACAGTGAATAGGTATAAATCTTGTTTTCAGCAATAAATGGTGTGAAAACAGAAAGCAAAAGTGTGATGGGGAGTGTTTCTCCTGAACACTCCTGTGTTTCATATCTGCTTTGGAATCAAAAACCCATCTGAAAAAAAAAAAGAATCTTTTCTGCAACCCCCCCAAAGAATTGCATAACTAGTATCTTTGAATTGAAACATATGAACACTGAATCCCTTGTATAATAGTGTGTACCATAACAAAAGAATGAGCTTTTCACTGAAAATATCTTTCTTGCCTTCCTTTCAAAGAACACTTACAGGCAGAGGTGAAACTTTCAAAAATACTCTGTATCTCTTGTACTCCTGAGATTGATAGCACAGAAAGACAGCATCTATCACTTTGTAAGGAGAGAGGCACAGATTCTTCCTGGGCCCAATGATTTGTTCATCAAAAAGGCTACAAACTTCCTCTTACTTACCATTCAAGCAAATGAACTCTCACAAACCTTATAACACAATTCTGTATCCTTTCCTCATTTTCCATTCACTTATAATCTCAACTATAAAAATTTTTCCTCAGAAACCTAAATCAAATTCTCTTTAAATGCAATCTACAGAAGAGGAAGCTTATCAGGACAGATAAAAGTTAAAAGGGAGGCAGTGCAAAAGAAAACATCTAATCATTCTATTTTCTGTCACTGAATGTTAAGCACCCAAATGAGAACAGATATGAATAAAGCACAACCCTGTCCAGTTTCAGTTTCAAAAGTTTTATGCAGTATAGATATACATTTCATATTTTACTTGTTTATTTCCAAAGAAACCTTGAAATTCCACAACAAAAAAAATTGTAGAGGAATTAAATATGCCCATAATCAAGCCAAAACATAATGATTTCAATTTGAAATCTCAGCTGATAGTAGAGGAAATGAAACAAAGATACAAACACAGAATGTGTTGAATACAGGTAAGAGATGACACAATGACATGACTTTGGGCCTGGAAAACACTACAGACATGGGGATTTAAAATTTCCTTTCTGCTGTCCATTTTATCATTATTCTTCAATTACTAGAAAAGTAGATGGGAAAAAAAAAAAAAGGCATGACCTGAAGAGGCAGATGAGTACTTTAAAAAATGCACTATGGATGAAGGGCTAGGGGCTTTCCAAAACACAGATAAGGGGGACAGTGTAGCCCCTGGGATAGAACTGATCTCATGAGCAGATGAACAGATTATGTCTCAGGGCTCCAGAGTTTTATTCACAGCTATGCCACTAACTTGCTGGGTAAACAGTTAATCTCTATATCTCAATTAGCTTTTTTAGAAAATGGAGACAACACTTTCCTATCACCTAAATATGATATTTAATTTATTTCTGCAGTGTGCCCTGTGATGTCTGCACAGAAAGCAATGTCAAAAGTATCCTGGCCATTACTGTGAACCTTAAAAAATGAATATGAGGCTAACAAAGGGCAGGTAAAAACCATAAGGGCTCTAGCACATACCAACAAATTCTATATGAATTGCCTTGGAGACAGCAATACTACTTTTTACCTTGTACCTCTCAACTACCTGTAAAGAGAAGGAACGAAATGAGCACATTTTAGTGCTAAATGTTATCATCTGCAATAAGAAACAGAGAGAAACAGTGCATACAAAAATAAAATAAAAGTTAAATGACTCTGCAAAAGAAAATACCCTGCTTCTCACACTATCACTTAGAGGCTTTGCAGCTCAGTACAAAACCAAGAGAGTGATTTATATTTACAACTAATACTTTCATATTTACAACTCGTACTTCTTCCAGATACCAAGCACTAGCAAGGGAACAAGTATGTTTTGTGGCAGAAAAAGAAAACACGCATTATGTAGGAAGACCTCCCTTACAAGCTTCAATCCTTTAGGTTTTCCCTCCAGCCCAGGCTCATGTTAGGGGCATTCATATGCATTCCCTTCATGTAGTAATTTAGGCTGCAGAAGAAGCAAAGCCCACCAGCAAACATACTCAAGCTATTGAAAGCACCTCCAAAGAAGCACAGTGTATTTAAAAAGCTACAAGACACTACTAGGGAGGGGAGGAAAAACAAACAAACAAACAAACAAAAGTAAAAGAGGAGGGGGAAAGGGAGTCATTAGATTACAGCAAAAGAGAGATCAGAGAAATAAAACCAAAAAAGATTCAAGAAAAGAAGGGGAATTTCTAATGTTTCAGTATCATGGAAAGAGGCTTTGTCTACATCTTTTCACAAGTGCCAAGACTTTGCTTTGAGTGGCTGCAAAAAGACAAATTCCAATGCCACATATGTTCAGAGGGTTAAGGGAGGTGGCTGCACATACAAAATCTGGAGTAGCAGAAAGGGACACAGCAGTGCTCACTAATAAGCTGGACTCAAGGAGAGACTGATCTCACACTGACGATGACAAACGTGGCTGTAAACAGCAGCGGAGCGAGATGCTGACACTCTGCTAACACAAGGTTACACTTCCCACTATGGAGCTACACGGCAAATTTTAATGGGCCAAGACCGACAGCTAGGGAAATGAGTGTCCGCTCTCTGCTGCAAAAAATTACAGCTTTTCCCATCCCCCTCTAACTCATTCTCCATTGTCAGTGCTATAACACAATGACCTCTCATTTGAGAGTATTTTTCAATTGGGACAGTTTATTGAAAGGACACTGGGTGACTTAGGGGATTAACAGCATGAACACAGAGTCCCTTATCTCCAGTTGCATATCTGAAAGGACCCCAGGTCACAATTAGGCTGAAAGAACAGCTATGCAGAGCAATTAGGAGTGTGACAGGACTTTGTAGGGCTCTGCTCTGAAGGCCTCCGTAAGGCCCTAGACCTTAGCAAGGTATGCTCCGAAGACCCGTAACACAGAACAGGATATGACACGTCTGCATCTAGTTGCAGAATCTTGCAAAATGCTTAAGCCCTCTTGCAAGCAACCAGAAATCCTTGCTTCTCCTCACTTCCTGTTCCCCTACAGCAACAGTCTATAAGGGCACAGGGCATACAGAAGATATTGCCACTGGGCACAGAGCAGAAAGCATTTGGCACCTTACAGAATAGCATTCATTAAGATCACAAATGAAATAAGACTGGTTTGATCATATGATGACATTTGCTGACACAGCATAAGATGATTTAATTCTGTTTTTTTCTTATGCTTGTGAATAACACGACTAATACATTCCAAATGGAGGTCTCAATCCTGCGAAGTGCTGAACACTCTCGGTCTCCTGTTCAAAGAGACTGCCAAAAAGAAGTCAAAGAGAGGCAGGAGGTACTGAGCAGAACTTCTTGAGTCTCTTTTCTCCCTAGATTTCTCCTTCAAATTTTGCAAGTCTATAAAAACACATATTCTTCCTCAACAGCTTAGCATCAAATCTGAAGTTATCAATGATATACCTAAGGGCACAGCTTTCCCACATGGAGCCATTTGTTGGAGTCATGCCATAGGTGTCCTGGTGCTTCCATAAACACTTCTACGATATGGCGCCTTGTGCCTACAAGTCCATTTTACGGACCCGAATCTGCTGCATGCATTAGAAAGGAGCATGCATGGATCCTGGAACAGAGAAGCCACAGCAGTATGGTGGAAGTCAGGTCATCTGGCTCACAGAACCAAATCACTCATTTAATAACGCTTCTACATATACTCAGCTGGAAGCAATAATGACTCCTAGGCAAACGTGACAGAGACTGTGGGAGTTTAGTGTAAAAATATAATGGAAAAATAAGCATTAGGACTCCACCTTTCAAAGGACTCTAACTAGCTCACATGCAAGATCCTCCACTGTGAAAATGAAGTTTATTTTGGACTTCTTTACATTTATAAAAACATGTACATGTGTACTTACTTGCGTATAGGTATATACATCCCTATAGAAAGATACTCAACTGCTAAGTGTTTCCTCTGAGCAGTTATTCAGCTGTATGTACAGAAAAGTATTCATGAAATCAAATCTAATGTTACAATCTGCCTTGAGAAAGGGAATAAACTATAGAGCAACACAGGCTGTGATGATGTGCAGCCTCCTATGAGCGTCCAAAGGAAGGGAAAAACAAAATCTAAGAAATCGATCACAAAGCACATGGTGTCAGTAAAAACTTTCAGTGAATCAGCACAGAGATGTCTATGCAACTAGTGGTATTAAACTAGAAGGCTTTTCACTGCAGAGCTTAGCAGAATGAATGAACAGTACTCTCATTATATATTTTTTACTGACCATTCCCACTCACAGTCTTTACTCACATACTCCTCTTTCAAAAATGACTCCCTGCATTCTCCAAATAGAGTTACAACGCAAAAATGCTTCGATGTGACCAGCGCCACACCTTTACAGAAAGTACTTGATTCTTGTCCTGCACTCCTCAGTCACTGACATCTCTCACTAAAAGCAGCTTGTGTTCAGTATGATGACCAAAGAAAAACCAGAGAAAGAACTCAGTGAAGGGATAACATGTTTAGGACAGTACAAAGACTAAGAATTTTGGCAAGGTTTTGATTGAGTTGTACATGGTTGGTGAAGAAAGAAAAAAATAAAGGTTATGCGCAAAAAAACAAACAAACAAAAAAAACCCTGCAGCTCAGGAGTCTCACGGCTTTATGGCTCAGTTCCCACCCTGCAGATCCATAAAACAAAACAGAGTTCTCTTAGTTATTCTCATACACAAAAAATCCTAGAGCTCTTTCCAAAACAGTTCTAGAGTCAAAACATCAGATCACATGCCCTGCCAGCTGCCAGACACTTCTAAACTCATGCTGAGTGTATCTGAAAATCAAGACAGCTTGAAATGAGGTCTCTGCGCAGCAGAGCTCATTTTATTAGATATTAGCCTTAAAAAGTTCAGTTCAAATTATATCGCACAGATCCTTCTTGAGACTCTTTACTAATCAGCACTGACCAGCAGCATACGTTGCACACATTTAGGACAGACAAGTCCTGCTCAAGGCCAACATACTGCTCGGGTAAGCTCAGAGGCCTGGGTGACCAATGTCTAACCCCTGAAAAGGTAGGAAGGTAGGAGGTGATGGCTACAGGTCAGATTTCAAAAGTCATTAAGCAGGACAACATGATACACCTAAACCTTTTGAACCGAACAACAATTCCTTAGGGGCAGAAAAAAAAAGGGGGGGGCAGATGCAAAAGGATGTTGCAAAGAAAATGGCTCATGTATATTAACTTATCTGGAGAGAAAAAAAAAAAAAAAAAAAAAAAAAAAAAGCAATATCCTGCATCTTGAAAAACTCACCAGTGGCTCCCGAGATGCTGCATTTTCAGTTGCAGGGCAGGAACCAGGCTGTAAAGCAAAAAGAAGAGTGAGGTTATATTGCCACCTGATGGACAGAATTAGAAATGCTTCTGTGTTAAGACCATACATCATCTGAGTAGAATTAGACAGACATACTTGGTTCCTGATATCAGTAGCAGTTCTCTGATGGACTGAAGACAAAAAGGTCCAGATCACAGGGGAAAGTGAGCAGTTCCAGCAGTTCCGATTTAAACCAATAGAATGCCCAGAATCAGGAGAACTTGCTCTAAGAAGACAGCAGTTAAGTGCCAGAGAAACTACAGAGATGTCCTGAGAGAAATGTTTATCTTAACTCAAACTCTGAAACATGTGCTGCAGTGAACAAACACTGTATGAAGCTGGGACTCCCTCCACTTAACTCCTGATTGCAACATTTGTCACTTTACATGATATTTGACAGGATATTCTATCACATATGAAATGAGAATAAACACCCTGCATCATAAGGATCTGATGAGTAAGTGATGTCTGCAAAGAACTTTGAGACACTTTTGGGTAGAAATAATGAAAAAGCCCACAGTACTGCTATTAAATTGGCTGTGGTTTATTTTCTCCTCTGGAGAAGTGCTAAATCTGACACTGAACATCTCATGTTTCTGATATCCAGCAAACCATCCTATGCTTTTTGCACTATTCTTCCACAGATTTAAAATCACTGGTGATTTAACTAAACCTCACAACACCTCAGAAACGTAAGTTAAAATTGCACCATTCTTGTTTCCCACAAAGAATTAAGAGACTGAATTTCAAGGACTATGCTGAACATCTAGGAAGGGCTAATTAAGGTAGGACAGCAAGCCAAGATTAAACCAGATCTGAAATTTGGGAGATGACATTCTCCAAGTTCACCTATTGTTCATATTTACTCACTCACTGAGGAAAGAATAGCTCTCTAGCGGAGTTCCATGTTTCACTAGGATTAGGCTCTGATCTTCTCTTCACTGCAGAAAACAGCAAAGTTTGATCTCTGTGTATCTACCACATAAGCTCTCACAAGGTAGAGACACTTAGTTTTGTACCACTTTATCACAAAATAAATTTACCCTGGTCAGCAATCTACTTTCAAATGGAATTCATACAATGTTAAGATTGCCTAAACTATGTTGCCTTCACTGTGTATTTCATCTTAGGAGAACTTTCACATATTGTTTAACCCTGTTAATAAAAAATGCAGTTTTATTAGTAATGAAGACAAGTTTTGAGACTGAGGAAAAGGGAGGCCTATTCACTGAACACAGATAAGGCTAAAAATTCCCAGAAATACCATAAAATCCTTAAGAGGCCTTTTGTCCTCCAGTTGTAGGAGTCGCTTTCATGCACCCTTAAACTATCTCAAGATTTTACCATCTGCAAAATACTCAAAGAGATATAAATAGGAATAAGTATTTACCACAAGAGGGTGCTAGTAACTCGAGTATCTTCCATCCTCAGCTGTGTCCAGACACCTACGCACCATTACCAAAGCAGAGCTAGATCCCACAGCTAGGCGGTGGTTCTTTAGGGAGCTCCCATGGAACATTGTGCAGCCATCATCATTTTTGTTACCCTGTAGTGTATCTGCTAAAATTCAGCATGAACCACTGTAGACTACGCATCTCCAGAAAGTTCCCAGAGCATCCTATGTAGTAGAGCTTGTGTGTTCTGCCCCTGGAAGCTAAACCGGCATTTGTGGATAGGCAGTCCACACAATACTTGGTCAGTCTGCGAAATTGCCCAATAAAGAATTGCTTCTGTGAGAAAACATGTATTATGTCGATAGGTATGAGCCTTGATCCTGAACATATATAACCCAACATTCTACTTGACATCTATTTGTACACAGCCTGATGACATACATCTGATTAGTTGGACAGTTTATGGCTATAGTGGCCAAAGCCACAAGGATTTTAAATGCAAGGAGAGACATAGAAATTTTGCTGGAAGGAAAATGTAAGTACAAGGTGTCATGCAACAACTAAGGAACTAGTATTATAAGACAAGGTACAATAACCTTCCAGATCACGGTAGCTATGAGACCAGTCAGCAAAGAATTCATGCTTTCCATGTGATGGCTGTTCAATAGCTTATATGTAATGGAAACAACGGATACCATGATACAGAGACCAAGTATTTCTATCACCAGCTATGCTTTAAGGCAGACACAGTAAAGAATCCAGAGGATAAACAGGCAACATCTACAGGCAGGTGGGGGGCAAAATTTATCCATATATTGGCTAATGTCACAACTACAGAAATAATCTCTGGAGCAATAAATCAGGCATACTGCAATGTCTTTAAAATCTGTTTTAATTTCTTTCTCACATGAAAAAAAAAATGCAGCACAAGTTAGTATAATGAAGTTTAAGAAATAAAAGGAGTAACATCGGGTCTTTGTGTGCCTCTCGCTTCCACATTAAACCACAGGTAACACGACAAAGGCGCTGGAGGACCAATGCATTCCATTCACACCATCTCTCCTTTCTCAGTCTCTTGCACCAAAATTAAATGTGATCTGCCTTTTGCATGATGAGCCTTTCAATATCATATAATGAACAATCTTGCAAATGGTAACCATTTAGCCTATCTTGCCTTAGTGGCTATTTTGATGCTAAGCCAAATTCAGCCATTGACTCTTTAATACTTTCAAGCCCTTTATGACTCAGATGGACAAGCTTCATACTGACTTCTGGGTTACAGGAGTCTCAGCTTCTGCATGTCATTATACAGATAATTAGGTATCACTTTGTGTCCCAAACCAAACAGCTTGTAAAATGTTAGACATGGTTATCTAAATCAGCAACATTAATGCCAAGTATTTCTAAGTGTTTCAGTCTCTCTAACACTACAGAGATTCACAGACAAATGGAAAACTGGACTGGGCTGCTGGGTGGCTGAGCCACCACCACGCAGCAATACACTACCGAAGTACTCCTCATCAAAGAAATACAGAGAACCAAGATAAATCAGAAAACAGTTACTATATTTACAGGCTATATCATACCCTTGCTCTTCTCTTACTTTTTTTTTATTATTATTAGGAATATTCACACAGAGACAAGATCTTTCCTTCTGTTTTTTTAGAGACACTGCTATAAGCAAAACCAAGTATTTCAAAATCTCTAGTAGAAATCTTTATGGACTTTTCTATAATTCTCTCTCTGCAAATCATTTAACTTGGGCTGCAACACCATCACTACCCCGACAATGCTTGAGGCAATATATTAATTCATGAGAATGAGAAAACAAAGCTAAGCAAAACAGACAATAAGCCAAAAGGAATCTGACACTCCCTTTCTACAGCTGAACTAACTAGATTTGTGATAGGAAACATGATAGGAACCAAATATAAACACATGAAGCAAGGCAGCACTAGTAGTCCTATCCTTAAGTTGAATGCACAACAACAAATAAACAATTATCAGTGGTAGAAAGTATTTTTTTCTTTTTTTGGGAATTCCCTCAACATTTAATGGGTAATGAATGAGCACACCTTCTTTTTATTCACATTGATACCAGTGTCAAAACTGCAAAGGCTGCATGAGTACACTGGAACACACATTTTGTTACACTAATAAAGATACATTCGTTACTTGGTTTTACTCTGGAATTGTCCCCTTAGGTATCCATCTGCTGTCCTATGCATTTTCCATGTGGAGTTTACACCTTCTGTTTATGATCAGTCCTACAAGGTCCTCTCAAGTGTCATCCAAGCCAACAGAATCTGAGAACCTTTAACACTTCTCAGCTCAGATCCAAGATGAGAATGTGCAACCAGTGTCACAGATGTACCCAAAGGTGATGGCTGGTAACACCGTCACCAAGCACTGAAGGCCCTGAACAGCAGTAAAACTTCAGTCTTGACACACGTGCCTAGAGCTGAAAGTGGGGAAAGACGGAATGCAAAATATCAGGGCTGCTTCTTTCAGTGTGTGTGTGGAAGTGGTGAGAATTAGTATGGCTGTTCTTCAGGTATACTTGACATTGCCTCACATACCTCAAGCAAGGCAAATTGCCAGGTGTGCCTTTTAAATAAGCTATGCCACTACCGAAGTCATAACCAGCCAGGAGCCAAACGATGTTCAAGTAATTTGTGATTGCAGGAGAACCTACAAAGCAATTTGTGATTGCAGGAGAATATGTCTTTGCATATGACATAACAGCATCCAGCAAAAGAGGAGTTAACTCAGCACGTTAACTTGCAGTGGCTTCAGACCATCTTCTTCCTTCTCTGCCAGATAGATGGAAAAGAGTCTCTGTATTGAAAAATTACTTTCCAACAGCCTGCATGCACAGTAAAGTATTCTGTCTTCCTCAAATGATTCCTGACACAGAAAGACCATTTTTTACTGTGGAGACAGTGACAAAGTGGTTTTCCTGAAGCCCTTAAATTGTAAACCCAGGGGGTTCTCCTGCTACATTTATGAGGCTTGCTAAAGATGAAAACTTTCCAAACATCAAGATTTCTTTTGAGTTAAAACAACACTAAACAAATTAAAAAAAAAAAAAAAAAAAAGTGAAATGGGAGAATAGTATAACCAAACTCATGAGATCCTGAATGTTTCTTAGGAAACCACATTTGCCAATTTACCAGATCTCTTTCTCTATGTTGACATCTAGTCAACAGTGCTGCAGTAAGTGCTGCCCAACTGCCTTACAGATCAGTCTCAGGTTGTTTCATGTTTCCTCCTTAGGAAGACATTCACTCACAGCGTGCAGAGCAGATCACAAGGCCTGAACCTCCAATTTCTATTAATGTAGGCATGCGACCAATGCAAAACTGCCCAGCGATCCCAGAATCAGCTTGCAAACTTGGCCTTTCACAATTTATGACACGTATACTGTTAGAGTATGAATTTTAAACGTTTTATTTCAATTTAGTTCAATCTTGCTCACTACAAACTTAACGTCCTCAGTCCAAAATAAAAGAATCCAGAGAGAAGCTCACAATAATTTATCGAAAACATCACAGATTTGAATGGCAATGCAAAAAAACTTGCTGGTGACAAACTTTGTTCTTTCCTTCCCATTGCTGAAATATCTGACCTTCTACCTCCTGCCCACTCTCTGACCCTCTCAGGGATGATTTGACAAAAGTCCACAGATACTCAAGAGCCCAGCAGAGACACTGCTGAGATGAAAGGGAAAAGAAATTCACTAAAATGCAGATAGAGTTTGCAGTGAAACTGATCATGAGCAAGACAGTGCAACTGCCTGGGAACCTACATTGTATCCTGCTCCACTAAGTTTTCACTTTTCCCCCAGCTCTGCTGTCCATTTCTGGTTCCAATTATAAAAAAAAAAAAAAAAAAAAAAAAAAAAAAAAAAAAAAAAAGTGGTGTTTTTAGTGTTTCTTGAGAGCATACCCAAACCTGAGCACTCACATGTCCCTTTAACTCTTCACACACTTTTAACAATGTTTACACTGTGCCTTTTATTGTTTGCCCTTTTACACAGTTGATTCAAGAAGATTCTTTCTCCCTTGTTGTTCCTTTTGAATATGATAGTCTTCCTATCACAACATTTTGTCTAATTGGTACTTCCCTGAATTTTACACACAGTCCCAAAAATGAAAACACACCTACTGCCTAGGGACTTAGCCTAAATGGTTCTTCCAATCAGAACAGCATTGGGCTATTGCTTGGCAGATTGTGCCTCATATCAGTTCATGCTGCCATACAAGGCAGAAAGCCAAATGACAAAACCAACTTCGATGAGACACGAAGCTCTGCGACTACTCCAAAATATATGGAGTCAAAAACGGTGCAGCGAAGGCACAGACCCGCTACATATGACGCCCTGGTCCTCCCCAAAAGGCACTGGTCACAAGGAAGCAACACAATGTCACTTGGAAAGGGGGCCACTTGCAGTTCCTCTTGCTTCAAGCTGGCCAAAGGCCTTGCCCGCAGCATGCCAGGGCATCCCCTCTCTGCCCACCACTGACCCTCGGGGAAGCAGGGAAAAGGGATGACTGTCATATACATCTTGCAGAGCTGCTGTCCCTGGCCACCTCAGCACTGCCACACGTTCCCACTGCTGCAGGGGGGAATGGAGCAAGTCGTGGCTGTCCTGGCGACAGGAGCCCGCCGCGAGCAACTTTGGCGCGGCAGGGCAGGCGCCCCCTCACAGCGAGCGACCGTTGGGGCGGCGGGGCACGCGCCCCCTCACAGCGAGCGACCGTTGGGGCGGCGGGGCACGCGCCCCCCTCCACAAGTGACCGTTGGGGCGGCGGGGCACGCGCCCCCCTCCACAAGGGACCGTTGGGGCGGCGGGGCACGCGCCCCCTCACAGCGAGCGACCGTTGGGGCGGTGGGGCACGCGCCCCCCTCCACAAGGGACCGTTGGGGCGGCAGGGCACGCGCCCCCCTCCACAAGGGACCGTTGGGGCGGCGGGGCACGCGCCCCCTCACAGCGAGCGACCGTTGGGGCGGCGGGGCACGCGCCCCCCTCACAGCGAGCGACCGTTGGGGCGGCGGG
>VZSV01000192.1:274929-291665 GCA_013398735.1 Nothocercus julius | reverse complement strand
TACGAGGATGATCCGGGGCCTGGAACATCTGCCCTGTGAGGAAAGGCTGAGAGAGCTGGGCCTGTTCAGCCTGGAGAAGAGAAGGCTGAGAGGAGACCTGGTCAGTGTCTATAAGGACCTCACGGGAGGCAGTGAGGAGGACGGGGTGGCCTCTTCTCAGTGGTGGCCAGAGATAGGACTAGAGGAAACAGCCACAAACTGAAACACCAAAAGCTCCACAGGAACTTAAGGAAAAAATTCTTCACAGTGCAGGTGACAGAGCACTGGAACAGGCTGCCCAGGGAGGCTGTGGAGTCTCCTCTGGAGATCTTCCCAACCCGCTTGGACGCAGTCCTGAGCCACATGCTGTAGGTGACCCTGCGTGTGCAGGGGGGTTGGACTAGATGAGCTCTAGAGGTCCCTTCCAACCTTAAGCATTCTGTGATTCTGTGAGTACCTTTGCAGAAATAAGTAGAGCAAAATTTAAAAATCAGAGCACAGCCCAAAATTTACTTGTCATGTTTTAGGGAAAAAAAAAAAAATCAAGCACCCAGCTGAAATTTGACTAATCCTAGGATGATAGATGGTGGAGCAGAGGGAAAGGACATCAAATAATTAGGGTCAAGTGTGCATCCCACTACAGACACTTCATTTGCCACACGACAGGAAAAGGCGAAAAGGAGAGCAGTTTGAGAACGCAGGTAACCCAACAGTTAAAGCTCAGACACTGACCGGGAACTTAGGTTAGCACAAAATGGCTTGGTGACAGGAGTAGCCCTCTTTGCACCCGGCTCTACGTTCAAGGTTCTCCACAATCCATCCCACTCTTCACCTTTTCATGGAAAACAAACAGATTTCACAGTGTGAAAGGGTGTGTGCAGGTGAATACCCAGGAATTAAAGTTCAGGAACCAAGGTACTTCCTGTTACACAGCACAGCAAAGCCCTTTAGCTCCCTGGAACCGTCTGGTGCGTTACTGTGCAGACTGTCAATCTCTCCACTCTAGCCATTACCCCTCTATCTTGATCCCTATGAGCTTATGCACTATAATAAAATAAAAATATTATCAAATTAAACTGTATTCTATGCATGCATATCACAAAGACATTTCAGACAGTTTTGGCCAGCAGCAGGAGAAAGAAAAATTTCTCAATACATTTATAAGGAAGTTTATTTTGTTTTTTTTTTTATATGATATATATGACATTTACCCACAAGTTATTACAAAAGTGCCCAGATGCGAGTTGGAATACAGTACATTAAAAAGTGGAGGGGGATCCTTGGAGGAATATCTGAAATCTACAGTATCTTGGTTTCAACCAGAAATATTTCTATTAGACATTGTAGGCAGAAGAGGACACATTTCCTCCATGACCTGTCCAGTTAGTATGGATAAATACACCTGGCTTTGACAATAATTCGTATGTATGTGCGCCAAAATAATCACGCTGAGCCTAGAATAAGAACACACACAGGAATACCAGTCACATAAAAGCAGTAAAACTTGCACCTATTGAGACTCAATTATAATGAAAAGTAGAAGTAAGTTCTAGCTCCAATAATATAACATTCAAACTTATTATCTATTAGCAAAAAAAATGCAATGAAACATTTATTAATATCTAGCTCAACTGAAATACTGAAGTATACTAATTCTGCTAATTACTAATCTAAAAGACAAGCACTGACATATACCCAAAGATCTAGGATCAAAATGCTTTAGAAAAGAAAATCCTCAGTACCATTACCCTTAGTTCACAGAAGATCTACTACACTCTCTCAGACATCTACCTGAATCAGGTTAGCTGGTAGCACCTCATGTCTGTATCCATCATAAAAAGAAAGTGCAGTAGTGAAGCAGGGCATAGGGATGCCAATCTGGACTCCCGTGCTGATTACACGTCGCCAGGAGTCCTGGAAGAGAGAAAAAGTGGAAACCAATCACAGTTGCCTCAGAGCCACATGCAGGCATATAGACCAGTCTCGTCTGAAAGCAGAGGCTATTTCACACTGTATAAGATCTAATGGCAAAGTCTGAGCCAGTGCACAGCAGTAGGTTCCTAGTTTTACACAGAAAAGATTGATTGGAAGTGAGGGCCAGTAAGACAGAAGTGGCAAACAGGACAAGGTGCAGACATACACTGCACGCACAATTAAACCACGACTTTGAGCAAGGATAAGGATGCTGCTCTCTCATGGAAGTATCAGCAGTGCATCCCGAAAGTGAGAACTGTGAGAACACAGTGGAGAGGATATGGAGCAAATAGTGAGGTGTTTTCAGTGCATCTAATCAAGCACAGCACAAAGACCGCGCAAAGGCATAAGAGGTCAGCACATTACTTCAGACAGACATGTGGATAATCCTCATTTCAGTTTCACATCTGATTCAGTAATTTGCATTGAGCATTCAGCTTCAGTAAAAAGAATTATGAACACTAAAAAAAGGACTTGTCAGCCAGATAATCTGTTTTTAGTTCTGCCTGTCCTCTGCTGCTAAAATCAGGACACTCTTTGGACAGACCTAGGTCTAGTGAACGGGGGTTCTGGGACACTGTTAGTTTGGGACTACTACAAACAACAGTAACAAAGCAGAGCTTTGTTTCCATACTACTGAAATCCAAGTGCTTAGTAGGCACAAGACAGGTACAGTCTACCTTTTCATACACACTTGACAGATTTTCCTGACATCATGTTTCCTCTAAATTGCTATACCTTTACATAAAATAGTAAAATGGAAACCTTTAAGTCTCTAATGACAGCTCTGATAATATGACAAAAAAGCAACATGACATGGCACAGACTGTATTATTTTGCCCATGCATTGCTGTTAGATTGACATTACAAATATACCTTGTAACTTTGTACGAGGCACACCAGTTACATCTGAGATGCAAGAACAAATTAAGAAAATAATTTTTTTCATAAAGCATTATCCACTCCAACTCACAATTCCAGCAAGATTTCAGTTCACAGCTTGAAGCATCTGAATACTGATTTATAAGGTAGCGCTTCAGAGATGCAAAACTGTTTTCTCTATTTAGAACTAATATTCTCCAGCTTTCTGATGATACATTGGCAATAGGAATTTCTAGACATTTTTTCAAGGACTGATCACTAACCCTAGCATTAGCAAAATTCTGCTTTGGACCTCAGTACAGCTTATTTCACTACAGTAACTTCCTTGTGCAATTCCAGCTACCTCAACTATACGGTTTCTTTCCTGCCCTGATCATGCAAGGCTGATATATTCTATTCAACAAGAGTACCTTTAACCACAGGTGATTAATTCCCAGACCAATATATGATGTGTGTATGGATACACTATCCAAAGAGCTTAAGGATTAGAGATCTTTGGGATTAAGAAGGCTGTATAAATAGATTTCAAAGATGTTCTCTGCCTTTTCATTCTTCAGCCTAAATACAGCTGTGACAGGAACTTCTGGGAAAGAAGCTGAAGGAGTGCAGGCTGTAAATTATTTCTTTTTAATGCTTTTCCTTTGTTGGAAACTCACCTGGCAGTTTTCAACAGCTGTCTTAAAGAAATCATCCAACAGCAAATTCTGGAGCTCGGGGTTTCGATCAAAAGCATCTTTGATTTTTCCCAGGAACACACTAGGCAGAACAAATACAAACCAGGAATCAGATCTCATAGCTTTCAACAGTGGCCCAGACTCCAAAAATGACAGTGCCAAGATTTGACTCAGCCAGACTCAAATTCCAAACATCAGGAAAAATGAAAACAAAACAAAAACAAAAGAAAATCTGCAATAGCTAAGCCACCAAGAAATTAGCTTTATCTGGTAATCTTCAGTGCTCACTACAGAAACAGTCTCTCAGTATCTTATCAGCTGATTAACTCCAAGGATTTTCCAAGAAAATTTTTAGGCTTGTCAGTCTAACATTACATAAACTAAATCGCCTCCTTTTCTCCCCATCAGCACCACTTCCCCCCAGCAGCAGCCTTGGTCCCATTTACCTTCTAATGATGCAGCCTCCCCTCCACATCAGTGCAATGCCACCATAATTGAGTGTCCATTGAAACTCTTTGGCTGCTTGTCTGAGCAGCATGAAACCTTGAGCATATGAGATAATCTTGGAAGCATACAGGGCCTAGAAAAATAAATTCAAATTTAGTGAAGGCCCACAAAGGTGGATGAGAAGTTTGCATGCTCTGCTTAGTGTGTATCTTATCAGGGTTTCGTTTAGTAGCCATGTTCCATGTCTTTGGTCAAAAATCACTTAATGGATGATACTTCCTTTATCTGCAACATGGGCAGTGTATCAAGATCAATACAAGATAGATTTCTCTCCCCTGAAAATCTGATGGGTAAACTTTAGAAAGGGAAAAACGTTCACATTGTCTATCTTGTTTTAATAAGAATCCTAATACCTAAATGTCAATGAATAACCTAATCCAACTTGCTTTTAGTCAAAATTTGTTAACATTGTAGTACTATCCTGTAAACACAGATATCTATGAAAGGGACTCAAAAGACTATACTTTCACTCCCAGAGTCTTTTACTGGCAATTTTCCCTTCCCCCAAATGTGCAAATACTTCATGAGGAGCTACATGTCCTTTCCAGTTGATGGAAAGTTGTCTCAGCCGATAGAGGTCAAAAGATATTATTCTCATTCCAATGGCAGGAATGTTGCAGGGGGGGAAAAGCAAGCTGCTGTGTGTGAATTACAATCTCTGCATCCCAGCTAGCTGTCAATATCCACTGTGGGATTTGAATTCCTTCAGGATTTTCTGTTTTCAGTAAGGGAATTGGTCACATTCTGCTGTGTGTGTCAGCACTGGACAATACACTATAGGTTGGAGAAATCCAGGAAACAACTGTCATGAAAGAGAAATACAAGAGTTGTTCAGATTTATGCCCTGCCAGAGTTTACAGCATCCAAAACCTGCTTTGATCTTTACAACTCTAATAGAGCAGTGCAACAGGCAGAGGACTATGACTCACCTTGCGAATGTCCTCCAGAAAGGCCTTTTTGTTCCCACTGAATTGAGCCATTTTAGGCCCATGCAACAGCTTACTGGCCTGTATTCTCTCATCCTTGAGGGAAGACAGGCACCGTGCAAACACAGCTTCACCTGCAAATAGTACAGAAAAGGGCAGACAGTTAGCAAGGCCAATATGACTGTTAAAGTCTATCTGAGATGCTTGCCCTCATGCACATAGTGAGAGCGCCACTGAGTGATAAACAGGTCATAGCTAAACAGATCCACAGGAAAAAAAGGTGTATAAACAAATAATTTCAGAAACACTACCAAGGGACCAAATTGCCAGCCTTAAGTATAAGTGTTGACTGACATAGTTTTCAACTGAAAACAAAACAAAACCAAAAAACATGAAGCATCCACAATTTACCCTTACAAATCTTCAACTGCTTTAGCTTTAAGAAGCTATTTTGATCTTTCTCCCCATGTATAACATAGTGTTGTACTGCAGCCTAGGGACAGACAAGGACTGAAGACTTCATTAACTCCTGTACCATGCTTCTGAAGATAAAAAGCAGTTGCATAAGTGCCAATTCATATTAAGCAGATGTGCTTTAAAATGAACACACACGTGTGCATTGTGAACCATCACAAAAAGGAAAAAAAAAAAAAAAAAAAAACAATTTTTTGAAGGAACCATATTTTCACAGTAATTGAATTACAGTCAGAACTGGTTTCTCCTCCCTATTTCTGCAAAAACATCCTTCTGCACTGGGGAAAAGAAGGGAAGGGGTGGGAGAGAACCACGAAGGAACAGGGGCAGTACGTCTCTGCTTTGACAGGGAGAAGTCTGCAAGTCATGCTTATGCAATAACACCACACGCACAGAGCAACTGCCCTAAGAAGGGCTGTGCTTGCACAAGGGCTGTTGCACATACTTCCCTATCAATTCATCATTACCTAACAGTGCTACCTGCTCCTGCAGAGGACTAATCAGGGAGTGCCTTCTCCACCCTTAATCTTTGGAAGAGCCCCAAACAAGGGAATATTAACAGCCTAACTGAGAAACTTTTTTTTTTTGTTCCCAAAACTAGAAGTTAAAGAAGGTATCTGTGGTAGAATACTGAAATCCTTTACAGAAGAACTTGTTTTGCAAAACTCTGCTGTTGCAATGAAGCCACATTTCTCTGATAGCTCACTGCAGTTACTCTCTTTAGCTACTGAATATAGTTTATCTTATCTTTTAATACAACAGGGCTTGACCAACTAGGCAAAGGAAAAAAAGAAGAGAAAGCAAAAAAATTAAAGCCAGTTTGAGAGCAGAAACTCTTGAACCATTTTATTTACTCAAAGGTAAAGCTTATGTTGGACCTGTAGTAGGAGGAGCACAGAAACAGGAGAAGAATCAAATACTTAAGCAGGTATCTGAAAAATTCTTATGCCTTCAGAAAAGGTTTTAGACATATCAAGTGATGCCCAAGCAACAAGGCTTACTTTTTTTCTATTTTTTAAAGATGCTTTCTTGAGGATATAGTGGGATTTGGACGAGGAGATAAGGTAGAAGATTACTGAGAGGCATGTTACATAATTCTATCATGATACTTTTCTTACATTCACCTGGCACAAATCATCATCAGAATTGGGAAGACGCCATGGACAAACACATGAAGAGAGCCTTGTTCTTGAGGAACAAGGTAAAAACAAATCTGGAGAAGAAAAACAGTAAGGGTTCTCAAGGTTGCTCTCTGGAGCGACCGTGTAGGCTTATCTCTGGGATTACTGTGAATTATCAGGCTCATTTGTGTGACAAGAAGTTTGCAGGTAGGAAAGACAAGGCTAGATCAAAGAACCATTTACCAATGAGTGTGACAGGAACTCCATATTCCAGGGCTGAAATGGCTGTCCATTTTCCTGTGCCTTTTTGGCCTGCACTGTCCTTGATCTTTGGGAGGAGGTAATTGCCATCAGCATCTCTGAATTTGAGAATATTGGCTGTGATTTCAATCAGGAAGGAGTCCAGCTCTGTCTTATTCCACTCCTGAAATACCTGAAGATGAAAAAGAAAGGAAACATACAAAGATATATACATATGTGTCTGTGACATATATATATATGTCTGTGTGTATACATATGTGTATATATATGCACATATACACACACACAGACACATACACATCTGTCTACTGATTTACTGATAGATATAGTAGTAGACAGAAGAGGATCACGCTGTGTTACCTAATGGTTCTTGGTACCCTGCCACATCTATCAATGATTTCAGCATCGCTGGAAGAGCATTGCTCAGAAGCCCTGACCTGGAAGGAGCACACACCAGACTCAGAGCTGCAAAGCACCCATCTCCAAACAGACAGAGGCGTCGGCTATCCTGTTGCTTGTCACCTTAGGCCTTGAAGATTGGAAGGAGTACTATCCTTTCATGTAGTTCTAAGACACATCATTTATTAACTTGCTTCAACCAAGTCTTTGGAAGAATTACCTGCTTGATTATAACGTTCAATCTTTTATTAGCTTTTTTTAGGGAAAGTCAATTCATATTCCTGCACAAGAAGATGCTCCCTGGAAAAAAATCAACTGCAGAATTGAAGATTTCGACAACCTTTATCAACATTTAGGTGTAAGTGCCTGCAGTTTCCTACCTCATTTTAAACTCATGAATACTGTGCACCTGACCCTAGCAGAAAGCATAGCAGACAAATTTACTTCATGCACATAGACCACCTTTTACGCAAGCCCAGCCACCTCTATCACGCCGCAGGCAGCCACCACGGCTCAGAAAGACATTAAAAACTACAGATCACCTTTGACATCTCGTCATGATCCATGCCCACCACGTCCTTCATCAGGTGGTACGCCTCACAGATCAGCTGCATGTCTCCATATTCAATCCCATTGTGCACCATCTTCACAAAGTGACCAGCACCCTCATCTCCTACCTGCCGGGAAACATCAAAAAAAGCCATCAGTAACACTGCTGCCACCACTACCAGTGCTGCCTGCCTATAGCTTTTATTTCCATCCAAGAATACTTTATTAGCCCAGTGCTAACTGAAAACAGTGTCTATCTAATCACAGATCCACTTAGCTTCCACCATCCACTCTAACTTCATCCTTCCCTTGCACTGCAAAAATTATCAGAGATGGTAAAACTGAATTGAATGCAGCCAGCCAGAAAACCAACCCACCAATGTGGCTGGTCTTGTTAAGGTCAGCAACCAAGCTACTTAAGCATGGACCTAACCACAAGCAAAAGTCAGTATCAAATCAATATTTACCCAGTCACAACAAGGTTCCCCACTTCCCACTTTAGCAGCAATGCTTTGAAATATTGTCTTGATGTGGGGCCTGTGGGGAGAAATGGTACAGCTCAGCAGGGCAGCAAAGGACACAAATACAGCAAAAGAAAATTCATCACTACGATGGGGTGAGGTGCTGACTGCAGCAAGATCCATTAAAAAGTAAGGTTCTCCCACAGTTAAACATTGTTTGCAAGAAATTGGGACAGCCATGTCATATTCTCACAGCACAGCGCAGACACGCAAGATGTAGCTAAAGTTGCCTAAATATTATCATCTTTTTACAGGCAGGAAAATCAGGGCAAGTTATGATAGAGGTTCACATTCAGAAAAGATCAGAGTCAGCGCTGAAGCAAAACCCTGCTCTGTTCCGTAACTACAAGAAAACACCAAGCAGATCTGGAGGAGGAGGAGGGGGAGGGAAGGAACTCTATGAATGCAAGACATGATATAGTTATTTGTATTATTGCAGTAATTTAGAAGCTCTAGCAATTGCTAAACTCTCTCCTGCAGAGCAAATTGCTAAGCCAACAGGACAGCAATACAGAATGCCAAGTCTGGAATAAGTAAAAGCTACCAAAGGAAAAGAGCATGGGTAGAACACGGGCTGCAGGTGCAGTGAAAACAGGGGATAAAGTTCACATAAGGGTGGCAAATAGAAGCCGTCTTCATGGAGGAGTAAGGCAAAAAGAAGATGAGACACTGTAGAGATTATTAGAGTTGTTGCCAGCTTTGCACCATCAAGTTTGAAGAGGCTGATTTCGCGATGAAAGGCTGACGCAAATGGACAGGGATTTAATGTTTCTAAAGCTCAAGGAAGGCCTGGAGAAAAACACTTATTTCTATGTTTACAGAGAGAATGGGCAATCAGGAATGAAGTCTCATATGAAAATAGATGTACCTTTTCAGTAGCACAAGTATGAAAATGCAGAACAGCAAGATAGAAACACCCTCAGAAAAATGCATGTGCAATAGGCAGAGCCTCCTTTGATATGCATGTCACTGCAGGGATATCTGTTGCTGCCTGCTTTATGGCTAGTAACTTTCACTGGATTCCCGGGGAAAAATAAATCAAGAAATAATATATTTTTATTTAAGCAAAATTCTTTCTTCTTCTGCACACTTCTGCCTTTAGATTTCTGCAGACACTATTTTTGCTAACATATTCCTGGATGGGAAAACTGAGTAAGTTTTGTCCACCATGAAAATCTAGCACTGGCCTGAGACCTCAACAAGGTTGAGAAATCTTGAGCCTTGAGGAAGTAATATAGTGACATATTGTGTTCTTTCCACACCCATGCCCTTCCTCCTTTCTTCTTCCAGCTCTCAACACTAACAGCAGACTATTGTTGCAAACCAGCCTGAAAAAGAAACACTAACTCATGCTTACCAGGCTTCTTTGGCTCCTCCTGGCATGAGCGAAGGCCCGTATCTCGCACCCTCCTCTCCACCACTAACACCACTTCCAACAAACAAGATGCCCTTTTCCTTCAGTTCCTTACAGCGCCTCTAAAAAGAAACAGAGTAGCATTTTATATATATTTATTTTAATGCCAGAACTAAGTCTTAATTTGACACTTCACATGAGGTTTTCAGTTCTGCTTTGGAATGGCAACAGACAATCTTGGAGAAAGCTTGTGCATAAAGCAATGTGAACATTAGGAAACTTCCTCCTGCTTTGAATAGCCCCTTGCAAAAGAGATGCAGTGAGAGAACAAAGTGCTTGCAAGCACCACACAGAGGAGTGCAGCGTTGAGGCCAGAAAAGGCTCAGAATTTAGTGTCAGGTGATACAAGCAAGATACAAGGATATGGGGGGAGGCAGATTAGGTCCAAAGCAAAGTTTTATCTGACTGGATTATCCTGTGGTCATGTACAAACAAGATAAAAAAAGCATACAGAATATTAGGCATACTACTTAGAAACCTAAATTCTAGCCTTCTTACTAGGTAACATCAATTCTATAAGCATCTGAAGATTTTCAAATCTTCCCAAAAGAAGAACCTTGAAGATAATTTTTAAAAGCAATCAGTAAAAGCAGCTTCAACTATCAGAACAATTTCCGAACAGTCCTTAACTACTATTAGTGCCTTTTACATATATATGTGTATATATATATATATATGCACGCACACATATATATGCATATGTATAAATATATATATACACGTATAGACTGTATGATATAGTTTTGCAGGGATAATCCAGTCTGGGTTTCTCTGAACGGACGAGAGATATCTTATGCTGTGGTGGCCAGAGGAGAAAAAAAATCATGGGAAGGGAACATCCTTATCCATACACTTTTGACATAAAACAGTACAAGGCTTACCGTGGTGTCTCTGTATTCAGAATTCCCTCCATCAATTATGATATCTCCAGTCTCCAACAACGGCACCTACCAAAAAATAAAACCGCATTTTAGTCTCATCCGTGTGTTTAAAAATTCACTACTGACAAAAAAAAAAAAAAAAAAAGAGATCTTCCAGAGCAAAATTCTCCAAGAATCAGTGAAAAGCTACAAGTAGAAAGTACATCAGCCTCACCAGTTTATTGATGAAGTCGTCCACTGCACTTCCAGCCTTCACCAGCAAGATGATGCGACGGGGCTTCTTTAGCTTAGAGACCATCTCCTCCAGGCTGTGAGCACCAATCACTTTGGTTCCCTTGGCCTCATTGGCCAGAAAGTCATCCACTTTGGAAACTGTCCTGTTAAAAGCACAAACCTAGGGGAGCGAGAGATGATGTTGATAAAAGCTGCCAGCAGAACTGTTACTTTAGCTCAGACTAGGAATTACAAGAGCAAGGTTCAACATTAGATGGCCTTCTACTTCCCCCTTCTCTAAAGACAAAGGGCAGGGACAAACCTGCAACTTTCTGCGTGTCTTTGCAAGTGCTATCGTGATGTACAGCTAAAAGCTAAGCCCAAAGTAAACTTAAGGGAAAAATCATGCTAATACACAACTAATACACCAAGCAGGTGGCTAAGCACAGGCATGCCGTGCCTCTTTGCTCTGTAATCCAGGACAAACAGCAGAGCACACAATTACAAGGAGGAAACACCACGCACGAGACCACACAAGGAAAAGAAGCACCCAAGGCACCCAGCTCTGCTCCCGGGTGTGGTGAATCAGTCCTTCTGAACAAGGGTTTTTTTCACTTACCACGAAGCCATGGTCGTTCATGTTCAGAATCAGGTTTTGACCCATGACAGCCAGTCCGATCAAAGCGATGTCAGCTCTGGAAAGCGGAAGCACAACAAGGGCGGGCAGCGGGCGTTAGCGGCGAGGCGGCACCAGCACCGTGCCCTGCGGCGCAGCCCTGGCCTCACCGGGGCTGCCGGGCTCCCCTTCCCTCGCAAGGGCCGCAGCCCCGGGGGGTCCGTCAGTCCAGAAGGGGACCGGGACCCTGCACGGGTTAAGGGCTCTCGAGCCACCGCGATTCCCCCTGGGCATCGAGGCAAAACGGGAGGGGCAGGAAAGGCGGCAGCGAGCACCGCTTCGCGGCCGCACGGCCTGGGCTGGCCCGAGCGGGACCCGGCTCCCCGCGGGGCCGTCACCTCATGCGCCGCCGCCGCGCTAACGGTCGCCAGTGGCTCTCTCATCACGCCGCAACTCCCCCCCGCCCTGTTCCCCTCGCGGCGGCCCCGAGGCGCAGCCGGCGCTGCGGGCGGCCCCGCCACCCCGCACTCACTGGGCCATGGCGGCGGCGCAGCGGGAGGGCGATGGCGGCGGCTCTTCTGCTCTCGCCCGCGGCGCCCGCCCGGCCCTCACGCGCGCGGGGCGGGGCGGCGCACGGCCGCATTGGCTCTTCCGGGACGCCACGCCCCCCGCCCCTGGGCCGATGGATGCCCCTCCCTCCCTTAAAGGGGCAGCAACCGTAATTATCCTTCAGCCAAGGTAGCTACTGAAATCACCCCAAACCCTCCCAGAAAGAGGAGGGAGGAGGAGAAGGGCTCCCAATCCTCAGAAAGAGCCCTCGAGATCCCCGTATTTCCAAAGGCACAAGCTCGCTCTGGGCAAGTCAGAGAACACGGAATTGGGGCAAGAAGCTGGCCTTGAGGGCCTGCCCAAAGAGCACACGGGAGCACAGCCGGTGCACTGGTTGTACCTTTATTGTTCACCTCGGTCACTAACAGTTCGGTGGTGCAAGGTTACCATACACGGTTAGATAATGTCTGCATCGCACACCTAAGGCTATACAGCAAATGGATCCGAATTAGTACAAATACATGAACTATATTTACATTTGTATACTCAAGCTCCAAACATCAGATATATTTACAAAATAAAACATGAAAATGAAATCAGAAATTAATGTACAGTGTTGCTGATGCACTCCTTCGCTGGGATGAAATCAGTTTGCAAAGAGATTTGTTCAAGAAGGCCACTTATACAGCGTATACCTTGTATACCTTGTGTACAGAGATGCTGAATGGAGGAATGGGGACCAAAATCAAAAAGAAACACATGTAGTTCAGTGCAACAGCATGTGTAATGTCCAAAGTGAGGAACATTAATCAACTGCACATGAAGTGTCAACAAGCGGAGTGTAAAATTAAGGGCTGATCCTGGGGAGTGCCGATCGTCCAAGACTCCCTCTGCTTCCAGTCCTCGGTCTCAGCGTGAGCAAGAGGTAGTTCAGTACTGCTCAGGATCGGGCCGCGTATTTGGCAACACGCCCTCAGTTTTCCGAATACACAGCAACTCGTGTTAATTTAAACACTGTCCCAATTGACACTGGACACAACCATCTGGTTAGCGTTGGACTAGTTTTGATTTCCAAGACTTAGAGTGCATAAATGGCCTTCTGAACAAAATATCTCAATCCTGTTCTTCGAACGGCTGATGCTTTTAACAAGGAAGCACAAAATTAATACATTCCCACTACAAACAGTACAGTTCAGACCACATACTGGGTTTTAAACCACAGAAGAGAGATGCAACGCACATTAGAGACCCATTTTAAAATACATTCAGCAAACCATCCCAGAGCAGCGTTAGTATCCTTCCTTTGAGCAGCAGGTTAAAAACTGCATCTTCAACAATGAAACGCCACCACAATACAAACTAACACAAACTAAGGCTGTGTAAGAGTACCAGAAAGATGCAGATGCATAGGCAGTATTAGTTGATTGCAAAGTACCAATGGGTCTTACTCCAAGCTAATCCTCTTTCTAATATGTGCGATTAATTACAGATGTATAAATATACAATACATTACATAAACTTAAATCCCTGTAAATTAGATAACAAGCAGCAAAAAGTAAAGTCTTTGCTTTGAAATACCTTGCTATTTAGTCATAAAGACTGTTAGACACTGGCAGAACAAAACAAAACTTTCTCAGTGGTTTGGAAATACTATTCCCTTCCCTTCTGTGTTCCAGAATACAGGAGTTTTCTAACTACAACAACAAAAAAAGAGTACTTAAAGTGCATTTCTAAAATACAGTATAGGAGGTTTAGTTTAAAATATTCAGGAAGCTCCAGCACCACCATGACATGGTTTTCACAGGACCTACTTTTTTTTCCTTCTCTTCAATGAACAGCACAAAAACCCAAAGCTACGGCTCACGCTCGCTCTGCCGTCTGCAGGAGCAGCCGGCCGAGGCTGCCCGGCGCAGCGGGCTGGCCGGCCCGCAGCGTGGGCCGGCGGCCGGGCCCTGGGAGCTGTCTGACTCCAGGAGCCCGCGTGCCCGCAGCAGATAACCCAGGTGGGTTTTGAAATGTCAAGAGAAGGCAGCTTGGCACATAATTCCCTTCTTGGTCTCTTTCGAAACAAGAATTTATAACTTGTTGGACTAGATCAAAAAAAGCTTAAGTGAGCTGAAATCTTTTTTTTTTTTTTCTCTCCTCTCTCTGTCCAAGAAAACCTCATTTGTTTTTCAGTTTCAAGGAGTAGGGAAACTGATGTCTCAAACCAAGCTTCAATAAGCATTTAAAGACTGTCTACTTTATATCAGATCTGAAAACAATAATGCCCATTTGAACTCCACGGGACAAGAATAGATTTTGTCACAGATTATGAGGCTATAAGAGATATGGATGCTTAAAAAAAGAATTTTGCCCTTAGGACAACCTGTATACATATATACATCAAGCCATCTGAAGCTGCTTGGAGTCCTTAGATATAAGGGTAGCATTTATGCAACGCTGCTGTACATTTCAAGCTCTGTATAAAGTAAGCATCTGTCTCTTCCTGCTTTCAAAGGAAGATTCCCTTAATCGTGTTTCTGTGCAATACCTATATCCTCTTAGTTCACTTTCTGGCTTATCCAAAGCAAAGACTTAACAAACTAGTTTTGTTCTAGTTAAAAAAATAAAAAATAAAAATAGAAAACAAAAACACAAACATTCTCAGTGCATCACATAATGCCACCACCTAAATTGCTACTTCTCCCTTCCTTAGACTGGTTTCACCTTCATTACATACAGCGGTGGTAGTAGCAACTTAGTGTTTAAAGTTAGTTCATTCTTAATACATCTTGACATCTGCTTAGCTCCAGTTTGGGAGCTCTCTTTCAGCACCAAGAGTCTTATTTGCACAACATACTGGAAGTGCATATCGTCCACTACAAAGAAATGTCATCATTCTATTGAGTCACTTAGTTAAACAACATGCAGCAAGAGAAGAAAATAGTTTTCCATATTATGCTCTTGGGTCCCCAGAACACTCCCTCACTGTGAGTTCCAGTTCTGGAGCAAGTCTGAGGATCACAGGAGACAGGATGAGTACATAGTTTAGTTGGAATACTATTTTGAAATATAAAGAGATACACCCTAGCAAGCGCCTGACTCCATCTCCTTGTCCCTCTTCTAGCCATGCTTTTAGGAGGTACCATTATGCACTGCACTTTACTGCAGAAGCAAAAAATCCATAGAGTTAAAAAAAAAAAAAAAAAACCCAAAAAAAAAACGCTTAACTGTTGACAGTCCCATACACAATTCCAGCAACAGAAGATCCAATACATGGCATGACTTGGTGACAAGTGATCTGAATGAAAATAACCTTCCTGAGCTGGTGTCACAAAATGGCATTTTGCTAAGTGTGACTACTGTGCAATGGAACAACCCCCTTCTGCTTCCACCCTAAGAGATAGGGGTCTTAGCATGAAATCCCTGTATGTTCCCCAGGATCACAGCTAGCCCTATCGCTGCCCAAGGTAAGTCAAGAAAGTATAGCACAGGTAGTCAAACACAGTTAAAAACAACCCCAAAATCCCAACCGCCCTGAAAACTGACGAGATGAGCTTACTTATCAGGAGGGAAGTCATTCTGCCTCCCTTTCTTGGGGCAAGGATCAAAGCTTAAGGAGAACTTGCATTGTAGGCCAAGAATGAACAGCAGCTGATCTCCAAAAGGCCAGTTACTACAGCCCTCTGATCAGGACCGGAGTCTGCCTAATCTGTCCTACAGGAAGGATCATCTCTTAAGTTAAAAGTTAAGTAAGGGGTTTTAGCTAAGGTAAATTGCACCAAGGAGATAGGAGATATTCAACAATTATTTCAAGGAGAAATGAAAGCTATTCTATAGCTGCCTAGAGAATACTGCAAGTGCTAAGTTTAGAAATTATTTTCTAGAGAGAGGATGCTTTGCCCATGGGCAGACTGGATGTCATTTGAATATTGCAGATAAAGGATGCATGCATAAAGCAAGCCTTTCAGAAAGGCGCCAAATACCCTGCTCAGAGCAGTCCTCCAGGACGTGCCAATTAGAATTGTAAATCTCTTCCAGGAGAGGGAAGTGAGAACTGTTGCTACAGGAACCCAGAAACCAAAGCTAAAAGCAGAAAAGGGAATTATTGCCCCCCCGTGGTGATCTCCTGAACACACTCTAGGGAACAACAATGCTGGCTTTTTTCAGCTTAACACACCCCATCCACATAAAATATGAGGCTGAGCATCTCAAACTTTAGGGACTGTGTGTTTTTCCTCACTTGAGCACAAGCTCTGCCTGCTCAGCTCAGTTCTCAGGCAAAGGAGTGCACACGTGCTCAGGGACAGGCAGATCCAAGCACTGCTCATCTGCCCTCCACACCGAGAGTTCAAAGCAGATCATTACAGCCAACCCCTCTTGCCTGGTTCTCCCACCTTTTTCAGGTCATGCTCTTGTCTGCTGGACCCTGGAAACCCAAACTTGCACCAGTCCCAAATCTAATCTGCCCAGATAGGTTTATCCGATATCAGCTTTCATCAGAGTTTAAATAGGAGGCTGGATCCAGAAAGCCGGAGAGCTATTGCAGTTCCTGGCTGTGTAATGTCTACAGAAGGAATAATCTTCCCCTGGCGTTAGAAGTTTGCCCTGAGGGAACCAGTGACTACTGCCAAATCATAAACTGAATGAAAAACCTAGAGCATTTTAGACAGACAACACAGACAGTGGAATAGACACCAAAAGGTCAGTTAGAATGGGAAAACAACTGTTGTAAGAAATTTTTTTTTTTCTTTTTAGAGTCGTGCATAATAGCTCAATCCCTCTTTTTTTTTTTTTTTTTTTTTTTTTTTTTT
>VZSV01000192.1:251410-272794 GCA_013398735.1 Nothocercus julius | reverse complement strand
ACCTACAGCATGTGGCTCAGGACTGCGTCCAAGCGGGTTTGGAAGATCTCCAGAGAAGGAGACTCCACAGCCTCCCTGGGCAGCCTGTTCCAGTGCTCTGTCACCCTCACTGGCAAGAAATTTTTCCTTAAGTTCCTGTGGAACTTTTGGTGTTTCAGTTTGTGGCCGTTTCCTCTAGTCCTATCAGTGGCCACCACTGAGAAGAGGCCGCCTCATCCACCTCACTGCCTCCCGTGAGGTCCTTATAGACACTGATCAGGTCTCCTCTCAGCCTTCTCTTCTCCAGGCTGAACAGGCCCAGCTCTCTCAGTCTTTCATATACAGAACCATCCAAATAGTACAGGAAAGGAAGAGGAGGGAAAAGAAATTCAGGTAACAACACAAGCACAGCTTTGTGAAGCCCTAAGAAATCTTCTTTTCTATTCATATCCTGTACTTACTTCTGATCAATTGAATTGCATCTTGAATCCACCAGAGAGGGACAGGTAGATGAAGGAGTGAGGGTAGCACTGCTGAAACTTGACACTGATGCATCTCGCCCAATTGGAGAAATATCAGATAGCTACAAGGACAAACATATACAAAACATTATAGAGGAGTTTCTTGTAGCTGGTGTTCAGTCCTAGTTAGAACAGGGCACTCAAGACAAGCATGCTTAAGGCTCAGATAACAGAGAAGCATTTCCATCAGCCCTTTCCCTCTTCAGTACTATGTTTTTGCATAAATCCCTGTCCGGGCTAATGAAAATAAAATGACGCTTTTATAGACCCAGTTTGTTCACGTCCTTCGCTTCTGATTATTTGCACCCTGATTGCCTAAGTGGAATGTATTAGTTTACCTGTTTTGCTAAAGAATGGCATCTTTGCCTACAGTTACTATTCTTGAAAGATCCTTTTGATTTTTTTTCCCCTAAGCTTTTGCATAGGGAAAGTGAACAATCAGGTAATCAAAAGCACCTCCAGCCTGGTGATAAACTAAATGCTATGCTATGGCCTGAGACCACACCATTTCCAATTCCTTCAACAGTTTTTTGAACCTGAACAGAACAGACAAGTTCTTCCAACAGACTGAACTCAAAGAAAATGAAGACAAAGTGTTTTGTCTCATAATAGCAACAACAGATTGCCCAAATTCAAACATATTTTATTATATAGAGTAGGTAAGGAAGAACAAATGGCAGCTGTTACATGTTCAGCTGCTGCAGTCATGAAGAAAAAAATCTTTACCTTACAATCACTGATGCTGTTGTACACTTGGTTAAATTCACGATTGAAAGTGTGAGTAAGAAGTTGCAGACACTGAGGAAAAACAAAACAAAACAAAAAAGAACAAAAAACACAGAAATTACAAGTTTACATTTAGATTTTCAGATAAATTGGAACACATAAGAGACCATTTGCCAAAACATACTTGGCAGCTCACTAGACAATAAGCAAACCCTGAACTACCACTGAAAAATCCAGCATAATAGAACTCAAGACTAATAAAGCTAAAAGAAACAGGTTTTACACAGACATAGAATAAAAGTTATGCTGGAAGGAACCTTTGGAGTCAGCAAGTTCCACCTTCTGCTCAAAGCAAGGCCAACCTGGTTACCTTATTGAATTTGAAAATCTCCAAGGATGGAAAATCTGCAGCATTTTCTGGCAACCTCTCCCAGTATTTAACCTCCTCACTGTATCACTTTGTCCTTTCATTTTTCACTTTTTAGAAGCTGATTGCCATGTTTACAACATGCTTGCCCCCTCCCTTCACATCAACCCCTTGCTTTCCCAAAAGATGACTGTGATCCCTCCTTGACCTTCTCTTTCCTTTTGGCTAAAGAAATCCTGTTCCCCCCCTCCAGTTTCATCTCTCTTGTACTGGCAGACCCAGAACCGGGTACAGCTTCTGACATACATCCTCATGAAAACAAAGAAGAGGGGAATAAGCAATTCCCTTGATAAAAATTCAGAAGTACACTTACAGAAGATCTAAGGAAAGGGAATAAGGTACAGCCATAACAGCAGACACCTAGTCATCTGCATGAGTTAGTTGGAGGATGGAAAATTACAGCTACAGAGCATAATAAAAGTGAAACTCGCCCAACTACTCTTCTCATAGGTCATACCTTGGTGGCCAGCTCTTTTTCCCGATCCACCAGGCTCTCTATATCAGCTGAGTCATAGCCACTGCTTTCACTGGGGGTGACAGCACTCTCAAAAGTGGTGGTGGAAATCTGGGATGAAATGCTGGTGGAGGTGCTGAGGGTTCCACTGCTCAGACTGGGAGACAATGAGTCACTCAGGGACTTGGGGATGCTGTCACCAAGTTTTTCACGTAGCAGAAGGAAATGTCGTGTTTTTTCCACCTGAAAAGAAATCAACATAGTCCAACCTAGGATCTTCCTTATTTTCACAGACATCAAATTTTTTTGTGATCTCTTAGGATTCATACAAGTGAACAATGACACTAGAGAATGAACAAAATGGCACTAGAGAATGAATCTGCATTTGTTGAATACAGTGAGATTCTGAGCTGAAGACTCGGTTCAGTGGTCAGCCACACTCTTGTCTTCCCTATTGGAGAATTTATTTAAAACTTGACTCTGAGAACAAACTTTCATTTGGAAATCTGTTCAGCTCAAAAGGTCACAGAGAGGGTGTACTAATGACAATCTCAAAGGTACTGCTGTATTTTTTTCTTTTACTTTCTTTGTCTCTCTACTTACCTCATGCAGCAGCTCCAATTTCTCCAGTTCCCACTGATGTTCTAGAATGAGGCTGTCACCACGGGGCCTCCAACCTGCCAGGTTCTCTTCTCCGCGCACATATGCCACAGAAGTATCTAGGACTTTCCTCCTCCTCCTCTGCATTCCTGAGCAGTCAAAAATAATAAAAGACATCAAGAAAAACTTACCAATTAGCAGCCTGCAAAGAACCTACATATCTGCTCTTCAACTGGAAATAAGATAATTGTTTCATCAACGACAATGCTTTGCATATCCCAAAGGGGTTTAATTTAGTTCTGGTTTCTTACTTCATTCAAACATTTTCCATTCACCTCCATATAATGAAAACTACTCCTGTTTAGCGTAAACCAAAATAAAAGTGTCAATTGCTAGATCTTGGAGGAAGAAATGCACAAATGGTATGTGATTACACTCCTTCCAAGCCATCAAGCTCTCACTGGATATGAGCAAAATCTAAAACGTGGTTCTCAGAAGTCTGAGAGAAATATCATTGCACAACCAAATCCCAAGTGTGTTTATTATGATGAGCAGTGTATTATGCCCATTAAGTCTCTGATCCAAGTACATGCTCAGAAAATGCAAAGAAGTTGCCAGTGAATCCTTGGTCCACCAATGGTAAGCACAGATGGAGATCAAAAGTCAAAGCCTACATAATTTGTCACGGAATAGAAATGTTCCATTGCTCCTATGAAACACAAAGTGCTTCTTATAGACAGAGAAGTATTTATTTCTTTCTGCTCACAAAATCGTCTTCAAAACTGCAGATGACAGCATGTCAGATTTTAAATCACCTGCACTTTAGTGCACATTTAGTGAACATTGCTTACCTGGACTTCCTGTGTCTGCCATTTTGCATAAACTGAGTTCATAGATTCCAGTTACTCGATTGCTGTTCACAAGAAACCAGAGGGGGGAAAAAAAAAAAAAAAGGGGGGGGGTTATCTTCAGAAATAAAGTACATAAAGCAGAAATAAAGTTTGTGATTCCTGAATTAGAAATAACTATTAGTCAGAAGTATATGTGCATTCTAATCTTGACATAAAATAATCAGAATAGACTGCAAAATCTCTAGAAATGGCATTTCCTGCCAAGCTCCTTTCTTCCCATTAGACTCGGAAAGCTGCTGCTGAAGTAAAATCAAAGTTAGGACCAGAATCTTCTACATGCAGACTGGGAAATGGATCTCTCTTCCTATCTTTTAAGACAAGAGGCTGAAAAAGGGTCTGTCAGTTGATAAACCATCAGTGTTTCACTGAAATAAATGTAAGCAAGAAAGTATGGTCAAAAACAGACTGAAAAATTGTAACTAGGTAGTTTTCCGTACTTCTTCCTTGAAAGTCTAAGTTATGTTTTCACCTTAGCCTCTAAAGGGAAGAGCATATGCTGACATAAAACATCTGATACCAAAAAACACATCTAAACTTACGAATCTGGAGTTTTGGAATAGCCACTGCCAAAGAGATTGCGTAGCGATCGTGGCGGTGAGATCTTGGCATCTCGCGAGTAAAAGACCATACAAACATCCTTTGTTATAACAGCAGGCTGAATGCAGTGGTCAAGCTAGGAGAAAAATACAGTACTGAATGAATGCCTGTAGACACCTGTGCCAAATTGTAAAGTTTCTCTTTTTTTAGAGGGATAAACTTTGGAAAGCTGCTATTGTTTGGGTTTTTGTTTTTTTGTGTTTCTCTGAAAGAGCATTGCTAAATTTCCTGATGCAATTTTCAGGCCAAATAGTTGTACAACAGAGGACAACAGTGCCAACAGTTGCATGCAAGGCCAGGAGCTATGCCAATGTTTGTAGCATTCGTACTACTTGTACTATTTCTCCCCTCAAATACAAACTCAGACAAAATTAGATACAGAAAGGTAAGGAAACACACTGGACTCGCCAGACATTTCTCTCAAGACAGTAATACCTAACAATAATATTCCAAGATACTAACTGTGAGTACATTTTTATATTCTCTTCTCAGGAAATGAATGAAGACCTAGAACACACTTTCCCTGAGTTCAGGATTCAAAGATATTTAGACCAGTAGGTATTTTTCCAGGGTACACATTGCCTGCTGTCTCAGATAGTTTCATCTGAGTCACAAGCACAAGAGACGGCAGAGCACTCTCACCTCTAGATAAGCGGAAAGGGTCATATATATCTTCTCTCCATACGGTGTCACTCGATTAAGCAGAAGAGAGTTATGCAAAGAGCTATCCCAAACTACTTCAAATCGATAAAAAGTCCTGGAAAAAAAGGTAAAACAAGAGCTCAGTAGTAATTGCTCCTCTGCATTCCTCTCGTAAGCCAGGGCATAGCATCACTTCTTGACACCATCGAATACGACTGTTACTAACCACAGTGATTTAGATAACAAATACTTGAAGCAAAGACCCATCTCTCCCTAAATTTCACAGATGCATCCAAGACTATTTACTTCAACCTCAGCTAGTTTGTCATTAAAGATACTTGTTTTGGGAAAAACACATCTAAAAGAAAAAAACGAATACAGAAGAGAATGAAAACTATCATAAAACCACAGTGAGGTCAGCACTAAAAGACAGCGTTTCTAAGTAGACAGAGCTCTCCTCTGTTGCTTAACACGTAATTCAGCCAAGTTGAACCTCAAAGTGCACGGGAAGATTCTCTTCTATAAGCAACTGTCATTCAACACCACTTTCTAGGAGTGACATACAGCTACAAACATCTCCAGTAAAGGTCTTAGACCAAAAGTGAAACAGAAGATATCCCTCTTTACTGCGTCATACAAAAAGAGCAGCTTCTGAAAGCAAATCAGAATGATTAACAGATTGGGCTAAGTCTTATATTCAAGTAATTATGACTACTTTCTATTTTCCTATTTGCCTCCAATAAAAATTGCCAATCTAACACAAATTTTAAGATCCTTCAATTTGGTATGTGGAAAGAAATTTGAAGGACCCCACAATTCTATCCTAACAATTAAGAAATTAAGATTATCTATTAATTTCAAAAGACAGAGGGAAATGAAAAAAAGACAAACCATCAGGTCTGGAGTTGTCATTCCACTCTCTGCTCCCTAACAGGGGCATTTTTTTTTTCACAGCTAGAGACTAATTTCATGTAGGTTCTTTAGAAGCAAGTCCAATGCCATTATTCTGTAGTTCAGTACACTTTTCAATTTTCTGAAGAAATTCAACGAAAGACAAAGGACAAAATAGAGTAGGAAGAATAAATCAACAGAAAATGAGACACGAAAGAGCCTAGCAGCTGGCACAGCAGAAGCAAGAATTCTGATCTCAAATTAAGAATCTCCTTTTCCTGAAATCAACTACCCAGTTCAGAGGTGGGGAAAGCATTGAGAAGCCATAAACTGGGCTCTCAAATAATTTAAATGAAAAATATCCCTAAATACTGCTTCCATTTGAAATAATATACTTCTAAATTATTGCTAAATGTCTTGCTTTTTTTAAAAAAAATCATACAGAGAAAAAAAAACCCCTAAATACTAAGCAAATGGGAACCTGAAAAGCACTGTAATGTAAGAATCCTAATATGAACTAGATAATGCAAACACATTTTTTCTCTGACACTTTGCAGATCTGTGTCGAGTTCCTATATTTTAATCTCTCATTGTACCTTAATTATGATGCAACTGCAAAACTTTAGGCAGGCTCAGGAGCTACTGGTCGTGTGGAAGAAACAGAAGTACAACCAGGTTCTCCAAAGAGAAGTGCTGAAAATGGCTCTTCTCCTCATGGAGATAGGACTGGAGCAACTGCTCAACAGTGCAGAACTAAACTGCAAGTGATGATTTTTGGACACATGCCAAAACAAAGTTAAATATAGTTTCAAGACAGGGACTCTACTATACTTTTTCTAGGTAGATAGATAAATATACGTCGGCTTCCTAAACATCCTGGAATAGTTACAGAGACAAAAACCAGAAATGAGCAAACTTCTTTCACAGAGCAAACAGAACAAGGAGGAAAATGGAGCACAGAACAAGCAAAGCATGGAAAACAGGAGGAACTGGTTAACAGCATCAATGTTTCGTTAGAATTGATTTCTAAGTGGATTTTAGTGTTAGCAAGAAGCGGTTAATCAAGAGCACTAGAAGTTTAAGTCTTTCTTCAAACGGGCAGGACAAGGGGGAGATGCAAGGTGTCCCCCACGGCGCAGGCAGCCCGCACGCTCTGGCTGCGACCTGCAGACACACCGGACTCTGAACGAGGATCCCAGCCAGAGCAGGTACGCATCTCACCTCTCTCAGCTGGTAGGCTAAGAAGTCTAAGCAAATTCACTGTTGAATTTCAGATACAAATCCAGGCTAAAAGCGGAGGTTGAATGCCAGTCACGTGGTGGCCACAGCCTTTTGTTCAGTGTAATTCTGAGGTAGAATTTCAAGTAACCTAATCATTCATTCAGTCCTTGCCTTGGCACAGCAAACACAGAAGCACTCTGGAGTTAGACAGTAAAAAATCCCAAGTTTGCTGCTCTGATAGAGAACAAACAAGGAACTATGGAGTGCTACAAATAAGGACTATATTCTGATGACATTTGGGGATTTAAAAAGGACTGAATAAGGGAAGTTATACATCATATGTGAAGGAGAACTTATCTTCACATGCTCCCCACTGAACTGTACTTGAATAAGTTCCAGAAACACAAGGGAAGAGGAGATGTACTACTTCTAAAGGAGCTAAGGGGTGTGTTTACAAAATTCAGTAAAAGCTGAAAGGGAAATGGCAGCAATACAAATGGGACATAAAGCACTCTGTTTCCAAGAATCTTTATGTGCAAAGGAAGCAAATGGAAAATACCTAGGCATATCCTTATCAAGAAAGAGCCTGTGAAAACATAGAAAGAGCTTTAGTTAGTGCAGCCAAAAGCAGAACGCAAAAGCAACAGCTGAAAGGAGTGGAACAAATAGACAAAAAACAAGAAAACAATCAGAAAACAAGTCTGGAGACAATGAGCAAACATAAGACATATCCCTGACTGGGCTTCAATCCCACTCCACTGCCCTGCTCTGCACTCATCCCACAGATTGCATCTTTGCATTCTGGCCAGAGTTGGTCAACCATTTCACTTCACTATCTGCCATCCTTCATCCAAGCAGCCCTCCTGGTAGGACCCTACAGAGCTACACAGCAATTTCTTCAGTTTTAGGGAACGGAAGGTATGGAACTTTTCAGCTGCAACTCCAGCCCAACCAGAATGGAAACTAACAAAAGTCCCAGTAACACCCAGCTATAGCAATCCATCAATCCAAACATGCTAAAAGTAAAATATCCATTTCTCGGCGAAAGGCAAAGTCTAATTGCTAAAAATATTATCACTGTACTCATTTGCAGACACTAGGTGGCAGAAGGATATTCAGTTGGTAGCAGCACTATCCCGAACCCACCTTTATTATCGCAACAGCATTTCAAAGTCCAAGATTCTAATGGAGAGGGAAGTTAGAAGCCATTTCAGCGCCTATAAATTGCCAGGATTCAACCGCTGCAGAAGAGATGGACTCACTTCTCCCCCCTCTACCTCTACACAGTTTCAGGGTTAAATTTCAAAGATATTCCTGCTTTTCACCAGCTAAGTGAAGCCACAAAGCTTCGAGTGACTTGGCTCATGCCAGAAGCTCTGCTGGCAATGCAGAATGCTGCTTCGCCACCCTCTGCTGCAGACACTGAAACGAAAATCCTTAGTGTCTGACTGACACCTTAATAGCGATGAACACTAATGAGGGCACATGTGTAGCTACAAATCTCAGAGGGGGGCCCTGATGGCCTCCTTATCAGAACTGGAATAAATTCGTGGTACATCTATAGTAGTTCTCCTGCCTTTCCTTTACACACTGGCAACACTTATAACTATGAAGTTTATCTTTATTATTTCTTAGATTATCACATGGTTATTCCAGGAATAATAGAGATATGTACACATACATAAATATATCACCCAGAGATCATCCTTGTACTTTAATGCTGCATTCTAGTGACAAGTTTTGATGTTAATTTAAAAGTTCTCTGTTCAATTCTGAGATACCCTTAAGCAGTTCCTTCCCTTCCTCCTTTTACAGTGCTTTACAAATGGAAAGCGAATCAAAGGCATTACCAAAAAATTTTTCATGTAGAGCAGTGGACTTCAGCTTTTACAAGAAATTATGTTAACACTCGTTCCTATCTTTATACAGTGTGCCCACAAGATTCTATAAATATAGAATTTATAATTAATAGCATGCCCAGCTTCCTAAATATACTGCCCATCTCACAGGATATCAAAGGAAAATTAGGTTTCTAAAAGAAAGGATATTCATTTAATCACTTACCTATTGGAACTGTGTGAAGACTTCAGGTATTTTGCAGAGATAATATTCAAAGACAGAATAGCATCCACAGCAGCTTCATCTACCTCTGCTTTGTTTCTTATACGTCCTGAGAAAGGTAGAGGGGGAAAACAATTAAATCTAAACTTGGAATGCAGAAGGAATTGTTTTCCAAATCTCATTTCAGACTATGTGGTCAGACACACAGTTATAAATGGAAATGAGAAAATTTAAATTTTTCCTCCGGATTTCTTTCAAAGTCATTCTCCTCCCATAGCCAATGCTCTTAATGGTAACAGAATCATTTGCAAAGAAAAAAAATCAACAAATCTTCCTTGCACAGTAACACACAAACAGAATATACTCACCAACAACCAACTCTCGCACATCTTTCCAGTGCAACTCACTGCCCTTCTCATGAATAATGGTGACTGTGATTCTGCGCTGGATTCCCTGGTACAGTTCAAAAAAGGGGAGTTTACACCAGTGAACCTTTTTCCCCAACACTAACCTCATCCACTTTACGCTTATACTGCGAAACTGAAGCAGTGCAGATCATTTAAATTAGCCCATAATTGTCAATAAGTTTTTGCGTGTTACTGGACATTGAAGTTAAGCTAATACAAAAACAGTACGTTCATATATGTAACAGGACATTTTTTCCTCCTCACTCACAAATAAGGCAATTTCCAGAAGAGAAGGGAATTTCCAAGGAAAAGGTGCCTGCTGTGTAACTATTTCAAAAGAAGATTAAATACTTTTGCTGGTACTGGGAACTTGATAATGAAATTACAGTGGCTTTCCATTTGAAGCAATTAATGAAAATCGTAACAAATCAAGAACTCCATGCCATCCTCTTGGGGTGGGGGGGCTAGGAGGAAAGGGTAGAAATAAATGGAGTATGATCATTCCTCATGAGCTATGAGAACCTAAGAACTGTTCCTATCAAAATAGAGGAAATGCAAGTCATAGGAGGAGTCTGAACAGGAACTTGGAAACTGGGAGTACAGAAAGAAGACATAATATAAACCTACAAACAATAGTGAGCTGAAAGTACCTTTGAAATCTAGTTAAAGACCAACTGTCATGAAGGATTATGACATTAGCATTTGTGACTAATTACAAGAATTTAAAATGCACTGAGGCATGGCCATTGTGCTGATGCATTTTCTAGCCACACACACTAAGAATGAACCAAAGAAAGTTGAGTCCACATTATCCATCCATCCTCGGTACAGAATCACCCGCAAGGCGCAAATCTGGTCCCAGGGGTTCCTGCTGTTTAAATGCCTTTGATCATCGATGTGTGTGTGAACACACAGCAAGAATGGGATGCACAGATAAGCCAAGGAAACAGTAATACACTGGAGGCCAAGGATATTCCCCACTTTGCCCAAAGCTAACAGACTGTAAGTACAGACTGAAAGATGATTGACCCTGTAATTATCATTAGAGAGGTGTGTGGGAAAAAGGACAGCAGTGAAAATCTAGTCATTAGAAGTCTAATACCTCCCCCTCACCCCTAGAGAGATGAAACTTCTGTTCTACAGCCTTCGTTAGTACCTGGTGAAGCAGGAATGTTCCCTGACAAGGCAGGCCTCCTGTGTGATCCACAATAGCAGGAATATACCTGAGAGAGACATGGAAATCAGCAGACAAGACAAGATATAGTAACAGTATTTTTCGTTTTACTGTTGACTACATTTACCTCTCCATACAATAGCTGAGGAAATAAGGGTGTTTCTACCAGCTCTCAACTTGTACTCCTTATTGGACAATGGTATCAGCTAAGTATAGAAACATCATATATTTTATCATATACCTTAAAAACCCTGCAGAACTCACTTTTCAATATAGCCCCTAGAGAATTATCACAGGAAAACCTTCTGTGTAGCAGAGGTGAACACATAAGGCCTGCTAGAGTGACTTCTGAAGTATAAATTCTCTAATTATCCCAAGAATTTAAACTTATTGTCTAAACACAGCATGAGTTTTCCCACTCCCTGCTCAGTTAGTGTGCATGGGCTCTCAAAATGAAGAGATTACTTCAAGTGTGAAAGAACATTTTCGGTCTTTCTTCAGTCCCTTCTAAAGGGGACAATAAATGCTAGCAGAATTTACAAACCAGTCAGAGACTGCTGAGATATAAGCTAGGCCACCATCAGAGGATGACCGCTAAACATCAACTTGATCTGAATGGATAAAAGATCTAAGTGCAACCACTATCCTTAAAATGTGAAATATGAACACGAGACTTACTCCCCCGTTGGTTCCAATTCACTGATCTCAAACCAGACGAGAAGGTCGTATTTGCTCACACTCTGTCCCAAGTTTGGTTTGCTCATAGTATTTAACTTCGTAGCTGGCACTTAAAAAAAAAAAAAAAAAGTTTTACAAAGACTGAATACAAATACAATTACTTTAGGGCTCACAGAAACCTAAGTCGTTTCCAAGATCCTACGTATGCTGTAACTGCTTATGCAGGTCACACTGTAAAGACAATCGGTCTCAAAACACAAAGACCACTGAATAGATCAGACTTGCTGATGAAATCTAGGAGTTTTACAGCAAACCATGAAGGTCAATTAACTTTACAAATGGAGATGTAAAGAAAGCAATGGAGCATTCAGCACCTATATGAAAAGGGAAAGGTTTTCCTGCCATCTTGCTCACCAGTCAATCGTATAAAAATCAGACAACGCTGAAAGGAAATCATTAGGTAATACAGCAAAAAATATTTTATACCATGTGCAGAGGGTGAAACAGCTGCCATCATTTGTTTTTCTCCCTCATTAACAAGAGTAATCTCCCTCTTATACCCATCATACTACCAAAGCAAGGCCTGCAGATGTGCACACACGAACACACAAGTCACTCAAGCTTCCTGCTAAGCAGAGAAAACGAAAAAACTGTGGCTTTTTTACAGAATACACCTGTGATGAACAGCACTGTACATAACAAGTTAGATTTATACAGAATATATCAAAGTGTTTCTTCTGTACCTGGCTGCTTTTTCATATGTAGCATCTCTGACCCCAAATATCTCCAAACTATTTACAGATGACAAGAAAACAAGAGTCCAAGAAAACCCGATACCTAGCATTCTGAAATTTTAAGTCTCCCTGTACAATTTTCTCCAGAACATCCCTATAAATCTTCTTAGCTTTATCCTTCAGTGTTTGCAACCATGGCAGTTTCTAGTCTCAAGAACACTACAAGATAACAATAAGGAAAAAGGAATTTTGAAGCACTCTTTGGAACTACTTCTTGCATCTACTATAGATGAAATTTGGTTACTAACCATCTCGTTTAGGAGCCCTCTCACTCTGACAGCTGGGAACGGGCAGAAAGAGAAAAGGTGGTAGCTGGTCAGCCCCATCCTGGAAAGCAGCCACAGCAGAGGACGCGAGCACGTTGGCATGCTCAGATAGAGCGTTCAGCACATGCACGTTTACATAGCCAGACATGAGATACCTAATCAACTCAATTTTTCTCTCATGGTCTGCAAAGGGAATGGAACACAGAAACAGACAAAATAGGATAGTAGAAACATGCAGGTGAGAGAAAGAAAGAGGAGGAGGAAATAAAATGTGAAATGGGAAAAAATATAGAAAAGAGTTCAGCATGCATTATTAAAATTAAGTAAAGAAAAACACGGATCATTTTAACAAAACTGCTTCAGTAAACAGGAACATTAGAAAGCAAAAAGATGGAATGGTTAATGAACATGACAATTTCCAGTCAGGTGCTCAGTGAGCACATAAAGAATCACAGCCAGATCTCTTGGAATATGGCCAAAACCTCAGGAACAATATTCTACCCTTTAATGTCACAAGAAGCACTAACTGCAAGACGCGGCTGAACACAGCACACAAAAAAGATAGCCAGCAAAGATATTTCCAATGCCATTTTTCAGTGATCACTCAGTTTCATTTCTCAGTTTCCCAAAATAATCTACAATCTTCTTTTTCAGTGACAATCAGGCTAATAAAGTACGATGCACAGAATTAAAGAACATTTCTCACCTGGCTTTGAGAGTGGCATGGGGGGAGGAAAGAATCTTCGGGATGGTTGTGGAGGACTGTGAAGAAAAGAAAACCAATATATAAGTTAAACAAAAAATGTATACAAATGCACATATATATATACACTTGCATATACACACACACATATATATATGGACAGACAGCTCCGCCCCCCCTCCGCCCCCCCCCCGGAACTAGGTGCTATTTCTTCTCAGAAAAGAGCTTCACCATTCCAGGAATATAGGTAGATCTCGCCTGTCAGAAAAAGTAGCACAGAGAATGAAATGTATTCAATATCCCATGGAAATTTAACCCAGGATTCAGAACACTTCTCGGACTAGCCTAAATCCTCTTTCTATTCTAATTCAATTAATCATAGCTGTCAATGAAAGAAAGATTTATTTATAGCTTAGAATTGCTCTATCCCATTCTGCACCGAAAGCTTAATTGGGTAACAGCTGGTTCCCAAAAGTAATCTAAGGCAAAGGAAAAAGCTCCAGTTGACAAATTTTCTTAAAATTAGCACACACCCTTTTCACAAGTGCTGCCTTCAGCAGGAGGGCTAACCAGATCCAGTAATCTGGAAAATAGACTCCTCCTTTAAGCTGTGAATAAGTGGACTAGGGCTCCTTTCCCTGCTCTCAAAAATTCAAATGCTCAACCACCTCAGTGGTACTTTCATGAGATATTACCCATGGAGAACCTTTTGTTTTTCCCTAATCTTTTTGCTTTGCTTCGTTATCCTACCTTCATGCTAGCATCAGGCTGTATGCCTTGAGAGAGCATTACCTCTTGCTGGGTAATAGGACTTACCCAAAACACGCTGGGTTCACTGCTAACGTCCTGTGCACAATACTCAACCACCACTGTGTTCACAGAGTACATGCAGCTGTATCAGCAAAGCAGCTTTTCACATTTAAGATAGTAAAACAAGCCCACTGTCCATTAACAAAACACACTATGCCCAGTAAATAGTCATTTACCAACAGGCTTACACCAGTGAGGAATTCTGCTTGTGAGAATGTGGCTATATAATTTCCAAAAAAATGTACTGCCTAAACAGCAGAGCTGATCTGAGCCTAATCACAGCCTTTATGCCAGAACAGTGAACAATACCTGTTGAGATCCTGTCCTTGCAGGTGGAGAGGATGCTGCTGATAATGCCCAAAAACTTCAAACACAATAGGCTTTGTTCTGATGTACTCCACAAATGACTCTGTCACTTCCACAGCAATCTATCAGCAAAGTAAAGAAATCAAATGAAACATACGAGAAGGAGATTTTAAAAACCTGGAGTTCAGGGGTTTACATTTTCCACAGTCTACTTTTTATTCTGCCTTCCACTGAAGGAGAAAATGAAAGCCTCAAGACAGGCATTTGAACATACCTGTAACAAAAAGATTACACTATTGATAAGGGCAGATATTTTCAGCTCACTCAAGACTCTCAGCACTGCTACTTACACATAAATTTTATTTGCCAAATGCTAAGCTGCTTTCATTGAACATCCTGACAAGTGGAATAGATAAAAGGAATTCAAAAGCAGGAAGCAGAGGTGGAACAGAAGAGTTAAAACTTCTACACAGAAACACTATTCTGTTCTCTGCTGGGGATTACATCACCCACGTGATCATTCTTCCTATTGTCTATTCTTCACAATGCCTTCCTACAAACCTCTTGTGATGTTCATAGGAAGGATAAATACAATTTCCTAGTGATAAAGCAATCACTTACTATACAGATACAGGCTTTACTTACATTTTGAACATGGTAAAACCCAAGGGGAGTCCCCCGACCATTGTTTTTGAGAGGTTCAGTCGAGAAAGCTTCATCATGTCGATGTAAAAAGCTAAACGTAAATAAATAAATCAAAATGACAGGTGTAATGGAGATCGCTGTGCACATGACAAAGAAAATCCTTTTATTTACTTATTTTGGTGGCAACTCTGAAACAGAGCTGAGTGATGTCTTAAAGCTAGAAATATTCTGGTCTTTGAGAGCAGAATTTCTGTACTTGTTTCATACTATCATTACTCTCTATTTTCATGCTATTTCTTAAGAAGCTAAGCAGAACAATGCAATCATTTCAGAGCTACTGATTTACCCAACAGTCATATAGCTTTTACTCCAGCTGGGCATATCCATAATCTAATACCAAACTTTCAACATTAAAAGTCTTTACAAATAAAAGTGTAAGATACCTAGATTTATTTAGAGTCACTAAGAGTCCACTCTGACTCTCAGCTTCTTTCTCCAAAAACTTTATTCCTAAACACTACGTTAACACAAAGCAGGTGCTATTCATAACAGGAATTCCAATGATGGATAGGGCTTCTTCCTCTGCTGTAATACGCTATCATAATCATTTAAAAGCTCTCAGTCTGTTGCTTTATTTCTCACTATTTGCTCTCCCGTTAAACCACTCACTGCCTAATGAAAACTAGGATGAATTCTTACTTGAACTGGCAGAAAATATCTGCATATTCAGGAAGGATGCCGCTGGCTTGTAGCACTGTCACACGGAAGGTAAACACACTACCCAGTTTCAAATGATGACCAATTTCCTCAGTGAATCCTTCCATAGTCATCTTTCCATCCAGCAAAGTGGATGATTTCAGGTCTTAAAGAGACACAAACAGCCGTATGAAATCATGGAGCTTTTTAAATATTCCTCATGTAACTCTAGTATAATCAGTACCATGTTCTTTATAAATCCATACTACTTTCTGATGATCAAAAACTCCAAGCGCCTGGGTACAGTCTTTCTTTACATGAAGAACTACACAGAAACCTCAGCATTTATCATATCTCTTGAAGGATGCTCCACACCCCTTTCTAAATTTGACAAAGTTTCCCAAATTTCCTTTCAATTTTCCCAAACCACTATATCTTTCTTTCTTACCTATGTCACTTATTCTGTTGATCTCCTCTGGAGGAGTGATGACCTCCGAATTCTGACCCTGCCCTTCCACAATTCTTAATTCTTCCAATGACAGTCCAGACCGAGTCATTGCAACTGAAGAAAAATCACTCTGAAAAAATAAGCAGTGTTTCAGAGTCCTGCAGTTTTTAGTTTTCCTGTCTTCATTTTATCCCACGTTTTTTATTCTTTATTTAGAAACACAAACCACTCCTCTCAAACACACCTAAGCCAATTTTAATGTTCTTACCTTGTTAAAATATTCATTGTCAAATGAAATTTTAGCTGTGCCAGACTGCCGAATACCAGATCCATAATCTGGGGCTTCTTCATCAGCTAAAAACAAAACAAAACAAAAGTTTACAAGGAGGGGAGGAAAACTCAGAGTTACATAATTGGAAATTTTTAATAGAATGGAGCTCACTCCCTAAAATCAAGGCGGTCTGAATCCCATCTTTCAATAGCAGATTAGCATAAGTGCTGCAAAACTCCTAGCATAAAACTGTCCACCATAAACCTTTTGGGGGAAGACAAGCTATGAGGTTTCATCATGAGTATACCTTAGTGAATTCCGAGCACAAAGAAGCTTCAGTGCTTGTTTTGATTATTTACTTGTTGCTGAATGTTACATCTGATGTGACTTAATACACCATAATATAGTGACCCATGCGGAAATGTTGTAACTAAGCAGTCAGAGGAACACAGCTCCCCAAGTATAGGCTGTAAGTTCTCTAAGCTTCCCCATCTGTATGATCTGTCCATTCACCCTCACCCTCTTTGTAGAGGGTACCAAAAAGGCAGCCTGGTTTACTGCCAGCCATTCTCACAGTAAATGCATGCTTGCCAGAGAAATCCCAGGACGCAGAATGCCCTTTGAAACTTCACATAGGGACCAAATAAAATCATGACTCTTTTTCAAGAGATGCACCCAGATCAATTTCTAACAGCCATAGCTTTCTTTCACATGATCCATTTATTTGGATTTCAATGCCAAGTAGAGCAAACCAGACTAGAAATAAAACTTTTGTATGTATTGAGAATAGATTTTGTTCCATTTGCTGTACTAGTCACTGCCAGAATGATTCTTAAGAGCCTTCAGAGTCTAAGATTTCATTCTACATTCCCATGGAGAGTGAAACTTCCAGGGTTACCCTACCTAAACAGTAAAGAAATGCTGACAGTCAGTCACTGCTAGAAAGGGTAGACAATTTATGGGAAGTATCCGTACTGTCACCAGGGTGGATGAGACCACCAAGAATAAATCTCAATCAGCTCAGCCGAAAATGGAAAATGTTAGCAGCGGAGCATTTCCTTTACAGCAATGAAAAAGACTTTCAAAAGCAACTTAATAAGGAAAAGCAAATGCGCTGGGCCTTTGCAACATTAAAATTATTCATATTTGAGGGAAAGGGGATTTTGGGAAGTTCTGTAGCTGTTGCAGCTATTCATTGCATACCAAAGAGCTGCAATATAGAGGTCACTAGTTATCTCACCTGCAATAGCTTGCACTGCTACCCGCAGAAATCCTCGTACTTCTCCTTTCTCACTAACAACAGCTACTCTGTGAATAAGAGGCACTGGGTACAGTAGATTGCTCAGGTATACAAATGCTCTGGTAATAGGAAGGAAAGAAAACAGAAACAGAATTAGGCCATCATCTGCAAAACCCAACTGCAGTATTTCGTTGGCTAATGGGACACACAAGTCTTCAGGCTATTCATCTGTTAGCCCTGCACATTGCTTTTGCCCACACAGGGCTCTTCAGCAGTGTCAAGGCTAAGGAATACACAGAACACTCTAAACCAGGGTACACTGGAGACACAGAGTCTATATTAGTGAGTTATAAAGCATATGAAGAGGACATTTAAGATGATGGCTTTATAAAAGATAATTTTAGATGCACTACAGTTGTAAATAGTTGTTAACAAGATGGTAGAAGTATATTAGGGAGCTAGTGTAATATATTATTTAATTCTTCCATCCTATCAGCATAGCTTGAAGTGACAAATTACAAGGGAATTTTCTGTGTTCACACAGCCTCAAGTATTTTACTGAACATATTAAAAAACACTCTTCAAAACAGAGATTTTTGACTGAATATTTTCTCTCCTCCATATATGTTTAATAACACTGTATACAGAGTAACCAAAAATCCCCAATGCACCATAAGTCTTTCTTTAGATTTGTTGGAAGATTCACTTCCAAGTACTTGGAAGACCATATGGATAAAATTACAATAGCCTTTATTGCTAAATATATAAGTATTACATTTATTTATTTAAAAAGCAGCATTATTCTAGAACAATCATTGAGCAATTATCATTTAAAACAGGAAAAGCAGCACTTAAGGCCAGTGCCAGAAGATCCTGCCATATACTCTTAAAATTATATGTATTTATATGCAGGGGCTAGTTTGGTACATAAAGTTAACAAATTTTATTGTATAGGTATATTTTAGTTTTAAATTAGAATAATGTTATGAAGTTACTTTAAATTTCTGCAATGAGTTGTACAAGTTCTTAAAATACAGCCCTTCAGTGTGATTAGCTTGAACAGAGCTTTAAATGCACAGAAACCTAACAAGTCAGGTCTGGGATAGTTCCTGACAAGGGGAAAAATGGAAAGCTTGATTTAAATGAATTGTCTGAGAATTCAGAAGAATGCTGAGAACTCTAACTAACAGTTTTACCAGTCATTAAATTAAGAGCAACTACCCATTCGGGTATGCAACTTTTATGAATTTATCCAAACCAAATTCTACAGAAATACTGGTCATTCGTTTATCTGGATTTGCTCCTCACATTTCTTTTTATTGGTCTTTGTTATTAAAGTATATTTAATTCCTCAAATTTATAATTTCTATTATTAAATATTCAAAGGGTCCTGCATGACAAGACTGCATAGAGTGAGATAAAAAAAAAAAATTGTTTGCTGCCTCTATCTGGTGCCGTACAGCTTGTACACAGAACACAACAAGATTGATCTGGACTCAATTCCTTGCAACAAACAGCCAAGAACCAAAGTCAGAAAAAGTAAGTTCCTCCTTGGGTTCACATGCCTGTTCCCACATGAATGAATTATCTTGAAACGACAAGGTAGTCAAATAAGTGTCAACTGAACCAAAGAGATGAAAATAGTTCTACTAAAAAAATAAAGTGGTGACAAAACGCAATAGAGAAGAGATTAATAGAACTATTAAAAAGACAAAATAAAATATGAACGAAACCATACAACAGTAACAACAAAAACAAAAAAGAAAATAACAGCAACTTAACACTGGTGTAAGATTAGGATCTAATTCCTTTTCAGTCTGCTCCAAAGTGAGGTAAACACTGGTAAATCAGAGTAAGGGAGAAGACATTAAAGTAACAAAATAGGACAGGCGGTTTTGTTGGTTTTGATTTTCAGCTTTGAAATTTCAGGTGGTGTTCGCCTGAAGAATTCCACCAGACTAAAAATCAACCACCTATCCATCACCACCACCAAACTGGAACCATTCACTTGGACTGAGCCATCAAGAGAGTTCAGGAAGATATACAGGTATAAGCTCATCAGGAAAAAAGCATGCAGTTCAAAGACCACAATTTAAGCCAGGGAAAACAGACACTTTTCCCAACAGAAAGGGATCTAAATAGCCTTGAATGAGTATATAAACAACAGAAGACAATTTTAATTAGCTCTACAGGCAGCCATTACAGAAGTCTTCCTCCTTTGATGTCAAACTACTAGAAAGTAAAAACATTAACTATGAGGAAAATGAAAATATATTTACATGTGCAAGACTAAAGCTCTGAAGTCGCTATCCAACATCTGACAGTATTCAGCTTTATTAGCAACTGCAATTTGGCCATCTCAATCGAACGGCAATCCCAAAGAAAATGTATTTCATATCTTCCTTCAGGTCATTCCACCCAGTTACCCAGCTCACAGTAGTCATTTTAACTTAAAGAAAAGCACATTTCACAAGAAGTCTCAAGCTCCCCATTTGATGAAAAAGTGTTGGATAGCTTCTTAGAATGGAGAGCAATAGCACATTGACTGTACAAAGAAATGAGCAGTTTTATGCAGCAGCATTGCCTGCCTGTGCTGTTCTACCTGCTCCATCACAAGACAGGACCACGTTAGGAGTGGATGAGAGATTTAGGTTCTCCTCCTCCTCCTCTTCCCTGCATCTGGGGAGATTGTTCCACTCCCCAAACACTCCATATGTAAGTGTTGCCCTGCACCTTAGCCCAGCAGACTGAAAGAGGGAGAGCTGTATTAGCAGAAAGATTGGTGAGGTAAAATGGCATACTCACAGCAAAACTAGAAATAAAGTTTAACAAACAAATTTATCCAAACAAAAACAACAGAACTCAGAATGATGACAAATATGTTTTTAAATGAACACATGAACTCAAGATTTAAAGAAAAACTCATAACCCTCTCCCACCTCCCTTAAAAAATAGCAAATGCTTGCTATGTCACACCATTGATCAGAAGCAGACTTAAAGACACCCCAGCATGCCAGAAGAGATGGCTAAAGGGACCAGCTCTTTTTCTTTCTTTCCTTAACTATAGATCAAATAAAAGGCAACCAAAGTACAGGAAAATAATACTGTGATGCCCAAGGAATTGGAGAGCTATGTGATCAATCTCTCCTCTTTCTGTTGCACACATACTACAGCACATAAAACAGCACACAGTTAATTAAAAATATTAAGGAGTTTGGGTTTTATTATTAACTGAACACTACCTTGTGCTCAATATCTGTCTGTATGGATATATCCTCTGATAACTCTATATTGTTCCGAAGTAGAATTCTCATGCTGGAAGATACTGAGCAATGAAAATTATACTTAACGGTGATAAAGGACACTAACTGCCATCTGCTGCCAGAATCAGCACAAAAGAAAAACAGACTCAACTTCAACTACAAATTAGAGTGATTCAGCTGCTATTCATGGAAAACACAAACTGTACACTCAGTTTCATCTATCTATGCTACTACAACCCAAGCAGAGTTCCTCAGTACATGGTTTCAGGCTAGCGTTACGGCTGCAACCTTGTAAGTCTACATACAGAGATAGAGCTCAGTATTCTTCCTAATACATCAATATAGGAAGCAAGTTATGTAACTGCTAGGAAGCACAACCATTTTCTTTAAACAAAAGCATTTGCCTCAGTCATGTATTTCCTGAAGAACATGAGTAACAATCCTGAAATGAGGATGAGGATCACTGTGTCCAGTTCTGGGCTCCCCAGTACAAGGGGGATGTGGAGCTGCTGGAGAGAGTCCAGCGCAGGGCTACAAGGATGATCCGGGGCCTGGAACATCTGCCCTATGAGGAAAGGCTGAGAGAGCTGGGCCTGTTCAGCCTGGAGAAGAGAAGGCTGAGAGGAGACCTCATTAGTGTCTCTAAGTACCTC
>VZSV01000192.1:199874-251195 GCA_013398735.1 Nothocercus julius | reverse complement strand
TGCTGTAGGTGACCCTGCGTGTGTAGGGGGGTTGGACTAGATGACCTCTAGAGGTCCCTTCCAACCTTAAGCATTCTGTGATTCTATGAATAGTTCATTTTTTTTCTCCAGTACTGCAGGCCCTACTCAAAGCAAGTTCCCGTCCCTTGGTAGTTGTTTCTCCCTTCTACAAGGCATGAAGTCTCATCCTCCTCTTTCACATCACATTTCTGGTGATAAATCTTGTTGGTTTAACAAGCAGATTGAAAAGTGTATTTGGGGAGAGGAAGCAGAACGGGAGAACTATACGTTATTTCAGTTTCTTATCACTGGTTACATGTTACTAACTGTTTGAATAAGACTGCAGCAACAATGGAGACTACCACATTCTTTTAAAGCAACTTGCTGTCCTTAGTATCTACACCACTGACTGCGGTCAGATGGTGCCCCATAGGCATATCTAAATTGGTAAAACAGGTAATACTCTTAAGTATGTAAGACAAACTTGCAAAAATCTGACCAATGTAGTATATGAGGTAAGCACTGACAAACACCAACAGCCAAAGAATTTTAATAATGATAATGTTTCACTACATAATAAATGCTACCGAGAGTCATACGCAATCTTAGGAGCCAACTCGTCTCAAAGAACACTTCTCATCATCAAGAAAGGGCCACTCTTCTTCTTCCCTCTGCTATTCAGAGAGAGGATAGTAAGTGAGTTTTGCAGAAGTTCAGCATTTATTGGACTGGTCTTGAAGAATTTCTGATGTATTCTGAAATTCTGTTTCAGAGAAGGAAATTATGTACTGTGATGCTACTTAGGGATCTTGCAATGACCACATAGGGCACTCATAAATAATGCTTAATTTCTACTATACACAAGCAAAATGACATTCATTCTACATGACAACTATCTCATGGATGTATAGCTGATATATGTTCACTCATACTGTACAATCTAAAGATTAATTTCTCAATTATTACTTAGATCATCAAACACACTTAATTTAGAACTTGAAATGTAACACTGAACTACACTCAATCTCTGGCAATTCCAGTTTACAAATACGACTATCATTGATTCGCTTGGTAGATGTTATGCGCAAAACAAGGCAAAACCATTGTAGCCTATAGCAAGAGCTGGTCCCTTTTGGCCATTCTCATAATAACCTCACCAACCTTCCCACTAAAATGAACCAAGGGGACCGGTCGTAAAACGGGTCGTGCCCATCATTGAAGAGGTCCGATCCCTCCTCAGTTCCAGCGTCGGAGCCAGTATCATCCACAAAGGCCTCATCATCAAAGTCCTCCATCTCATCCTGCTGCTCATCAGCCAGTTCAGTGATGTCGGAGTCGGCCGTAGAGAAAGTGGGGGAGGGTGTGCGATCAGCAAGACGCTCATTGACGCAGCCATGGAAAATGGGGGAGCTAGATATCAGTTAACGGAATACTGATTAACACGGTGAGGGGAAAGAAGAACGCGGCATTCAACAGGCAGCTGCACAGAGCCCATGGGAACAACAAGCAAAGGCTTCAAACCTTCTGGACTGGAATGAAATGTAAGGAAGGGGATTGCTAAGAAAGTCAGGTAAGGGGGATCCTTGAACTGAGCAGAAAGCAAGTGAAAAATGAATACGAACGTGGCCGATCATTACAGATACTGACAGAACATCCACTGAACAGAACTATAATAGTTATTTCCAACATGCAGCTTTTTTTAAATGAAAAATTGTAAAGATGCAGCTGACATCAGAAAATTATTAAATAATCCCAGCAGGCATTTGGTGTTTCCAAAGAATATGACCAAAGTATCTGAATCACGTACGCAAATAAGGCCCTGGGCCAATTTTCCCCTCAGAGTTTCCAGTACTCTTTATAGTCTCACAGCTCTTCTCAAGGGACTTTAGATAGAATTTAGCTAGGCATCCTATTTATTTATTTATTTTTAATTAAAGTAGAATTTACTAAGAGTCTGGTGGAATCAGATTCTACAAGGTTACACCAGTACTGACAAGCTTCTGAAGAGCAGTTTATCCTCTTTACTACAGTTTAAGTCTACCAAAATTCCCTGAAAGACAACATGCACAACTCACACGAGCAGCTACACGCTTTACAATCATATTCAAATAGAAGTCTGTCCAAGAAGTGACATGAGTTATCACTGAGTTGAGATTATCACTACATACCTTCCAACAAGCTTGAACCAATGGAATCTATCGTAAAAGGGGTCGCTGCCAGTCATTGTGCTTTCACCCTCATCCTGTGTATTTGATGTCATTTCCCCAGCTCTGTCGTACATCTCACGCATCAGCTCCAACCTCTGCCTGCACAGAAGAAAGCAGGATGGACAAAGATTAACACATAATAAAAAAGAGTGAAAACACAAAGAAAGATACAGAGAATAGAAGAGCATGAACACTCTGTTGTGCTAGTTCTCTGACATACTAGCAATTCTGGCTAAAAATTTTGTAGGCTAAATCCACAATGTACTCAGGCAAAGTCACTGAAGAAGAGTGAATAAATCCCAGACTAAGTTCAAGCTTCTAAAAAAGTTCCTCCTTCACATCTGATTGTGGCACAGTTTTTGCTTCCTTCCTAACCGACCTCCCCCGTGGTTAACAGGTAATGCTGATGAGTAATACTAGGGAGTTTACTAATGCACTTGTTTAAAGAATAAAGAAAGCTGGTATTAAAACATACTGCAATATCTGAACACTTATTATTTGGAAAGACAGAGAGTAAAGAAACAAGTAAAACAAGAAAAGTGATGAAGCTTCTTGGACATGAGGAAGTTTTTTCTACAATAACATTTACATACTTGAGCTTTTCTAAGGACCAATAATGTGTTGCTCCATTCTTCAGATCCTGGACCTCCACTGCTACCACTGTCCGGGGGAAAGGCCTATTATCCCGGGTCTTCTCCACCTCGATGGGCAAAAGTTCTGGAGGCAGCGGTGAGTAGAGGGTGTCTGTCAGCAGGACAAACTGAAACTGTACCTGAAGAAAAAGAAAACTTAGTTTACAGAAGTCAGAGAGCAGCATTAGAAAGACAGGATAGAGACATAACAAGGCGAAGTATGAAATTAGTCAGACTTTGATCCCTGAGAACAGATGCAGTTTTGTTGAGTCACATGTCCTTTGGTCTCATTACAAAAAAAAAAAAAAAAAAGAATACTTTGCAGCTGAATAGATAAATTTTGTCTTTATCTTCCAAGAGATCAAGAAAACTACAAGACTACAGTGTGTGCGCTAAGAAAAGTGCACACTACAACAGGCTGTGAAGAAGCATCTACACCTCTTGTAAAGATGAATAACCACAATAAGTTAAAGGTGAAAAGGAATAGCTCGGCTGCTATAATAGCTGGAGAGACATGCATGTACGTGTGCTTGAAAGAAGCATGAAAGAAGCTAAGAACAGAAGAATATATTAGAGAGAATTGCATGGGATACCCATTCAATCAGCAGCCTAAATTAGAGAAATTGATCATTTTCTGGGCTCTTTAAAACTCAAATAAGCAAAAGGCAAGCAACAAAAGACTACAAAAACATTCAGTATTTGAAAAAGGATTACAAAGTCAATGACTCATAATATTCAAAAAGACAGTCTGCACAGCTTTACCTTTTTCTTTAACTCTACACTGATTGCATTGGCTTCTTTCAGATACACTGCATTTCCCCAGAGTTGGTCTCTCAATGAAGTGAATTGGTGAAATTTCCATTTCCTGAAAGCCCACTGAGCTAGTTCATATTCATGCCGTGTCCAGGGCACTGGAAACAGCAAAGAAACAGAGTAATCAAAACCATGGCTTCTTCTCAAAATCACCACACGATGAGTGTGTTGTCAAATTCTAAACAATTTTTCTGTAAATGGAAAACAAAGCAGAAGCCTGCATTTTTACTATTCCATCAGAAAAATGAGATCCAATATTTCATTGCTGGCATTGAATACAAAGATCAAACAAGTTAAAAGCACAGGCAAAATAAATACTACTCCTATTTTTTTTAAAAATTCATTAGCAATTATTAAAACCAAAAGTGGAAATGTTGGAAAGAAAGCAAGTGTTACAGGAATAATAAAGCTCTCTAGATTCTCTTCAGAAATGGAATTCTAACCTCACAACACACACTAAGAACTCCTATCAAGGAGGAAAAAGAAATTGAAAACAAGGAAACAAAGACATTAGTAGCTTTGTTGTCATTTTTTAAAGCACAAACTCCTTTAGAACCAAGAACATGCAGATTCCTTCCAATTCAAGGCCATGAAAACACAGCTTAGGTTAAGGCTAATCTATGTATCGACTGAATTTTGGGACACGTCTACTGCTTATGTGGGATCTATTCTATGAAAAGATATTTCACATATTTATGCTATGGAAATAACAGGATTAGAAGTTAAGAAGAGCGTTGTGAGTTTTCAAAGCAAGCTTTCCATCCGCTGCAAGAGCCGTTACAGAGCAACAACCCCCCTTCAGGCTTAGTCATATCCAAAATACTTCCAGTCTCGAACTCACCTTCTTCCTCTTCCTCCTCTTCCTCTGTTGTCTCAGCTGCCAAGGATCGGGTCTCTACCTGCTTCTGTAGGGCCTGGAGTTTACTCTCATAGTCCTGTGGGGAGACAGGAGATTGTGTGTAGGAGAAGGACAGACAAAAGCAAAGGGTGCAGTTAAGAGACACAACTGCTCAGACAGTATGACAGGCACAGCAGATGTATAAAGACATTTCCATCAACTTTCAGGGGTTAAATACAAACAACTGCTGTAGAATTTCTCCTTTTTGAAAAATGAATAGGACAAGGATGCCCCTAAGAGAGGCCAAAGCAATCAAGATTTATTTTAAATCATCCATACTCACAATATCTGTAAGATTCTTGGGAAAGTGCTACCTGCTTTTTTTTTTTTTTTTTTCTTTTCTTTAAGGAGGGGAAAGGAGATAGAGAATCAGAAAGAACATAGAAGTGAATTTAAAAAGCGATAGATTAACGACCTTCATTTTCTCAAGCATCAGGATCACAAATGCTACTAGTTATAAAATTCATTTTAGGTTGTAGGAGAGAGGCATTTAGTTTTCAATTAGGTTCTCTTCTTCGGGTGTAAGTACCATTCTCTCACATTAATATTTAACATACCAGAAAATAAGAAAAATACCACTTCCAAAATAGCAAGCTTGGGCTTTTTACGGCAGAAGCATAGGTTTGTTCTAAACATGCTCCATGCCTTAGTATATTGAAGAAATCCAGGAAGTCCAAGCAGACCCTTTTCTTTTTTAGAGAGTACTTTATGCCCCTGCTCTTCAGGTACCTATATATTTACAAAATACATTAATAACTTGCAGTCAAAATTCAAACTCATCTTACAGGAAAAGTCTAGATCCCATTTTTTCAGGAACCACCACCTGACAACACCCATTAGGGAAAGTGTTCATATATACCCATAAATCGAGAAGGGAGAAACCCAGATCTTAGCACAGGCGGAAGAAAGTCATTTCTGCAGAAGTTCATCAGTGTGAACAGTTCCTGGGAGGTAACAGTCAATCTGCCCTGCGAAGCACGCAAAGAATCCTGTGCAGAAGCAGTGCCATAACTCTTGGATAGTACTCTCTAATATAATTTTCTCCTTTTCAGCATAACTACTGCCCCAAATAAATGCTCCTACAACCTAATAACTCCTCATTATTTGCTGGTAAATCAAATGCTTCCCACCACTCTGTTTTTCCTTGCAGTTATATTGAGACCACAGCCACAGTGATCCAGGTCCCAGGACTGACCATACTTTATATTTAAAGAAAATTCCTTACCATGTATGAAACAAATTTAATTGACTTATCTGGATTATTACACAGGAATATAAAGGCAGATATGCACCAGTAATTCCCTAGAGGTGTTAGAGCTCTTTAAGAGAATTCCTCAAGTCACTCATGTCCTCAGCGATGGCTGCGTCCTAATAGTCTAACATAATGGCACAATCTCTTCCCCCACGACGTGTTGATTATTCTATTACATTTGAAACCCAGACAAGAGAGTTTAGATCTGCAGAGACAGAAGCAAGCTTGTCTTACTTTCAGGGAAGGGCAAAGAATTTGTTTTTCTGCAGTCTGAAACAGACAATCTGAGGCTGTATTTTGAGAGACTGAATTCCAGGGATAAAGAATGTGTTGGAGAAAAGCTCCAAGGAGGAAGCATATAAAGGAGGTTTTAATTTGGCTCTTTGATCAGATTTGTTTGAAGAAACTGAAAGGCTTCAGTATGGAAGGGTCAAAAAATCAGGAACGTTCCACCCTAAAATTTTACTTGCTAACATGAAAAAAAAACAAAACAAATGAACAAACAAAAACAGACCTGTTGCATTCATTTAAAGACAAAGACTCTGTTCTTGTGGTCTTCTTCCTATATTTTAAGGCTTGTAAGCCAAGTAAATATATCCTCATAGCTAAATACCCAGATATAAAGACACTGAATATAAGCAGACTTTTTTTTTTCCTCCTGTTACCACCATACTACCAAGCCAGTCACTATTTTTAAAACTAAATAGAAGAATTCAAATTTATTTTCGCACAGTTAAAAAGCAGACAGGTACCATTGAAACAAGCAGATAAAGCAGGACCCTTAGATTGTCTCCTGGCACTTGATACTACAGCGGAATTAAAAAATAACTGGTACTGTTGCTCAGAGGACGAATTTCTGGTTGGTTCATATCGAAGGGGCACGGGCTGCACTGTACTAATAAGGGGCTGTCTGCTCTCCTGAGAGACTGGGCAGTGCCCAGAGCAGCATTTCCAGATCTGAATAGTGATTATTCACATAGACTTGTTACTAACACGATAAACAAAAGTGCCTCAAGCTGCTTGAAAAAACTGCATCCGGAAGCCATCTCGCAGGTCCAGGCCCCAACCTGGCAGCCGGCGCTCGCTGCTGGACAGCGCAGACTCGTTGGGATCGCTGGCTGCGTGAACATGGAAGAAGCGAATGCAATGTTTATTTTGCCCGGGGCACGGAAATAGCTAGTGATATGTTGCTAATCATGGACTTCTGGAAAGCAAGCAAACCAAAGTGTACATTCAGACTAGATCAACATCTCTTTAAAAATCAGAACACTGTACCATAAGAGCTTAAATTATTTGGTTCTCTGTGATGTCTAAGTAGGTATTTTTGGGTATGTGTGGCTGATTCCTACATACCTCCTTAAATCTATGCATAGCTCTTTTTGATTCTAGGGTCATGGTGTTTGTAATCTGTGTAGGCTGCATTTCACATAACTTTACAGCACAACCATCAGGGCAGACATACAGTCAGCTTGAGGAACAATTAAAGAAAGAAATATTAAAGTTAACTCAGCTAGAATATAACCAAACCTATGAGAAAAAAAAAAAAACAAAAAACAGCAGGACAAGACTACAATCAAGTTTCATTTCCATTTCACTAAGACAAGTCTGACGCTTACAAGAGTATTTCATAGTTTATTGAAAGAGCACTTGTTACAATACAAACCAGTTCTGCGTTTCACAAGGCAGATGCTTGCTCTTTAGACAATCCAAAACTTGTGTTTTGTTTTTTCTTTTTTAAACAATAGATCTGAAAAACTCATTTAATTAAAAGGCAGCTCACTACCTTCTTTACAGTACAAATGGGCACACAGCATAGATTTCTCATTCGGCAACTCTAGAAGTGGTTCAAAAGGGAAGTATCTGAGTCAAATTTTAACATATAAAACTTAGGACAAACAGTGAGGGAGATACTGAAACTATGCTGAACACATTCATACAAATAGCGTCCTCCGATTTGACAGATTCCTAAATCCAGATCGCTTGAAAAAGGATGCTGAAGTGAACCAGAGGAGCTTTAGTGGCATGCATTTCTCCCCCACCCTCAAATCCACATGTCCCTAGTGAGTCTTAAAGGGTATTTAACAAATCATCACTGAAGCACAGGTGGATACAAGCCAGCTGTCAAAGCACACAGCACATCAGCACTTAGCAATGGCAATTAAATTTACTGAAACAGCACTCCCATCATGGACACTGTGTTTCCATTAGCCTGAACGCCTTTTCACACAGCCTTCTATGGAAGCAGCTATATTAGTGTTCTTTAGCCCCATTAACACAGAATTTAAAATGAGGTGTGTGCATATTTCGGAATACTTAAAGGAGATCCACAAGTTCTCACCCTGTTTCTCTTTCAGATGAGGAACTGAATTGTAATTAATAGTCAATTCTTGAAGTGGGCAATTGAACTGAGGTCCCACCGCCTCGAAGTTTCATTTTATAGCATTCTCTTAAAAGCCAGAAAGGCTCTGCCTCTGCGCAGGCTGGACTCCGTTTTGACATTGACTCTTTCCTGTTCTTTTTTGTCAAGTCATACAACAGCAGCAGCAGCAGCAAAAAACAATCAGGGTTGTTTCCCTAGAGCTGCACTACAATAGTGTGACAACAGAAATGTGCAGTAGCTTATTGTTCATAATCATCACCCAGATATTTACAGATGCTTCTTAAAACTTTAAGCTAAAAGTAGTTGGCAAAAATATCTGCAGTCTAGTATTTAAACATTAAGTAGCAGGAGTTTTCTGTATCAGGGCACATAGTTGTACGGACTTCAAAATTATTATATGCTCAAACAAGCCCATATTGCACAGGTAATCACAATGTTGCCCAAGTACACAGGGGGCACACACGAAAATTGGTTTGGTCTTCTCTCACCATCCACCCCTATGCAGAATAAGTGTCTGGCTCAAGTATTCTTACAGAGCCAAGAGGACCTTCCAACAGTGTGCATTTTTAAAATCCAAGCTTTTTTAAGGGTATGAAAGCCAACTCGTTACCCTTGACACGCACAACAGCAAAGTGCTATACACTACTAAAACTGAATTCTAAAATAAAGCTAACATCACAACACTATTTGCAGCCCAAAGTTCATTTTGCAATGCTGACTCAATCTCATATAATGTACTCCTTGTCTATAGAGCTTTTTTCCTTGAGGGATCGAGGAATTTGATCGTCCTATTTCCTTTATTCAAGTAAACCAAAGCATGAGACAAAAACAAATGGCAAAGCCATGTTTGGACAAATTAAACCTGCCGCCAAAATGGCCCAAGTGGTAGGACGAAATGATTTTTTCTTTCAAGAAAGTCAGAGGATTTACTTTGGATCTCCGGTGTCACAAGGCCAGTATCCTATCAGGAACACATGTGCAGAGACTGCAGTGTTGACGCTTGATTAAAGAAATACAAAAACGGTGGCTGGCTGCCACTTGCCTATAAGTTGCAGCCAGCACCTAAAACATGCAGAGTTGGGAAGAGAAAAAAAAATAGGAGAAGAAACAAAAATAAGATGGCAAGTAAGCTTAAGGCACTTTCTACTCATCTAAAGCTATGCTGAAACATGCAGAAGTAACAATTACCAGGAGAGCTTGTATTTCATCAAAAATAAGCAACCTCAAGTAAATTCAAAATATTTGTGCAAAATAGCACAAGTCATTTAACTGTACAAATGCACTGCAAAGTGGATCTATCTCACCAAATCCGGTACAGTAAGTATGTTTTAAAAGAAGTATTCAAGTTAAATTTAACAGCAAAACAGGTTTTCCTCAAAGCTTTAGATTGGCTTATACATAAAGTCCACAGATTTTTAGAAGTAAGCTCAATTTAAGCTCAGAAACAAGGAAGGAACGGTTTAAAATTGAGATTTCCAATTGAGATAAATCTTCAAATTTATAAAGGCTGTTCTTTAATCAGCATTTTTTTCTGTCACTAGTTTGAAAAAACTGAAGTATTTATTTTATGGCAATTCAATTGCAAGAACAGGCACCTTCAGATCAAAACAGAAGTTACAAATTTTAATTTGCACTTTAAGAGTAGGGAGAAAAAAATGAAACTTCTCAAAGTGATATTCTCTTTTGCTAAACAAGCCCTCAAACAGTGGTGTAATTCAGGACCAGAGGCACTAACATGAGGTATCTCATTAAGATTAAACTGTTTAACTCTCCTTTCTTTACCCCAACCATTTGAGAGTAGTGATCTATAAATCTTCGTAATAACTGCTTTAAGAGCATCTCCCAGACTCACAGCCTGAGGAAACTGAAAAAAATAAAAAGAATTAGCTCTTTGAGACTTCTAAATAACCATTCAGAGAGTGTCCCAAAAAAAAAAAAAAAAAAAAAAAAAAAAAAGAGTTCCTTTTCGTAATCTCTGTATAATAATTAAAAGCTATTATACTTAGAGATACGATGATAATTAGAAAAAGCTTATTCCATTGCTCCAGCCATATGTATAATCCAACATATAATTCCATTCAGGCAGGTTTAACTGTCACAGCAATTCCATAACAGTAATTATGAACTTAGGCTGAAGGGCAAAGACATTTTCTACTCAGTGAGTAGGACTGTTGTGTGACCCAAGAGATCTTCTAAATTTCTATCTACAAAAAGCCACATATCTTGTCAGCCAACAACTTTTGGTTTATATATTAAGAAAACTTGGGTTAAGAGTGGAAAACACCATACTGAAGAGCCAGATGAATTTTCAAATCAGATGGTCAGTTTCCTCATTTCTAAGAAAAAGGTCACAAGAAACATTCAATGCTATACACTAAATTCCTCTTTTGATTGTCTACATAAAAACATAGGAGGAAGGCAAAACTTTATAAGTTCCAGACAGTATCTTCAGCATTAGGTAAAATAACTCCAAGAAAACAAACAACAAAAAATAAAGATAAATGAGCTAGCAAGGAACTTCTCCCCTCCATAACCCTCCCTCCAAGTCTTCTAACCTATGAAAAGTTCTTACAGTTTCAGAATGTTCTTCCAAACATGGTTGTTAAAACTGCACCAGAAGCCACATGCAAACTGAGCGGGCTGTGAAGGGCCAGTGCCTTGTGCTTGGATGTCAAATCACTCAAGTTCTACCTGGCCAAACAAAACCCAAGACATGAGCAAAGCCAATCCTGGCTGTTTCTTAATGAAATGCCAGCGTTGCCCCCGCTTCCCTCCTCCCCCAAACTAGCGTTGACCAACTGATCATACTGTAGTTTCCCTGCCCGCTTTGAGGTTAGGTGCTGAGAACTGGCGCCTCATCCGCGGGGGTGTCACAAACTGGTTATAGTGGCTAAGCCGGTCCGTCTGTTTGGGGTTGCCGTTAGCTGTGTTGCCTTCTGCACTGCCTCCGCCGCTGGGACTGCAGTAAGGCTGGCGGTGCTGGTGGATATGACGCTTCTGCTGGAAAGTCTGCAGGTCTGGGTTCTGCTGCCCGCTGTAGGAGTGCAGCGATTCGGATGAGCCGGACGCCTGACGCCGCAAGCCCTTCTGGGAGCCGCTGTTGAGGGAATTGCTTCTCCAGCGCAACGGAGGCGGTGGCTGCTGCGGATTGCTAGGCTGTGACTGGGGGTTTAGCTGCTGCCTGTTAATTTGGATATTATCTTGACTCCTTTGGGGGCCACAGAGACTCCACAGCTGTTGAGGGTCTTTAGAAGCAGCTCTAATCTCTTTTTCTTTGTTTTCGTCTTTGTTCCTTTCATCTTCTTTTGGAATTCTAACCTCAATAACTTCATCCTCTGTGATAATTATATGAGTGCCTGGACTCCATGAGTTTCTATGTTTGGGGTTGCTTTTGAAGGGAAAACGGGGCTTGCGATTTTCAGGCGGGATAAATCGGTGAGGCATGTTTTGTCGACGAAGTTGTTTTGCAATTTCTTGCTGCTGCAGATTTTTAAATCGAATCTGCTCTTGCCTCATCCAACGTAGTCGCCCACGTCTGAAAGCTGGATCACCTGCCATTAACTGAGAAACACGCTCCTCTTTAGCAAGATCATCATTCTCGCTTCTTTTTAAATCATCTGTGGGTTTTTTATCCACATCCTCTACACAGGCAGAATTTGGAGACTTAGCATTAGGTATAGTTGACTGAGCTTTCTCTGGAGACCCTATGAGAGGTAAAACCTTCTCCATTTTTAGCATCTTATTTCTAAGAACTTTTATCTCTTCGTCCTTCATGTTGTTCTGTTTCTTCACTTCTTGCAAAATATCTTCCAGTTTGTCTATATGCACCTTAAGGTCATCCACATCAGTTATTCCCTTGCCATTGGCCATAACATCTTCTATTTTCTCATCTCCAACTCCTACCGTGTCCCAGACATCACGGGCAACTGCTCGCCACGATTCACGCTCGTTTGGATCCTTCTTCCCATACATGGCACAAAGCTCTTTCATTTTAACAATGGCCAAAGCTTCGATCTCCTGTCTAGTGTGTCTGAAGTCATTGAGTGCTACCTCATAGCATATCTCTTTCACGGCCTGAATCTTTAAGTCTGAGATGGTGACCCATTTGGAGTCTTTGCTAAGGCGCCGGCGTTGGGGTATCTGGTACATTTTAATAGGTTCGCGCTTCTTCCCACTGCTGGGGAGGCCACACTTTTTTACAATGGTTTGGAGCTTGCTGGGTGGCAGCTTCTCTCTCAGGGAAGTGATCAGTCTCCAACTCTCCTCACACGATCTCTTGTCCGAATCATCCCCACTATCAGAGTCTGCATCCTTTGGAAAAACAAAAATCAAGAAGTGGCCCCAAAATAACCAAAATTAAAATTGTAAGGAAATGGAAAAGCTAAACAAGAAGTAGCAGGCAAAGAAAACTAAATCAAAAATCAAAATAGAACAAGTGACAAGGAAGTCTCTCAAGACTGAGTGTTAGGACATTAAAACATATCTTCGAGAGTCATGGACTGTCAAAACTAGAGCTTTTCACTAAACTAAGATTACCAATACATTTAAGTCTTGTTAACTCAAAAGAGGAGATGATCTAAATCCTTCCCTCCCAATCCCTTCCAAAATCTTTAAAAAGATCAGTTTTATATAGATCTTTAACTGGGTCAACTAAAACAGAGTTCCTGACCAAAACAAAAAAAAAAAAAAAAAAAAAAAAAAAAAAAAAAAAAAAAAAAAAAAAAAAAAAAAAAAAAAAAAAAAAAAAAAAAAAACACAAAATCAAAAAAAACCCACAAGTCTAATTTGCACTTCATGTGCTACAAAGACATGCAAATCCCCGTCACACACATTTGCCTTGGTTACTGCTGTTGCTTCTTTCAGCAAATCCTCCCCAGGTAGGTGAACAAAACAGCCATCATAGAAGATGTCATGAGCAGCCAGAGTAAGTCAGGTTAACACTGGTTAGTAGTTGCACATGGTTGCAGGGATGCTCAAGTTTAGAATCCGCTTCACTACAACAGCAGCCAAAGAAGTGTTAGATGTAAGAAAAAAATGAAACAGAAGCAGCTGAAAGGTTCAATGTTAAAAGGACTGTAAGTGCCACTATGACAGGTGAAGACAGTGGTTCGTATTCCAAGATGTGCTACAAGCTAAAGGGATATCCAGAACCAGAGATTCAAAGTTTTTTTTTCTCTCCATTTTGTCACCTTGCTGTTTAGCTTAAGAAACATTAACAATCTTGACTGTCCGAAGAATGAGTGCCAGGAGAATGTAGCAGTAAAGACCTTTTTATTGTTTTAATATGAATTCTCTATTTGATATCCTTGATTTCTCTTCTTCTCAAACCCTAGAGCCTGGAGCTTCCACACACTTGCTAAGAATTATGCTTGTTTTGCTTCTTCATTAAAACTTTTCCTTCTTTTGCTAAATCACTTTTATTGAGCAGTGCTTCAGGTTTCCATATGCTAGGAATGTTTGTTCAGGGATACTGCCACCAGAAGTTAAGCATATCCATTACTGCCTACTGCAATCAGAAATAAAGTCAGACTATTTTTTTAAAAAGGGTTATTAACTTAAGACATCTCTTTCACAATCAAAAAGACCTACATATCAATGTGATCTACTAGAACACAAAATCTTCAAGGATTCACAAATCAATCTGTAATGACCTTCTAATGTCCATATTTTTCACAGTAAGAATTATTATATATGAAAAATCTGGAACAACAATAGTTGGTTACTCTAAAACCAAAGAAATCTATGTCACTGACTCAAACTGCAAGTTCCTAAATCTAATTTAAAACTTTGTGTAAAAGAGTAGGGTGCATAATCTATATTAGCAACAATGAAAAGGAGTTAAAAATTCTGCCCTATGGTGAATGAGATCTATAGCCTAAGATTCATGTTATCTGCGCTTCTTGTGACCTTAGGAACTTATAATACTTTAGCACAAGAGAATCAATCAAGAGATTAGCACAAGAGAATCAATTCTCTTAATTTAGGCCAAAATACAAGCAAAACATTAGATTAGAAACAGAATATAAATTCCTCTTGAGTTTATGGTTGACAAAATATGTGGCCTAAGGGGATAGTATCTAACATACTCTATACTGCAGTAGAAATGAAAGCCACCCTGGAGGAAGACACCATATACTGTACAAGTTATACATTCAAGCCTGTGTCCAGAAAGGCGAAACACTAGCTACTTAAACATTATGTCACAGGTTACATATGACGATAGTTACACGTATTTACCACATTACTACTCATGGGTAAAGCATGTCTGCCATATAAAAAGCTGATAATGAGACATTATGCAGTCACTGTCCTAGATGGGACTCAAACTAACCCAATTAATAAATCCACCCACCTTCTAATACCAAGTGGTCACTAAAAAGACATAATGACCAAGAAAAAAAAAAAAATCTTTCTAATAAACATATTTTCACATTCACTTTGAGAACTGTACGATGTTCTCAAGAAATGTCACCAATGCAAACATATTAGTTATAAAATTATAAGGGGAAAGAGCTATTGCTTATCATTTTTGTATAGTACAACTAAAGACCAAAACTGGTTGGCATTCAAGCACTACACAAAGTGATAAACAGCATTAGCCAGCATATTATAGCCAAGTTTATTTTCCAATTTAGAACAAGAAGAATATTTGTATTTCTACATCCATCTTATATAGCAGTAAGTTATAAAATCTTGATACTGTATCTGGATATTGGAGCAATGTAAACACTTTCAAGGCACATAGGCTGAAATGCATTTGCAGATTTCCAGATCATTATTCAACTACTATTTAGTAAAATATTTTTCCTGTCCATTCCAGACTCTTTATGCAGTGGCACAGAAACAACCAGATGCATTATGAAATTTCACTATCCTTTGAATATTCTTACTAAAAATCGTCAAAAGCGGGATTCTGCTTAACAGATGGATGAGACTCATTTATTACAATCCTTTAAACTAGGAAAACTGTTCTTAAGGAATCTACATTGGTAAAGTGTGCAGGATAGTCTTCTACCCTTGCTCACTAAATAACATTAGCAAAAACAAAACAAGCTTAAAGAAATCAGTACCTTGAACACCCACTGAATAACCCACTATTTAAAGAACCTTTCTTTACCTTAAGTATACAGGGAAACAAACTCCCTTCACAAGGCCCTATATGAAGCAGATCCCCAGACACGCAATTCTCACGTGTTTAATTCACATAATAGTTTAGCTATCTAATATTCCTGTCACCAAAATTTATGGGAGGGAATTCCATGACTTGCACCTCCTTTGACACACAGCCAAATCCTGCTGAATACTCCAATTATTTTTCTTTTGTTGCACTGAATTTATTTTTGCAGTACTACTTTCAACTATGCAAGTTTCAACTATAAAACTGCAGAGATTAGACATAACATTAGCCACATCCTAACTTCCTTTCTAAAGGAAGTCTTTCTTTGGCTCAAACTTTGGAACCGCTCCTCTCCATCCAAGAAATTAACCCCTTCTGATGGAATAACTAGAGATGCGGAAGGCTTTAAGTACACCACAGAACAGAGAAGAAATAAACAACAAAAGAAAAAAAGATCTATGGAAGTCACAGTATCCTGCTCCATTCTGGTTTTGAAAGAAACGCAAGATATTTATGGTTTAAACCCAGACGTGCTATCCAGCCCGAAGTTTTTAGGGTCTCAAACTACAAACAATAATTTTGAAACAATTGTTGGCACAATAGCTGAAAGGCACAATTACATTTGCCCTCTGGCTAAAGAAACAACTTTCCCCTCCCATCTGCTTCCCCCCTCCTCAAAAATCTCAACATACTTCATGGAATCAGAAGACACAGATATCTTCAGGAATCTAGATTCCTTACTATCGGTAGATTTAATTCTGGGCCTTAGTCACCTTTTCTCAGATTCACAGGGTATAGGCTACATGCATTTCTATTTGTAATGCACTTCTTAAGATATTAGCTAAGAAAGGACTAAATTCTTGCTATATCAGACTTAGCTTATACTTCCTATTTAGCATTTGGTGAGGTTCCCATTGTTCCAAATGGGTTAACACTCCTCTTGCTCCCTAGACATAATCTCACCATCAGCACATGTGCTATTTAGACCTTCACAGGGAACTCCATGCAGGGGGAGGGAGAAGTGTTAAAACATGCACAATGCAGCAACATTTTCAGACATCATTCAAAAAAATAAACCTAGCACATCAGTGTTCTAGAAGTCTCTTTAGAAGCATAAAATTAGTATTTTCTGGTGTTCCAAGACAAAACCAAGGCAGACACCCCCAAAACCAGCTGATTAGACTACTGAAAAGCAACTTCAAAAGGCAGAGTGTAGCTATGTCCTTCTTTAAGCTTAAATTTCAATTCAAGAAATCCGATCTGTCCCAAAGAGCACTGATTAATGCTTCTCCACTGGCAATTCCAGTCTCTGATTTAACATGGAGTTTGATCATATTCATTGAAGACAAGGCATTGAAAGCAAGGGGAGAACTGCATTGTGCAGAGAACCCAAGCAAGTTTCCTAAACTTTCAGATAAGCAAGGACAGTAATTGCTGTTTGCCAAAGATATAGTTAATCTGAAGTACGGACACATACCAGCCTTTGCTGCTCCAACAAAAGATCAGCTTCTTCTTTCTCCTTCTTATACAAAATCTCCATCTCTTGTAATCTGAAGATGGACCAAAAAACACAGAAGCACAGACAAACAGATCATTATTTTCATAGTATTCATTGTATTAGTCCATACACAGAGCAGGCTGAATTACAATGACAAAATAAAACTCATTCCTTTTCAAAGTTAACTGGCAATTGTCACTACATGATAATGAAAACTATAGTAATTTCTGCCTTTAACCTCCTTTAACCTAAAAAAAACCAAAACAACAAAAATAAAAATCTCAGTTTATTTGCAATAAGAATTCCTTTACATCTATTCAGTGTACTTATTTTCAGTTGTATAGAAGTCTATCAGAGTATGAAAGAGGAACTGAAACTTCCAGAGTTTGCAGTACAATCCTGTCCCCAGACCTGCTCTATAGGGTCTGTGCCAAGTGGTCAAATTGGCTTCTAAAGTAACTAGACCACTGAAGTATGAGCAATTTACTACAGGTAGCAGGAAAACTAAATGGCAGATCCTGTATTGGGGTAGGTTGGAAAGGGACTTGAGCTTAGGCTCTTTTTGTGGAAGTCTCATTTAAGAAACTTCCATAAAAACCCAATAGGCATCATCTTTGGGTTTTACACTGACATCAGCCAAACAGATCTATAGCTGTTTCTTTCTTGTTTCCAGTAAGAATTCAGAGTTAGTTTGTTACCTTTTCTCCATCTCCTGCTTCATGTCAATACCCTGCTTCTCCAGGAGCTCCCTCTGAGCAAATGTCCAGTCAACTGGCTCAGATGGAGTCTCAGCGGATGGTGTTTTCTCTCTCTCTGCTCGTGCTTGTTCCGGATGGTTGAATCGGAAGACATGGTTTTTACCCATGATGATACGATTGCCTAAAAAGGAAACCAAGATTAACCATTCGAGGTGAAGTTTCCAACACCAATGAAAAAGCACATTTTAACTACCAGTACCATTTATCCTGTTAGGTGGCAGCAGCAGAAATGACGGCCCAACACGGATTTTTGCATATTCAAGTTACAGGGTGACAAAGAAAACAAGAAAGAATGCTCAGTTTGTACAGAATAACCATCTTCTGCTATGAAGAAACGTTCACAGAGGACATCACCTCAGGGGACCAATCTAATGTTCTGGAAGGGTTTGTTAAAATTAAAGGACAGACTTGGAGATTGACCAACAGTTGCAGTAAATAAAATATATTACTTAATCCCCTTCCTCTCCTCCAGAAAACACTACACAGAATTCCCAGTGGTAGTGTCAAAATATAGGGAAAAGCCATTTCCACAGGTTTTTCAGTTTGGAAAAGCCTGACTTGTATGCGTTGTGCTATGTACTGTTTTCACTTGAATCCCGAGGAATGGAATTTATGGAAGCTTCTTTTTCACTATGGGAAGAGCCTCAGAAATGTACTATTGCCCGTCTCTAGGGCTGCCCACAAAACATGTACTTGATGGAACACAGCAAAATGCCTCAGCTCTCCCACTGAACATATTACTATAGTAATATGCTACCATTCTAGTAAAGAGACCTCCAGAATAAAAAAAAATTGTCCCTATGAAAATTGTGCTAAAGCACAGGCTTTTGAAGATATAAGAGACTATTTAAAAGAGCAACTTAGTTGCCTAGATGCTGAAAAGGAAAAATATCTACTTTTTTTTAAGAAAATAATTGCTGAACACCACAGTTTTCAGCATGAGCCATATGCAAGCACAGCACAACAAAATACTCTCCCCCCCTCTTCATTATCCAGTTATATATATTTATATATATAAATTTGGTGCAAATGATTCTGAGGTGTTTTTAAACTACTGGAAAAAAAAGAAGAAACCACAGAAAGCATCATGGTTTGAAAAGTACTCTCTAATATATATAGGACAAAGCTAATAATTTAGGGAAGTCACTCCCTTCCCTCCTTCCCCTGCATGCATTTCTAAAGCAGAGTAAGGGACTGAGTGAGAAACCAAATGAGAGGAAAGAGAAGCTGTTGTACTCCTGCAGAGAGTCACATTTAGCTGCACCAGGAAGCTGGGAATTTTCCATCAGCAGCTGGCAGTCTGTCTGTTCTGTCTCACTGAGACTGCCAAGGGCAATAGGCTTGGGCAAGAATGTACTAGAATAATATCAGGGTAAGCAGAAGGACAAGCAGGATGCTGTGTGGCAGTGAATATTTAAGTACACTTTCAGCTGGCGCAGCAAAGAGCAAAGGAAAAAGAACTGTTGCCAAGAGAAAAAAACGGTACCAGCTATTGTTCAAGAGCTGTACTCCGAAAAGGTAACACTCCTGATCTTTATCAGCACACGGTGCTCTTTACAAAAGGTAAGTGTCACCTACAGATACTTCTTAGATGGACAGTTTGTATGAGTTTAAAGAAAAAAAATTTTGAACATTTCTTACCTGAGCGCAGCTGCACAGGCTGCACTACTCTCTTGCCGTTAACATAGGTTTCTGATCGTTCACAAGGCTCCAAAGTAACAATAACTATGAGGAAAACAACATTGACAAATAAGACTTCAGACAGCACTGTAGCGAAACACAGAAGTGTGCAAAGCCAAGAGTTCTCTCTCCTTTTCAAGGCTTTCTGGCTACCTTCCTACTAATATCACAACACAGTACAAGTACACTCCTTGATACCATGCCAGTTAATAAAAAGCTCCAGAGAATCAATGCTACTGACATCTCAGTATTGAAGGAGATAATTTGCTGTTTAATTTTTCATGTTTATAGTTAACCAACAAGAGAACTCTCACCCTGAGTACAGCTTGCAATAAGCTGACAAATACCTCAGTAGAGGGGTTTCAATAATTATTTAAAACTTTAGCATCTTCACTGCTTTCCAACTCATTTCAGTCCTGAAGTTAACAGCACATAGAGAATGCAAAACAGATTTCATCCTGAAAGACTATTAGTGTTCTACTACTGCTGAGATATTTTTAAATTAGAGGTGCTCAGCAATATATACCTCTGCGCATCAGAAGTGAAGGACAGAGCACACTGGCTGAGACGTGAATATTGTTTTAAACTCTGTATTTCCAATAACACATTTTGATCATAACTTTGCCCCCAACAGCCAGTTCATTTCAGTCAACTAAAAACAGTAGTTCACTTCCCTAAATATGTACTTAGAAGATCTGCATGTTCCAAGCAGTCATCTAAATACTTATTCCCTCTCCATTTCAAATATCATTATTTTGAAGCTAACATCAAACAATACTTTATCTTTCCCCAAGATTCATGTTAGTCAAAGCTGACAGTTTCCCAAGGAAAGATATATTTCAGCTTACATTCAAATAAAAGTATTTCCTGACCAACTGAGGTATGAAAAATTCAGCAACACTTTACAAGGAGTAATAGTTTTTCACCTTCACCATTGTTGTTCCTCTCACTTCGGAAGATACAATGTTCTTCTTTAATGTGAGCCCCACTCAACACAATATCTTGCCTTCGCTCAGCATCAGCTTGTCCAACCCTGAATCCAACAGAGAACATTTCAAGAGCAACTTAGACATTTCTTGCAAATTTGTGTAGAACAATACATTCAAGAAATATCCAGAGAAAATCTAGACTGTTAAGACTATCCTTCAAGTTGAAAGACTTGAAATATAACACACAGTGCTTAGCTCTGAGTTGTAGAAGAGCTACCAGATTTATCATGAATTGGAAGATAACACATGGAGAAGAGGAAAAATAATTCTTCTCTCTCTTAAAACATACCATTTAAAGAGTAACTGCAATGTTAAACATCTCTGGATCTGGGGCATAAAAAGACAAAGGGACAGGAACTTCCAGTGATTTCTTTAGATTGGCATACAGCAATTAACCCTTCTAGGGACCAGTACCTAACTTTAACAAATAAGCAAAAACAGTTTACAGTTTACTGAATAATCTGAATTTTATGAACAGTTTCATCTAGCAGTCTAACAGTTTCTTCTACAGTAAGAGACTGCTGCATCTTTAGTATCAGATGGCTAGGCTCAAATTTAGCAAAATTCCCCAGGACCTAAACTACGCTCATCATTCTGCTCTGAACTCTCTACCACTTTGATATTCTTTTTAGTAGGTCAGTTGTAGGTCAGAGTAATATCATATAACAGCACTCCAGAGATAAAGTCTAACCCCCTTTCCTTCCATAAGTCTTGGAAAAAATACCCTTTTAAACTCCAATTGGACTTCAGAGTATATTACCCAACCTTACCTAGTAACACCGTCTTTGATGTAATAAAGCAGACATTCAGACATGAGTGGATCTTCATTAAGGTTTACCAGATGAGGAGTCTGAAATAAAAGAGAAAAGTTAATTAAGAACTGAGCACCTACATATGCTAATCTGGCAGTCTTGCTAGGAATAACCAAGTTATTACACAATCCATCTTCGCCAAATATAACAATATCTTGCACTACAGAAGAACATCACAAAGTAGCAGCAGAATTTTAGCCAACATTGGCTTATGTTTTAGACAAGAAAAAGCAAAATAGGGAGGGAGGGAAAGATTGACTGAAAAAATAAATGATTCCTTGTAAAGTCTCTGTAAACTTTTCTACAGGAAATCCAAGAGCAGAAAATGATGATGTTTGTGTGATATTTCAAAACTGATGTGAGATGATTTTGGCTTTCTTAGACAGTACAGATCAGGTGTTTCATTTTGCGAAGTCCATTAATGTTAACAGTAAATCTAGAACTATCAATGTTTTCCGATACAAACAGCTAAAGATCTCTTCATCTAAAGTTCTTTTTAATCGAAATCCACTACAGCTACTAAACCAACCTTCTTTGGTGAAAAAACACCATTGGAATCAGCAAACAAGTCACATGGCCTTGGTGTGAAAATCTAGCCCGTGAGATAGCAGCAAACACAAAAGAAAAGGCAAAAATGATTAAACAGAATGAAAGAAAAAAAGATGTCAAAAGAAAGATAATGTTACTAAGTGTCCTCTTCCTTTCATTATCCTCAACTAGAATAACTTAAGAAAAAAAATAAAGAAGGCTGGGATTCCTTGGAAACTCTGCTTTCATCAACTTATTCTACCTGCAAAGAATTTCACTTAATAAATACATTAATAACACTCAATTTATGGAAGCTCAAAAATTACTAGGTGGTAATGATAGATTTTTTTCTTTGAATAAAGAAGTCTGGTCACGCATGGCTCAGCAGAAGGTTAATGACACAGACAAAAGACAAGGGAAAAAGACACCTTATTCACCCCTAAAAATATAGAGAGCACCCAGAACTACAGCTGAAGATGTGCCACACTGTGATCCCTGTTCACTGCATAAAAATGAACATTTGGAGCTGCATGAAGCTCTTCAAAGAGCAAACTTGAGAGAAACCAAATCCCAGACACAGCAAACTGCTATAAACACAACACTGACTTGTACCATTTGGGCACTTTGAAATTAATGTTGTACTCTAGACATGCATGTTTTAGCATCTGACTTTATACACTACGTTCCAATTAAAGTCTGAATAGGTGACAAGAGAGCTTTGTAAAAAATAAAGCTCAGCAATTTGAAAGATGGTGCTGGTAAAACAGGCTATACACTCATTTTGAGATTTATTATTTAGCCACAGAGCAATTACATTTTCAGCCTTTCCCTATTCAGCATTCTTCAAGCAGGAACTAAAGGCACAACCAGTAAAGATGGCAATGGTTGCACAACATGGATACCTTTTAATTCATGAAGCAGAAAAAAAGCCACTTTACAGCTCATCTGTTAAAAATACAACACTGACCCAAGTAGCATATGTAGCAAAAAGTTTTTAAAAACAACTTCAAATTCTCTATCTACAACTCTGGAATTTTTATCACAGCAGCCACAACAGCTAAAAGGAGAACTACTGGAACTGAACTGTAAGGATTAGCGAGGAACAGAAGCAGACAGGACTAGATCAGGAGGTGAAAGGTTTACTTCTGCTAATAAATCCTGCCTGAGGAAAAAATTATATACTATCTATTAGCAACTACTTATCCTAGATGGCACTTTTACACAAACCTGGTCAGCAGAAAATGCATCAAAAGAATCATCAAAAAGAGTTGATGGCCTCTGAGGGAAAATCTAAAAGGAGATGAGGAGCCATAACATCAGAAGCAAAAGGAAAAAAAGCTCTCAAGAATTAGTGCCTTTACAAAACTTAGACACTTCTGGAGTACATACCAAATGCCAGGCAGAGTTCTACTTACCAAAAACATAAAAATGTTATTTTAAGCAAAGGATTACAAATTTTAAACAACTTTGCCAGCCTATGTTTCTTTATAATGCCTCTGATTGGCCCCACTTTATCCTTAGATGAATTTTTTTTAAACACCGGCATATGCAAGTTTCAGGCTAAAATATTTTGCTTGTTATTTGTTCAAAGATATCTGAGGTACAAGAAAGGAGTTTCATTTCTTTGCAGTTAATTAATAATTCTGCATTAACTGCATAAATAACCTCTTTAACTTCATCATGTCATGTTTATGGCATTGATTTATGTTCTTATTCTTCACAGTTGTGCTGCTTTCAAGTATTGACACCTACTGAAACAATCTCTTCCCTACACTCTCTGGGTTCCACTGTTAACTCATCAGATTACAATCCCCTTTTCCTGGTTGGGAAAGGCTGAATTGAAGAAACATCATCCAAACAAGACTATCACTCTTCTGACTCATGAATGAAAATCTCCATATGCAGTTTGACATATTTTAACCCTAAGTGGTTAAAAGCTTACTGTGATAAGCTATGGTGTTAAAAGCTTACTATAAAAGCAGCTTAGGACTAAGGGTCCAAACCTCACTTATATCCTTCTGTACCTTACACAGACAGGAGATCTTGTGTCTGTGGCAGATCCCCCATCAACTACCAAATTGATCAGCCTTTTATAGACATGTCTCAGTAATCAGCATGAACCTCTCTACCTTTTTAGGTGAGAAGACTCCCAGCGTTCCTCCATCTTCACGAATGGCAACTCCCATTTCTGCCAGCAAAGCCTCCCTGAAAAAGAAAAGCAAGATACTTACCTTATTTTAGGCTTCAGAAGCAGCATTTCTTAGCTTTCAACCAGCCTATCCCACCGGCCATACAACCAGGACTGACACTAGTTAATAAAGCAATAGGCTAAATTCCTAAACTTAAAGAGGCTTAAGTTCCCAAAGTGTGCAGAATAGCCACAGCAGAAGTTTTACATAGAATTAAAATGATGTTTTAGTGCAATAATATAACCACAAGTTCATAGATTTTATGACATTATGTTCACTGACTACTCAAAGAAGAATTTTTGAACTGTAACACAAAGCAAGAGGAGTAAGAAAATAACCAGTACTTCATGCTGCTTCACAACAAAAGCTGATGTAGTAACTCAGGATGTTAACTGAGTTACTCTGAACACTTACTGTAAAAAATATAGGAGAGAACATGTCTTTTTTTCAGTATTGCCTCTACTGTTACATAAAACACAAAGAACAGCAGAATTATCATTAAATGCTATACTGCTGTTTCATTGCTTTTAAACAAAGGAACATTCTCCTCTTTCCCACACCTCTCTCTCCTCTATTTTCTCTAAAGTATCTACAGCAGTTCTGATTCCTGACCTTTCCATCCTAATGGCCTCAGTCTTCCGCAGCTTCTCTTCCCACGTTTCATTCAACTCTGCAATGATCTTCTCAGACTCCTGTGTAAAAATCCAGAAGCTATTTTACAGTCCCTCTTCAGAAATTTCTCTTTAAACTAATACACAAAACAATTAAAGGTCATACTCAGCTCTACACTTTAGTTTAATTTTGGGTGCAAAAGGCACACAATAGTTCAAATCTGTAAGTTGTCCTCATAATATTCTGTTATTTCATAGCTACTCATTCATATTTTTATTAGAGTCTTGAAGGCAAACTGAGAAAAACAAAAGTACTTCAGCTAGCTAAGTCTTTAACTTGAGCCACTTTTTTTTTTTTTTTTAAATCTGGTTTACAAACATCATTCAGTAAATGGATGCCAGGGGACTGCAGAGACCACACCATTATTTCCATGGCAACAGCAGGTTTCTGACAGAAGGGAATACGCAGTGTGTAGTTCAGCCCATTCCGAGCCCTGTGGCAGTCTCTCATGCACAAGAAACAAGCGTAGACTCAACATGGACTCCCCACTTACCCGCCCACGGAGACTGGGGGCTTTGGTAAAATGAAGAAATACTTCACTGCAATGCAATTTTGATGCTGTTGAAATCTATGCAAAATTCGGACAAAGCTGCTATTGTCTGGATAGAGCATGCTATTCTGTGTGCTTCACATTTTAATCTGTGGGGGTTGGGTGAATACAACAGTGGCAGGATTATTCTGCCTCCTTTTTTCCAACTTTGAGGTAATTTAGTATCTGGAAGTTGCCTGCATTGGCTAGTCAAACCTAGTCCACACTAGTGCTAACCAGGCCTCTTGGAATATATTTATGATCAAATTACCCACTTTTCATTGTATCAGATGACCAGTAAACAAGAACAAAGATTTCCATTTACAAATTCAGGTCTAGTTCCACATGACAATTAAATCCTAAAAGTCACAAAAGAAGAGGCTGAGCGTAAACACGGTCTCTAACTCATCTCGCTTAAATGCGCTATCTAAGGTACAAGTAATACACTGGCTCTGTTTGCTGAAGGAGACTTCTCCCGGTTTCACAGCAATTTAGATTTGAAAAAGACCAAAATTATAGCTTTCTTTATCAGCAATACCTACCTTCAAACGTTCAATTGCCTCTTCTCCTCCAGGTGTCGACATGATTCTTTCCTGTATACTGGACGCAGATGTTAAGCCCACCTGACTACTGAGAGAGCAGGAGGACGGAGATGCAGTGAGGGACCCCATGGAGGCTGTGGAAAAATTGCCAGGACGTTGATTCTCGGAGGCTAGCAAGTATCTATGTTTATTGTTCTGAAAATCTTTCAAATCTGGGAGAGAAAGACAGAAGGAAAGCAGAGGGACAGGAAAAAAGGAAAAGAGGAAGAGAAAGGAACAGGAAAAGGAAGATAGGAAGGAAACACCAGTGTAAGAGGAAAGCATTTGAGCAGCAACAAACCAAGTTTTGCAAATTTTAGATGGCAGTTCTGAAACATATCCTTTAATATTAGTATCCATGACAAAAAATAGCTCGGTTTAGAACCTAAGGATATTAAATAAGTATTGATTCACAGAATGGTTGAGGTTGGAAGAGACCCCTAGAGATCACCTAGTCCAAGTCCCTGCTCCAGCAGGGACACCCAGAGCAGGTGGCACAGGGCGGCACCCAGGCAGGTTTGAAGATCTCCAGAGCAGGAGACTCCACAGCCTCCCTGGGCAGCCTCTTCCACTGCTCTGTCACCCTCACAGGAAAGAAGTCCTTCCTCACACAGAGACGGAACTTCTGTGTTTCAATTTATACCCATTACCCCTTGTCCTGTCACTGGCCACCACTGAGAAGAATTTGGCCCCATCTTCTTTACATTCTCCCCTCAGCTATTTATACCTATTGATCAGATCTCCTCTCAGTCTTCTCTTCTCCAGGCTGAACAGGCCCAGCTCGCTCAGTCTTTCCTCATACGACAGATGCTCCAGTCCCTTCACCATCTTTGTTACTCTACACTGGCCCCTCTCTAGAAGCTCCACGTCCCTCTTGTCCCGAGGAGCCCAGAACTGCCCCCACTACTCCAGGTGGGGCCTCCCCAGAGCTGAGCAGAGGGGCAGGGTCCCCTCCCTCGCCCTGCTGGCAAAGCTGCTCCTGGTGCAGCCGGGAGCCCCTTGGCCTTCTTGGCCACGAGGGCCCATTGCGGCCTCATGGGGAACTTGGTGTCCACCAGGACTCCCAGATCCCTCTCCACAGAGCTGCTCTCCAGCAGGTCAACCCCTAATCTGTACTGGTGCCTGGGGTTATCCCTGCCCAGGTGCAGGACCCTGCACTTGTCCATGTTCAACCTCATGAGGTTCCTCTCTGCCCAACCCTCCAGCCTGTCTGGGTCCCTCTGAACGGCCGCACAGCCCTCTGCAGTGTCGGCCACTCCACCCGGCTTGGCATCATCTGCAAACTTGCTCAGGGTGCCCTCTGCGTCCTCATCCAAGTCACTGATGAACAAAGATTCTTAAGCCAGTCTTAAGAAAGAATCTCTGAAAAAAATACACATTCACCAAGAACTGTATAATTTAGAGGAAATCCCTTGTTTTTCTGGTTGAGTTGCCCTGTTTTGTAACCAAATACTGAATTGGTGAGCAATATGGAGTTGAGACCAGGAACAGATGTAGTTGCTGGTGAGATTTATAATATTTTGGGCTTAAGTCTGATAATACACCACCCTAAAATTCAACAAAACATTCTCTTCTAGACTCGTTTAATCTATAATAATCAAGTAAATATTTCTCCTAGAAGTAGTTCTGCTGCTGAAATACCCAGACCACAACGTCTGAAAACAAACCCCTCCTCAAATCCTCACAGGGTAGGGAGTATAGAAACCATCTGCTCAGGCCATGACACGAAGAAAGGAACACAAGTTCACAATTACACTGTTATGTTCCCCTTTGGCCCTCCTTAAAGGAAAAAAAATGGAAATCTAAGATACATAATTGGTTAAATATCTGCTAATAGTTATATACTCTGGAAGATACTTAAAGTTTTTTGGTCTTAAGTTAGAAGAGGAAGGATTTAAAAAACAAATGAAGCCTAATAAGACAACTTGTGTAACCTGGAAAAAAAACCCAAAACAACAACAACAACAAAACCCCACACCTGTTAGAGGAGTAGAGAGCCTAGAAGGAAAACGCATATGATCAACTTAAAAAAGACTATCCAGAAGCAGTTTATTTTGATTTAATTTGGCTTCTCAGATATTTCTATAAACCATACCCTGACACCAATCACAATTCTAACATGGAAATATTAGACAGGTAGCTCAGTTTTAACACTTTTGATTGTTTAAAACTTTAATTTAGGAGCAAATCCTTTAAGGTAACTGCTTTGGGAAATGAGCAGACTTTGGGAAATCAGACTTTGCAAGTTATAATTATGGATCTTCATTATAAATCAGTGTTGCCAATAAAACCTACAAAAGTAAGAGATGCTCACCCAGACATTGCATAAATTTCCATGTCCTCCTACATCTCCTCTACTCCTATCCTGAACAATTCTGCTACCGTAAGCCTTATGCCCTAGTTCATTCCACATTCAAACTGCTGTATCAGCCTCAAGAAATTGATGATTGCATCAAGTCAGTCTGAAAACCACCATCTGCAAATACAGGAAGCAGGGGTGGAAGGTTAACAAAAGAAGAGGAGGTTAAGGAACGGGAATGCCATTAGGATGAGGAAAGCAGGCATGGCAGAGCAGGGAGGAAGGAGTCCTGAAAGGCCAACACACATGCACTCCTGGAGATAAAGCAAGTGGCACTTGCAAAAGCTTTGGCAGTTGCTGGGACCAGAGAACCAAACCCCTCAACACCATGCACACTTCTTTTGAAGGTTGCAGCTCTCACACAGATGGCATATGCACACACTGGAAGCAGCATCAGAATGCAAGATAAGGCCAGGATGAGTCTTTACACCAGCAGTAGCTTCAATTTTAGGAAATTTCAGACAGATCTCTTCCAGTTGAGATTTTGTTCACAGTGAGGGTGGAGAAGAATGGCTGAAAAAAAGTTTAAGACAAAATCTACCAACCCAAAGCTTACCAAGAACACATTTCAGACATGCAGATATTTCTCTTGCAATGTATTATGCCTATGTCCCTTTCTACCGACTGCTTCTGTAAATGTTTCTAACCCTAAAGCTGATCTTCATCAGTTCCTTCACACTGAAGATATTTTCTTCACAAGGATAATAAGGCTCTGTCCTGCAAAGCAACTACATTGATAACCACAAGTTTTAAGAGTCCAAATAAGAGACTGTCATCAACAAAAGATGCCTAGCACTCTTTGTGTAAAAACAGAGTATATTAAAAATTCAGTCTCCAGAAGAAGCCAATACTGTTTCATTTTAAGTTAATCAGGTGACATTTACAACAAGTTTTTTTTATTTGGAAAAGAAGTTAAAAGGCAGAGAAGCCCAAATAAGTAGCAGCTATTTTAATTCAGTAATTTCAGAAAGATCTGAGAAGATGTTCTGTTTTGAATAAAAAACATTAGCTGTCATGAAAACAGTCTAAGGAGTTACCATCCCCCTCTATATTCTGCCAGCAAGAAAGCAATGCTCATACCATGTTGTGTTTTTAACTTGGCACTTATTTTCTGACTGTTGATTCCTTGTAAGAAATGTCGATTAAGCCAGTCTCCACAAAACTGCATTACATTCCACAATGAGCGTTCTGTCTGGGATTTCCCTGTGAGAAATGCTGGCATGCAAAGCTCAGTTAAAAGCTGACCCAGAGAAAGCAGCTTAAGAGGAAAACCACACGATACACACATTTGCCTCCACTTCCAGGGTATTCATCTCCCATTGGATCAACTGAAGGGAAGCAGGGGGAAAATACAAGAAGGATCAAAGTTCAAGGTTTAACAGAGACATGGGAAGGGCAGAGAATAATACTTGATGTTTAGAGAAAAAAGAACAGTTTTCAGTAACACATCTCTTCAGTTTTTAGAAAAAAAAAAAAAAAAAAAAAAAAAAAAAAAAAAAAACCCACACTGTCCCAAGCATGGCAACACCTGCATTTCATTGTCTTGAAAACACATAGAAAACAAGGGAAAGTAAGCACTGACAAGCCAGGAACTACTGCAACATATGCTTTAAGTCACATTGTGCTTTCTTCTTTTCTTTTAGATTGAAAATAAGAATTAAACTACAAGAATGCATTTTTTTTTATTGGCATCTTCCTCACACGGAACTAAGGTACTGCTCCTATAATAAAAGGATGTAGCAGTTAAAGCTGTAGTTTGCTTGCCTTATTTGGAGTGAGGGCCAGGAAATAATTCAGGCACAAATCTGTGCAGCGGCTTTGAGAGGTAACATTGATGGCAAAGCAAACCAGCATTTAGAAAACCTGAAACCTCCTACAGTACAGCTGTCAAACTAATCCCAAATCTTGCTCCCAAGAACTTATTTTGCTCACAAACACCTGCTTCACAGCCAATTGCTTAGTATGACAAATGCTCCATCATTCAGGACATTGTCTAACAGGAATTACACATGCATCATTTCCCTTTCTGAGCAAGGACAATACTGGAAGCAGGCATTAACTTGACCTTTTATCCCTCAATCAAAAGTAGAAGATGCCTTCTCTCTCAGTATGAAATTAGCTTATCTTCCAATACCACAGCTATCCTCCTTTTAAGAGCAGCAAAATAACCTTCATAACTCACCTTCATTCTTTTAATGAAGTTATATTACAGTAAATCATTTCTACAGAAATTCCAAACTCCAACTCAGTTTAAGAGTTTGAAAGTGGCTTATTAACTCCCCAGAAGATCCTAGGATGAGTTATTTAAAAAAAAAAAAAAAAAAAAAAAAAAGGCTAACATTCCTACAACTACATGAAAAATTTTAGGTCAGCACCATCTGCACTATGGCAGGGATTGGCAACGTCCATTTAATCCACTTACTGTCAATAATATCTCCCAGCCCTTGGGCACGCAGGAGATCCTTAAGCCGGGTCACCTCCTCCTTCAGCTCACGTACCAGCTTGGCATTGGGGTCCTCGTTGATAACAGCATTGCATTTAATCTGTTTTGCACGATCAGCATATCTGGAACCAAAACAAACCTTGCCTAACTTATACTGAACATATAAGAGCTCATATGCAACAAAGGAACATAGCAATACAGAAGACATTTAGTTTGCAGTTGTAGAGCAGAAGAGAATCCAAGATTATACTGAGTGATGCTCTGAATTCAAGTTCAATATAGGGTACAGGTACAAAAAAGACAAGCCCTCTTCAAGCCCCCGCCTTGTATTAACAAGGTGCTGTTGAAGCCTCAGCTCAACTAATATGCTCAATTTTAGGGACCACACTGAAAAAGAATATATGAACATGAAAAGATGAGTTTTATCAATTTCAGGTTAAGTGTAAACAATAAATCCCTAACTGTAAGACATTCAAAAAGTTAGTTTTCCCCCTTCAGAGCAGAGATTTCTTATGTTATACAGTTTTCTACCCTCCTTCCAGATGTTTAAGCCATAATAGCTACACCCTGTCCTTCAAACATTACGGTATTAGAACTAATTGCTAACCCTTCCCATCTCAGATAAAAAAAAAAAAAATACCTTAAAGTGCTCAAAGTTTCATCGTAGTTTATATCTGCTGGACTCAAAGCAGCAACCATGGCAGTTCTGGAGTTACCGCCTGTAATGAAGAGGCAAGAGTTTTCATGAAACTGCAGTGCACAGTCTAGGCACTATTTACCTACTGAATATCACTATTTTTTTTTTTTTTTTTTAAATAAACTGCAAAAACAGCTATATCCTAAGCAACACATGAAATCACAGGATAAAAAGAGCTGACACTTTAACAAAGAGTAGAATATATGATGCAAATTTGACTGATAAAAATTTTTAACCCCACTAATTTAAGTAAAGGGAAATAAATTCTACAACAGCACAAGCAAATTAGTCATACCTAGATTTTCTCGAAGCAGCCATGTTAATACAGAGTCCCTGTATGGTATAAAGTCTGTTTTCTTCTTCTTTTTACTCTACAAGAAAAAAAAAAAAAAAAAAAAAAAAGTACTATTGAAAAATACACACTCATTGGAAAACTAAAGTTTAAGATGCACTGATCACAGAATAGGTCCTAAAAGCACTACAACAGTATATACACAGGCTAGTGAAACAGAGCAGTGACCCATCCTCTGTTGTACAAGAGACTGCGTTTAGTTTTGGTTAACACACAACATATTCAAATATCTAGTGATGATAAGCAACCCAAAGAATTTCCTTGAAGCACTCCCTTCATAAAGATTTTTCTGTGTTTATATGCCAGAAAGGTATATAAAGTTTATTTTCTAATGCCATTCTCAGACAATCTAGCAGTAAATCTTAGTATTCCAAATTAATTTTTTACTGGGGAAGTTTAAGGGGGAAGACTAATCTTTATTTTGTTAGAATAATTGTAACTTTCTAGAGTTCTCAGAAGTCTATCACAGGAGCTTCCACAGCTACAAAGATACATATGAAAGAAGAACTAGTTAAACTTCTGTTGACTTATGAATAGTTAGTATGCAAGCATCCTGCCTCAATGGTTTAATTAAGGGTTTAATTCCGCACAACATTTAGCACACGATATGACTTTGCAATAAAAGGCTAAACTATAAATTGTGTGGAAACTCTTCTTAAGACTCAAGAGGTGCATTACAAGCAAGTATCAGTCTTGCAATAACTCTATCCCTATTCTTTGCTTCCAAGGGGAAGAGGATAAAATTTTACAATAAAATAAATAAATATATCCACTACTACACAGACCCATCATACCTTGCTGGTGCAGTTATCCTAAATTGAAAGCATAAGAGGAAGAAGATACAAGGTGAGCTTCTTAATAGGATTTTATATATAATTTTTATGTTAGCTTGGAAAAAATTTCCTTTTCTTGTGGAATTAATCAATGAGAATACTTTTCATACAAACATCTCAGAAGCACTCAGAAATACAGTCAACTTGTCCCAATTTGTTGGGAACTCACTTTTAAGAACAATGATGTTTTCTTTTGCAAAACACTCTTTGAGTAAAGAAGTGCTCTTGGTACTAAGTAGAAAAGTACTTCTAGTAAACCTGAAGTATTATGTTTGGATCACTAGAGACTTATTTAATTCAACATAGCAGTAAATCTCAGCTTTGCAGGAAAAAAAGCCAAGGACAATCAAATTATTACATTTTTTAACATTTAAACCAGGAAACCTGCAATTTGTTTTACTATCTTGTTCTTTCAAATAAACTTAAAACTATTCTTCTGCAGAACCAAAAGCTTGGTAAGTCAGCATGTCCACTCTGTAAACAGAGGCTCCTCTGGCAAGCAACATTCGCAGTTAAATACTCCAATACTTCAATCTACCATGATGTTTCTATCGGGCTGTATGAGATTCACAGAGCACAGCACATCTACCCAAATATACAAAGCTAACTAAGCCAAGAATAGTGAATGATTCTACTGTAATTCATTACTTTTATTGTCCCGATCTTACTAGCTACAGAAATTTTGTTGTGGGTAAGAAAATACTGTACTTACTGTACTTACCACTTCAGCCAACGCTGAAATAACCTTGCCCAGAGTTGTGAGAGATTTGTTTATATTTGCTCCTTCCTAGGAAAACAGAATCCAATATTATAACTTCTCAAATTGTTAAAACATGAGCTTCTGCAGACTAAAGGAGCTAAAAGTCACATCCATGATTTGAGAGGGAAAAAAAAAAAAAAGCCTTGCAAAAAAAACATTTCATTCCAAGTCAGGGCCATGATAACTAGGGTCTTAACATCCTAATTTCTCAGACACATACCTCCACTACTTTCAGTACACTCAGTTGACCAAAAATTCCAGTGACATGTTCAAAATAGATCCTGCTACACATGAAGAAGAATCAGATTTTTTCATCCAATCTGAATTCCAAACACTAGAGAGTATTGTTTCAGTATTGTTCACCTATTCTATCCTTAAGAGAAGACTGAATCTAGATATGTTGTGCAGTATTTTTTTCCATCTGAGATGATAATGAGAAAGAATCTTCCCATTGTTTGTCAAGCACAAGTCTCCTTGTGCTGCTTTTACATCAACTTCCTTTTTTTTCCCCATACATGAGCTGCCTGATACCTTCAATCGAGTTCCTTTGGCACCAGTTGAATCAGCTCTCTCACTGCCAGCCAGATCCACAAGGCTAATCTTGCTGACCTGAAGCAAGAAATGTGTCAACAACTAGAATTAGTTTGTGGTGAACTAGAATAAGAACAGATCTTGAATTAATTATATGGCATTAAAAGAACTCTACTGCCTATAAATTAAATGTGGTTAACGCTGCAAGTGTTTCATCAAGTTTTCACAAACAATCAGCTTGACACTGTTCTCTTACGAATAAGAAGCACCCTGACCTAAGTTCTGTTTTAAATACCACTATACTCCAAGTTACTTAAAAAGAAAGAATGAGGTCTCATATGAACAGAGCAAAACCAATGCTAGAAGATTTTAAGTTTTGCAGCTACAGATGACATAGTAATCTCAAAGACAGACTTGTGTTTCATCCTGCCTCTAGTGACACCAGAAATAAAATATTGACACTAGAGACTACACATCAGTTAATGATAATTTTGTATAGTCGGATCATTGTGAAGCGAAAAAAGGGGAAATCTTCAAAACAATTTTCAGATCTCTTCCGTGGTCAATTTAAAAATGTCAATGTTACTTGTACTTCAGGTACTTTTGCATGCAGAGCCTTTATTCCAGAGTAATAAAAGCTGAAAAAATGCTCTATAGAGGTCTTCTTTCTTAACATGCAAATTCCAGAAAGTCCTTACTAGAAGTAGTACGTGAACAATTTGGCACTGACAGGCAAAAACACAGAAGGTTCTGTGAACAAGACTTGGGAAGATTCACTTTTATTTCATTTATCCCTCTCAATGGAACCTAAGTCTTAAGGCCATAATCCTCCATCTGCTATATAGTCTTCCCCAGCACATATTCTCAATTTAGCTGTTTTTAGAATTAAGATCAGTCAAAATCCAGTAAGAAATAAAAGCGCTCTGAGAAGGCATGCAATAATTTTATCCTTAAACAAAACATCAGAAAAGACAAGTAATTCTCATTTTCACTTCATACACCCAACAAAACTAAGTTACTGCATGGAGAATCCGACATGACCAGTCCTCAAAAAGCCACCTCTCATCTACAACATACCTTTTCGGTGGACAGATTAGTTTCTGTGTCATGTTTCTTCTGAGTGAAGACAATTGTAAACACAGCATGAGAGCGACTGCTAGTTTCATTCATGTTGGTAGCTGCCACAGTCCTAAAAGATGAACATACACATTATGTATTCAGAAAATTGCAGCCTCCAAGTGCAGGACAAAATGCACCTGGGGAAGTGCTCCAAGTGCAGGACAAAATGCACCTGGGGAAGCAGGAAATCAAGAGGCTGTGCAGTTGTTTTGTGACCAAGAGGAAGCCACGCTGAGTACTATAACCAATCCTTTGATTTGCACTGCTGATTTTTTCCTGAATTCACTGTAATCTAAACAGAGCATCCTCAAACCATATACTGATTAATCTACCTTATACTCACACAAGAAAATGTCATCAGCATTTGCATCACTCCTTCCCACAGGGACTGTTAAATGAAACAACTTACTAAAATCTGTAACTGACATATGACAGAAAGTATTGCTAAAGCAGAACCTAAAGCTGGAATGTTACGCTTTGGTCCTGATTACTTAAGCTACCAGAAGAGGACACTTGCACTTACATGCTTAATTATACAAAGATATATTTTTAAGACGCATAAATACTACAAATACACAAAACATACAAATATATGATTTGGATATATACATTACACAAGAAAGGCAAACTTTTTAAAAGCTAACATAAAAATTTACATATCTCATGCCATTACAAATTTTAAGTATCTAAAAAGTGATTTGCAGCATTACTTGACCACATAAATCAATTTTGTTCTCTTAGCAGCATTGATCATTGTATATTTTCATTAGGTATTTAACCTAAGATGACTTTTTTTTTTTTTTTTTTCTCCCTTTTAAAGTGCCAGAGTATAACTAAGTTTTTCAAATTTGGTGCTGTATGCCATGTACACCCATGAGAGAGCCAAAAAGCCATTATAACAAAGTACCATAACTAACCTGGCTTTATTCCCAGCATCCATGAGGTCTGCAATGTCTGTGTAAGACGTGACTGCTAGCTTGGAGAGATCTTCCACATATGGTCCGAGCAGAGGATGTTCTCGCACACGCAGATTTCCCTTATTCTTCGGGTTTAATAAGTCTCTGACCCTCTCACAATAAATCTCCATATAACTCACCTGAAAATGGGAATTTGCATGGAATTTCATGATTTTTAAGGCTCCTTTTGAAGTACACTGGTGTTTAATTAAAATCTATTACATTTGCGTTAATAAACAACTTAATTTTCCGCACTGTGTAGAAATGAGCAAAATTTTATCTTTCCAAAGAAGCAGACCGGACAGTAAAGAGTCTGCTCACAAAGAACTTCCCTGCCATCCTCCAAAGCAAAAACTAAGGAAAAAGAAATGTGAATTTCTTTGTACACAGACAACTCTTGGTTATGATCTGTACCCAAGTCCTCTAGAATTCCTGAGTTGTCAGAACAATTATTCAAACTATGGCTATTTTAAGTGTGCATGCTTTGAAACAGAATTTACATGTGATATTATATCACTTATGCTTTTCTATTTCCAGTCTGTCAATTTACTAGTAGGAAATGTCAAGACTGCATAACTAAGATATTCCAAACAAGGCCTATACAGAATACAAATTATGACTATATTAATAAGGAATATGTAGTATAAGCCTTCCATCCAGCAATCAGAAAAAAAAATTGTAAATTCATCTTTTGGTTTCTTAGTATATCACTTACATCATAATTGCTACACTCATAAGCTAGCAGTAGTACACAAAAGTTTTTTTAAAAAAAAACAAAACAAAAAAAAAAACACACCCAAACAAAGAAATTCTGGTCCCAGAAAGGTTTTTACTTGTACGTTTATATCAAATATGAAACAAAGATAAATGCTTTCAAAAATATCAATCTAAATGCAGCATGAATATCACAACAGCTACGGTTAATTTGATTTCCAGGACAAACATCTTTCAATCTCTCATCATACTTGCCTCTACAGAATATGACATTTCTTCATTGCTGTTGTCATTGATTTTCTCAAACAGTTCTTCACATAGCTGGGAAGAGATTAAGCAAGAGCCATGACTGAACAGTAACTACTAACTCTATGACATGTCAATATTTTGGCTTTAGAGCAAGGGCAAGGGAAGAACAATTTACAACAACCACGCAGAGCCTGACTGAGAAGGTACTTGATCCAAATTAAGTTGATTATTATGCAAACTTGATAATGGTTAAATATAGAATGCCTCTTGAGAAGTGATAAAATAACTTATCATCCTTAGAAAAATAGAAAAATAGAAAAAATAATGAAATAAAATTAAAGTCCATAAATGAAATTGGAAGTAACAGTTTTAGAAAGAGCCGATACTTTAGAAATGATGATAAATCCTCTTCCAGTCATAATAAACAATCTGTTTATTTTTAAGAGAAAAATTCTCTGTCAATCCATTGATTTGTTAAAGTTCCAGGATTCAGCTTTAAATCAATTGGCAGATACAATTTCAAAATCTGTTAACAGCACCTTCATATGAAGGATACATTAGCTCTGAGCAGTGTACTATTTCAAGACTGCTTGTCTATAAATAAGCGAAATATGAGACACAAAATTAGGATAATAAGGGAAGAAGAAAGGAACCGTCGACCAACTCATGGATATGGAATTTCGCCAACATAAAAGAATTAGTGTGAAGAACTCTCATTACTTGCTATATGATTGTGCTGTACACCTTTTATGTACCTAGTGAGAAAGAGAGAAGATTCAATAAGCACTCCCTGAACAGACAATGGACTTTCTTCCTTTACAGAAAGACTCTAAGTGAAATTGTAGGGAAAAGATTTTGTTTAAAAATTGTAGATAACAGGGGTATTAAGTATGCTTTTTAGCATAGCCTTTAATTCACAGGCACTTGAAAATACAGAAAGAAATTGCAATATGAAGATTGTAACACAATTTAAATACAAAGTTGTCACAAATCTTCAACTAATCTCACCTGAAACTTAGTATTAATGCAAGAAAAATAAAATGCCTAGATAAAACAATGATGTTTCATCACATTTACTCTGCATACTTGTACAAATACAGTATTCCAAAACTATTTTAAGCTAACCTACATGCAACCTCAAATGGTAACAGAACACTTGTTGCGTATTTCAGCACAGATGTCCACGCTATTAACAGAGAACAACACTGTGCATTGGCTATTTTATACCTGTGGCAGAGGGCCAATGCCTCCTACTGCAAACTTATAGCAGAACGATGACTCAAATGCTGTTCAGCAGATTTATTTATTGAAATTCAACATCACATTTTTACTTTAGGAATGGAGGGATGCAGGATCTTCCAACAAACGTGGTTCAATATCAGTGCCTACGCACTGCATAAAGGCAAAGCCTGCACTCAGGAGTACCAGACAACCAAGAGCCACAGTATTCTGACTTTATTATGAAAGCATCAAGCGTGCCTGTCAGAACTTCCTATGGGGGGGTAGTATCTCAACTTCCTTACCTTTCACATGCAAATTTCAAAATAAATTTCAGAGAGACTAATACTAGGCTACATTCAGACGCTTTAAATCTCTCACACCAATACTTTGATATACTTCATTTTTTAAAAGATATATTAATATATCAACCACTTTTTAGCTTTGTAAGAGTTGTTTCCACCCACGGTTTGTGGCATGTTCATCAGCAGCATCACCTCTCAAATTCCTGCTCAAAAAAGAGTGCTCATGTTCTGTCAAGTTAGAGAAGGATTCAATAAACCCAGAGAATAAGACATCTTCAATTACCAGTTTGTTAATAGAGGGAAGAAAAAAATACATATATCAATATAGGAAAAGTATACAGATAGCCTACACTAAAAATGTTAAATGTTAATGAAAATTTCTTATGGCACTCTTTTCTTAAGTAGATTTCTTTCACTTCAGAAGAAAGCCATAAATTCTCCTATCGCAATACAGAAAGACTGTATCAGCAAGTAAGTGCCAGAATATGCTATGTAAAATAAATATTCTCTGAGGATTTATGCCTGCTTCGTTCTGTTCTACCTGTGGGATTATGCCTGCTTGACTCTCCTCTTGCTTTCCCATCATGGTGTAAGATTTTCCAGCTCCAGTTTGCCCATAGGCAAAAATGCATACATTGTAGCCCTCAAAGGCATGCAGCAGCATCTCCTTCCCAATATCATTGTACACACGGCTCTGAGATGCAAAGCAGGGATCTTCAGGCTGGAGAGACATGGAAATAGCATTAATAAATAGACTTCTCTCATGCAAGTAACATTTCAAAAAGCAGTTAGTTTTATTTGATTTTTATCTTGTTAGTCTACCTCTTAGGAAAAGGTAACCTAGTACTTTTTATACTCAGATTTATTTGGTAAATAAACAGAACTACCAACTGCTCAGTATAGCCACAGATTATCAAATAGCAATCAGGAAACAACAGCTGAAAGCATTTTTCTTCTCAGAATCATGAAAAAGATGATTCTTTTTTCCTCATCAAAAAGAATACAGTTGTCAGATGAAGGCAAGTGCACAAGCTGTTCTAAACAAAACTACACAAACTGAAGAAATTAACCCTCCATTTTCTGTGTAGGGAATTTCAGGCACTCAGACCCTATACTCTCACCACATTCCAACATCCAGCTTACTGGATACAATCCAAAATGCTTCAGGGAAAGTCCAGGATGAAAAATATGGTGACTGAAACAGGATTTGCAGTCTATATTGTTATCTTTTATTCCTGAAGTCCTTTCTTGATCATTTAGGAAAGTCCTTGGTCAGTATTTGAGAAATTTACTTATCACAATAATGAGAATTATGCAGACATTTCATGCTGCACAAGTCAGAAAAGAATGAACAACTTATCACTGAAATGTGCATACAAGTAGGTCACTACACTAGCCATCACTATGTTATTATTGATCTAGCATTTTCTCTCCTCCTGAAACACGGGCATTTCAACATTATTTCTTCCTGAAACTGGAACAAAACTCAAGGGTGCTGACATCATGTCAAGCTCAAGCTTTTACCACACCAGTTCTCTTTCTTAATGCTGCATAGCCACTAGTTTTTGTCTATTAGTAGGTTTATAATGTTTCTCTGACTGACACTGTAATCTACTTTCACAGCTACTTTGAGATCAGGTTCTTCAAGAGGAAGATTCAGTGAGACTTGCACAAATCCAAGCTTCTCTAAAGTTTTATCATAAAAATATATTCTTATTGGCCATAGTTTTGCTCAGAAATATTAAGTCCTATTTGCATTACCCAAATAATTGCTATTAAATTTGGAGGAGAAAAACATTACTTTTTTATATATATACCTTTCAGGAAAATTAGGCAGGAGAAGGACATTGGGTAAAAAATACAGTGCAGCTGTAAAACAATTACTGGAAGTCAGCAAGACCTCAAAAGCAACTCACAGGAGGGTGCGGCAGAGCAGTTAGATGACAGAGTTTATTGCTTTTACAGCTAACAAAAGTCTTTTACAGCTAACAGAAGTATGGATCACTACTCTGCCTTTTCCTGATACACCAAGAAAATCCAGATAGTATTTTTTCTGGAATTGCAAGTATTTGCGCAACTTTCACTTGTCTAATCACGAGCAGAACTGAAGCAATTGCAGTTGCAACCTTAAAATACTTTGAATATAGTGTGTTGATGACTATTTTTAGTAATCTCTTTCAAGTAGCTACAACTTGCTACCAAGCCCTAGGAGATTTAGTCCTCCTGTTTCTCCCACCTCCAAACAGGAAAAGACAACACACAATGACAAACCTTTAATTGGATGAGTGCACAAGAGAGTCAAATCAGAAACATTTGAAAAGAATGGAGTGATCGTGTGAGGGGAAAAAAAAAAAGTAGTTAAATGAAGACAATCAAAAAAAAAATTTTACTTGTAGGTAATAGAACTTACCGATGTATGGGACCAATAGGAGTAGTCAAAGCTGAAGGACTTTGGCGCTTCCTTGGGATTCTTTGGGTTGATAATACCTACAGGGGAAAGAAAAATCCAAACAGTGTAAAAATTACACGTGTGTGTGTGTGTGTGTGTGTGTGTGTGTGTGTGTGTGTGTGTGTTTTCCAACAAGACAGCTACATATCTTCTGCCTGCAGGTGATAAATATGCAACAATTTCAGCTGACACTTTAATAGCATACTTGTAACTTCAATATTCCAAAAAGGGTAAATTATAAGCACAGCTCTTGTTGTAGAAGTGGACCTCTACTGTGTCCTCTTTTCAAGACTAGAGTGGTGGAAATACATAAAATCTATTATCCTTTACCTCAAAATACAAGCATGCAAAAACCCGCACCAAAACAATATCTATACATAGGGGGGGGACAGTCTTCCTAGGAACAATTTATACTCATACTTGTCACTCTAAACAACAGCTATCTGTTTCTCACATATTCATGGCAACATTCAGGGCAGTTCACTTACGCTTCTGGGTAGATGTATCTTCTCTATTTCCTCCTTCACACTAAAACTCATAGCTCTCCTTACGACCTTAGCTTCAACTTGTACTGAAGTTTTCAAAAGCATGTATTTACAGAATCCCATTCAAAATTTAACCGCTCTTCCAAATGCTGCATCCCTGAGCAAGGCCACTGCTCAAGAATACAGTTTGGAAAATGGGTTGCTCTATGAATTGCAAACAGCAACAGTTGCTACTCTGTTTCTTGGGGCCAATTCCATTTCACTTGGATGAGCCTTGTGCTGACATTCTTGCCTTATAAAAGCTGACAGACACGCAAAGCCAGTGAATGATATGCCTTGTACCAGCACAGCATCACAAGGCAAAAACGCATGCAGCTCTGGATAGCAACATGGCTATCAACATAAAACAAACCCGTAACCTAAGCGATCATACGTGGGTTGTTTCCCTTTACTAGTCTCAGCCAGAGAGCAGAAAGTGTACAGCACACACTTGAAGCTCTAAAGTTCAAATGAACAAGTATTAGACTCCAAAATCACTTTCTTGCAAGAGGAAAAAAGCATTAATTTATGTCACATTACTGCAATTTTACCCTATAGGGGCAAATGCAATCACAGCAAAGAGCTCTGATCTCATCTATTTATCTTATGACATAAATGATTTGTTGCCTCACAGAACCTATCGCAAAATAAGAAGCCTTCATTTTTATTATTGCAAAAAAACATCCACCACTCTCAGCCAAGACAAAGCTGTATTTGTTCTCTCCAAGGAAACAATATATATAGTTGGATCACATTCTAGGATTCTCCTGTGGTCGAAACAGAACAAGCAGCATTATTCAAAACCCCAGCATTAGTCAAAAATTAGTTTGTTGTGAAAATACACATTTCTCTTTTTTAAAAGAAAAATTACAAATCTCTTAAAAGAAGCCATCTCCTTCAAAAAGAAAGCAAAGCAGTCAATAGCCTCAGTTAAAAGACTAGTTTTTCACTCCTTTTGCTTGGTGTTTGGAAATGCAATACGCACTTGCCATAAAGCTTATCCCACCTGTTTCAGTCTTAAATTTGATCCTTCACATTCCTGAAGGGTAAAGTTCAGGCTCCACAATTTATGCTAGTGGTTACCTTTTCTTTTTCATTTTATTTTTTAATATAGGCTTCCCCCATCTGCTTCACACTAAGTTTCACGTCCACCTCACTATCTTTTCTAGGGTGCACATTTTTCCCCAAAGTATACCCTGAGAAGCATGACACTAGGAAAGGGTGACTAATGTGCAAGAAGTCAACTGTGTCAGCGGTTGGGAATGCAGCTTCCACAGCAACAGGAATGAAACAGAGGAAGCCTCCCGGCTGCCAGGAACTCTGCCTGCTGCCCGCTCTACTGAGATCCAGCCCCAGCCTTCCCATACACCTACAGCTCCAAGTTTCAGGTCTACTTATCTGATTCCTGTTGCTTGCAGGCAGCCCTGCATCCTTCACTTTCAACAGAATTCCTGGTACATTTGCAAAGGAACCTAACAGTGAAGACCAATTGTGAAAATGCAAGATTATGACCTCCACTAATACCAAGCACACTGAAACCATCTTCACTTGAAACACTGAACATCAAGGGAGGAGCTGGCAGTAATCGTGTCTGTTGCAGTCTGAGTGTGAACCAAGTGACCAGGCAGGTTATCACGTCTGATATGACGTCTGACAGAAGATGGTGAGGAAGCTAAGAAAACAGGGATTCAACCTAAAGCAACTGACCTAACTTGAAGGTGTCTGTTACATAAAGTATCTTCCCTGGATGGACAAGCAGATCCATAAAAGCTACTTGTAAGGAATCTAAAGAATATTTTTGAAGAAAATTAAAAGACATTTTTATTATACAAATAAGTTTTAATCCTATGGTTTCATGTGGAAAACTGCAAGAGAACAAAAGTGAAAAATAACAAGCAATATCTTAGACAACCCATGATCAGGCATAAACTAGATTGGGCTGGCATCATTAGCTTACGTACCATGCTATTCACAAGCTACATTTTCAGTTGAATAAGGAAATGAACTGAATTAAAAACTAAAAGGCTCCAGGGGCTCCAATATCTAAAAGAACAATAAAAGCTTCTGAGTTTTGTTTGTTTTTTAAAGTACACAAGGCCAAGATGAACCATTATTAGTGAATCATGAAATGGGTCACCATCTATCTCCTCTCACCACACCAGACTCATGGCATGGTACACAAGCTAATGGATTAATTACAGAGCCTCAGGAAATGAGAAAGGCAATAAGGCAGAGATCACAGCAGGGATCACACTAATGGCCTTTTTATCTTACAGAATAAATTTGTTTATCTGTTATTTTCAAAGGACCAATGTGGCAATTAACTTTTCTGTTTGCAAACTGACACTAACGCTTTGTGCTAGAGCTATAATTAGTTGCCATCAGCATGGCACTGTAGCAACTTTTAATGCTGGAGTAAGCCAACGCAGCCAGTTTCTGAGAAACCTGATGCCTTTTCCAGGTCCCATACTTCACCAAGGGCCAATTTCCTAGGTCATGTGGAATCCTTCAGCTTTTTACAAGCTCAGGTTTTCTGAAGACATCAGAAAGCGGAAGAGGTTTTAAAAACAAAAAATCCTCCTATACTGTTGTTAATGAAGAGGATTACATACAACTCTGACAGAAATGTGAAAAAGGAGGTAAAAAAAAAAAGCTGAAGATATTATTCTCCTTCAGTTATTAAAATTCCCCAAAGAATAATTAACTAACCAAAGCTCAGATTTACAGTCCATCATTTTCCTTTAGAACAGCAGGGAACTGCTTTAGAACTGCCGAGGGAACTGACGGAAAAGGCACAGGAATATTCATGTTTCAAAAATACATTCTGCAATCTCTTGCTTTAGCTGGGGGAAATAAATGTCCAGTTTGTCTTATTTGAACTATTCAAAATTTATGGAAATTCATAATACACTTCATAAATTAAGGCACAGTATTTACATCAGTTTTCTATTTTGGTAAGCAAATAGAATAGGCAGAAGACTATTAAATGTCATAAATTGACATGAAACTTAAATAAAAACACACTGTATGAATAAGCACCATTACCATCACTGCCATCCCCATCCAGTGACCCACAAATTATATAGGAAGTAGGTTTGCACTTTGAAAGTCTCTTTCTCCTTACAGTTATAGGAGAAGCCATACACTGTTGCTTCACGTTGAGGTGCCTTTAAGTAAGTGATCTATACATTCTCTGAGGTTCAAATTATTTAAACATTTTTAAGCTGTTTGATGTTTATTTTTGACACTTCACTACAAACATATGCCACTGACCATTTCAGAAAAAAAAAAAAAAAAAAGGTATTTTATTTTTTACACAAAAAAGCACATGCTATCCTGACCTCTTTGGCAAATTTTATTTTTCTGAAGTACTATGAAGTAGTAGTATACATCCAGCAGCTGTATTTCCTCTACACACTATGCTTTGTGCATATATATTTTGTCACTGAACTGAGTTTTAGAAGGGTAGAAAAACATGAAAGTAGTGCCACAAACAAGTTGTGACCATCATTTTCTGTGAGGAAGTTGTCCATTTAAAACTCCCAAGGAGCAATTCAAAACCCAAACACAGTGACAGTCTTACAATGCAGCTCACAGGCACCATTTCCATAACAACAATGTAACTTCCAAAATTGGAAGCAGGCTCCAAAGCTTTAGAAAGATCGATATGACATTCTTGAGGCCTTCTTATCAAAATGGACCCTGCACAATTGCACAGCTGGAAAACTGTAGGGGCAAGAAAAGAGGATAAAAAGTGACCTATGGCCAGGAACATAAGAGATAGTTAAATAACTTCTATTCCCACGCTCCCTCAAACACAAAAGAACAATGTCAGTCCTTCTCCTCCACTTAGTCAACTAATACAATAGAAATGACACAGCTTTTTTTTTTTTTTCTCTCCGCCTCCTTCCTCTCCCCTCTCTCTAGGCCTTTCCTCCATTTTCAGGTGCAACTGATAAGTACAGTTAGCTCCAAGAATGGACTTTTTCAAAACAGAACACAGTTTGTAATGCCAATTCAGATTGCAAGAAGAAGAAAAGAATACTACACACTTAAACCAATTAGTATTTCTACACAGAAAAGCAATGGTAAGGACAGTATAGTCTAATAAAAGATATAGAGAAATTAAACAGGCAGCTTTATTTCCATTTTTAAGACACACAGACCATTCTCTACACTACTACTAGTTCCTTAACTAACATTTTTCATTCACGATCCACTCTGTCAGCTGGCACTGAAATCAGATTTTCTTATCTACTAGACCAAATCTACTGATAAATTTTAATTTAAAAAAAAAGAAATTGTAACTCTGTATTTTGCAATGTAGTTTACCTTTCAATTGTCATTGTAGACACGTAAATATTTTTGCCTTAAAAGACAATCTTGACTTGCTGAAAGTTATATCCAGAAAGTATACAACAAATATGTAGATATTTTTACAATTATAACCACAAAGTAGAGCAAAACAGAGATCTGATACAAAGTTAGTGTTCTGTGATGCTTTCAACTGGAACAAACACTACCAAAAGCAGCAGCATTCTCAGTCTCTTCCCAAATACGTAAACATACAAGCACATACCCAATTCAAGCCTTCAGTTCTGGCCTTGCACTTCCAATTCCCATCAAAATTACCCAAGTGAGGAGGGACTGCAAACCTCAAGCAGGGGGAAGCTGTATCCATGATCATTCCACCCCATCTACTCAGTCACCTAAATATTTTTGTGCAGGCACAAAGGAGCAAAATTACTTCCGAATTACTTAAGTGCCGTATTGAATTTGCAGTCCAAGCCCAACCTATTTTCAAGTCAGTCGGCAAAAGTCTCCAGCATGCTATAAATCTTGCAGATCAGCAACTGCTTGCAGTTCAGTGATACAAGCAGCTCTTTCTAATAAAGCCCTGGTACAGGGTGACTGTGAAGCACACAAAAGGTAAGACTTTAAGCTTAATCTCATATTCCTTATTGCATTTAAAGTCAAGTCACTAGATTCAACAGCTCCACCTTCATTAGCAGTCAGACTCACATTACAGGGCATCCTGCCATCAGACATGCCACATATTAGTCACTCTGTATGGCACTCCAGTGAAGAACTGGCTAACTGCAGTCTGCCCTTCAGATAACACTGGCAAAGAGAATTAACTTGGACTAAATCCTGGGATTAACTGTGGTACAGTCTGTGCCGAGGAAAGGAAGACACCTAGTTTAATAACCCAAAAATCCCTTATCAATTGCCAGCCAAAAATAAAAAACATTAATGGTAGAAATAAAGTATTAAACTAGAGAAACTGAACTTCCAACATTTGTGCAGTTCATTCTGCTTTCTGGCATTTACACCTTCCATGCCTATATTGCTACCCATCTGTCAAAACAGAAGGCACAAAGCCTTTTTTATTTCCACATGCAGAGTAAAACCGGTTCAAACCAAGGGTTTTCATCTCACAAAAGAAGCTTGACACCAGCATGTTTCAATAGCTCTCCTAGTGGCAGTAGCAATGACCGCAGAACACACATACACATTCCTACCAAATGCCAACACACACTAGACAGAGTTAGCAAGAAAGGCACTGTCCTGCCTACACTTTCAATCTCATTGATGACTGGTAAAGGGACGGATGAAAGTTCTCAGAAAATATGCTAGTCTAGACAGAACTTTGGAGGCAGTAAGATTTCTTCTGTAAAATCAGTAACTTTAAGAAAATAAAGACCAAGTAATTCTTTTCTATGACTTCTTCAAATTGCATTTCAATCAATATAAGCAGCAGTTTTCTGTTAGAATTTCTGCATAATCAATCTAACTCATAAAAAAAAAAAAAAAAAAAAGACCTCCATCTTTCAGAATCAAACGTCCAAGACCACGTTAACATTAAATATTCGCAGTCTGGAAAAATATATCTGCGCCATCTGCAGACTGGAATGACAACAATGAGAGTGTGTTTGTTACCAAGTGCAGGGTGGAGCAGACATTCTTATGTGCTGGAACGTGAATAACACCCCACAGAGACATGTTTAATACAGGCTTCTTTCCCAGGTATACATTGCAATCAGATATAGGGCTATATTGTTTTTATAAGAAAGCCTTGCAGAGTTGTTATTACAAGAGATAATAAATGAAGGGAAACGGACACTTCCAGCTTGTAAAACAGTGCTTGCTTTGCACAGCAGTGCAAAGCATTGTTTGCATTTTTCAAGTCATTAAAGGAAAGGAAACCAAAGAGAAGCTAAGAACAGCTTGTGTTGGAATTCAACCGGATTCTCTCCCCACTGTGGAATTCCAGCCCTGCACTAGGAGAAAGGCTGGGTGGGGGAGGGTGCCGTGCTCCACAGCACCAGAGCAGAGCAAGGACTTGCTCATAGAAGCTGCTGGAAAGCCGCTCTCATCCTCAGCTGCTCTTACAGATCCAACTGCTATAAATACCACCTCTACAGCTGGTGTTCGGGGAGACCAGCATGCCAGCAGGCTTTGTATCAAGTGGTAGCTAGCTGAACCAAACTGTCCTAGCTCTCAGAAAAGATAAATCCATCCCAAAACTTCTAAATCGTCATCTGACAAGTCCTTTAACTGCATAAGTTGCATCTGGCTTATGCACATAGGTAGCTAAGCACTTGGAGCTGAGCTGAATTGTCATTCACAGAACTTGCAATCTCTATTATTACAATTCATTTGGCTTGTCTTCCAAAACAATTCCCAAGTCAAATCCAACTGCAAGGCAATTCATGCATCTTTCACGGGATATACAATTCAGCTTGCCATAAAATAATCTATCTTGGTAACACATCTACCACGACCGCAGAATAGTGTCAACATATTTGACATGCATTCATTTAGTTTTAACCACAGTTGCAAGGATTTAGAGATTAGCAAATCCGGACAGAGGTTAAGTGACTTGCCTCCACTTTGGTTTATTTTTGATTTATTTTGGCTATTTCATCATACAAAAGACAAACATTTAAAGAAAAATAAAAAATTATAGGGCCTGCACACAAACAGGCTGCAAGTGGAAAAAATGCTAATCAAGAAATGTTTTAAGAGCCCATGTTTCTTGTCAGGCACAAGTTATATCAGAGTACCATGGTACTCCCATTTTTTGAGCTACCTAAAACATTTAACTTTAGGAAGACAGATTGAGCATCAAGAGTGAAATCTATCTCTGACAACGAATCCTCCCACCTAATCTATTCTTTTAGGGAAAATGCATCATTCCTGGTTCTCAAGAAGAGAAGAAAAAAGGTTATTGGGTAAGACAGAATTACAATGAAGTCTTCTGCTCATCTTCTCAACTTATGTAGTAGTTGCTACATAAACTCCCACTTCTTTAATGTCTGTACGTCCTTGGTTCTAGACTAAATAAAAACCAGTTTCTTCTAAAGACTTATCACTATTTCAGGCTAAAGATTATCCTCATGATATTAGTGAAACTGTCCAAACTGACCTTACAGAATAATACCGCAGGGGAAAATTTTTTCCTGTGCTCCAGGACTACTTTATAAAACAGGATAAAACTTTAGGAGATCTTAATATAAAAACACTTTTTGTTCTTTTTTTTCATTTTTGTTTTAAGTGCCTAACTCATTATCAACAAAATAACTAACTCCTTTAGAATTTTGCATTCCCAAATCAGCTTCTGAAATAGGATTCAGCAGCTTCTAACTTCTGCTTTAAGAACTGCTCTACTGGCTTCCATTCTTCTACCCCCACTTCTCTTCCCATTTCCACTGAACAACTTTCGGTAATATCATTCAGATGCACACCGTCTGCAATCAACCATGATCTGAGCATCACAGGCTTTCTGCCAAAATATCAGCCCCTTAATGCAGTCAGCACATGTGACCTGAGCTCCAGCTTAAGTCAACTGAATTTCTACAGTTTTGCAACATTTCATTTTTGCAGCACATAATTCAACAACAGAAGGACAGAGACTCTGACAATTCCTCAAGTGCAAGATAGTACATTGCTGCAGATCATAACTTCCTGTGCATCATAAAAGCCATAACAAATTTAATCTTGTCTATTAAAAATAATAATAATGATTTCAAGTACTGATCTCAGAAATTGCCGTTTTAAACACCTGAAGAGAAAAGCCCTGATTTCTCTCACTAATGCCATTTTTGGTAGGAGTGCTACTGTATCTATTACAACCTTCAATATTTAATCATTAACTGTTGCACCATGATCTACACAATAAATGATTTCTGGATGTTTCTACTAGTGCTTAAAGCCATTTAATGACAACTCATTACCCTCAATTCAAGTTATAACAGATGCACTTACATTAAATCTAATACTTTCAAGGATTAACAGTGTTTTCATACTAGTTCCCAATATCATCAGGCAAAGACAAATAGGCAAACAAGCTGGTCCTGCAGAAGGTTTCTTTAAATAAAATTATAGAAATAACAGACCAACTATGGGTGTTGATCTTGTGTGGAAAAATGAGGTAAAGCACCAAATAGGAGAACAAGGCAATTCCACAGGGAGGACACATCTCAAGTTCACAAAATTAACTTGCTTTGTTTTGACTTGTTTTGATGAAAAGTTAAGGTGGGTAACAAACTTGAGAATAAACTTTCTAACCCAGGATGACGTTCCATTTTGCTAGTAAGCCCACCATGAATAGAGGTCACTTCAAAAAAGTTTTTAACATCCAAACTTATTTACATAAACTGATAAAAAATAAAAAAGCAGTGCATCAGCAAACAGCCCTGTAGATATTCAGAGTTAAAAATACACTGTATTATACACTTCATAAAACATTTATTTTCATACATTCATTAAAGTGTACAACTGCAATATACTTTACTACATACACCTCTATGCTGTTTACCTTTTAACAACCCCAGCTGCCTAAGTTTCGCTATGCAATGTAGTTTCTGCCTGTATCAACCAAAACATTTAAAAAACTCAAACTTGCACATAGTTTAAACCCAGGGCCCACCGAAGTTTCCTAACATGGCTTTGCCAAACAATACAGAAAAAATTAAAGACAAAATAACAGTCAAAATCCCTACTTAGCTACGAGACTTCACATCTCACCAGCCTCCCAGACTTGACAGTATCTCCCACAATGCCAGGAGACTGGCTTCCCTGTCTACCCAATTAGTGCATAAATGAAAAGATAACCATTTCGGAGGCAAGATTTTTCATCATCTATCATTTTACTGGCACAGTGTGAAGAGACGATGCATGCAGTTCACAGACCAGAACTGCTTCTGAAGCCCCTATACTTTGAAACTGCAGCATTATATCTGAGAGTCATATCTGCTTATGTCAAATTCTGTAACCAGCCTTTAGCCAACAAGTAATGAGTACAGTAATGTAACGGAGAGGCTGCAGAGGTGGAGGAATCATGACAAAGTCAGAAAGAATCCATGGAAGACAGAGGACCAGTACTTATGCCTCAAACTGAGCATGCAGCCTATAAGGACACTAGAAAGTTTTCAGCTTTTTTTTTTTTTTTTTTTTAAATCGTACAAACCTTTTCTGTTCATGGAAACACAACAACAACAACAACAACAACAACAACATACTCCTCCTTTCTTTAGCTTTCTTCTGTATTTCTCCTTTAGAAGGAGAATGCAGGGAAAAACGGCCCACCAACTGTAAGGACATATAGCTACTGCAACGTATAACTCCTTTCCCACAGTCTGTAATAGCCTCTGATGACTTAAACCTGACCATCTGTCATATCACCCATTTTGTATCAGAGCTGTAAGACTCGAATAGAAGCCTACAGATTGGAAAATTTCCAGAGCACAAAACACAGCAAAAGCTGTAAAAGAATTTCCAACTAGATAAATAAGAAAGTATTTTTCCTTTTAAAAAAAAAAGATGTAGTTCCTCAAAATAAACTGTGCAGCTTCAGTTGCACTGTAGTGCAGCTTTAGCATTCAGAAAAAAAAAGGTTTTTGTCCAAAACGCATTTCAAATCAGGTGACAAATTGACTGTCAGAGATTCATAGGCCATCTTCGTCATTGTACAACAAGCAAGCAATTTCCATAGGCTACTGGAGTTAGAAAATCTTAAGTTTCTAAAATTTTTGCTGTCAAGTTATGACAGCAGCAAGAAAACCCATTATAGTGGCACCCAGCAGTGTTACTGTGGGTTAGAGCTTGCTGATGTTTCCATCACAAATGCCATCTAGTCGAGTCTGCCGTTCTTCCTTTCTACAGCATTTTGGTCTGAAAGTTGGCAGACAATGCCTGGATAGAAGAGAAATCCTCCCCCCTCTCCCACTTCCCTCTTCCTTTCTTTCTCCGCCCCCTTTTTTTTTTTTTTTTTT
>VZSV01000192.1:165914-193584 GCA_013398735.1 Nothocercus julius | reverse complement strand
GGAGGAGACGGCGGAGGGGCCGGTGGACGAGAGCAGCGCTGGGCGGAGGAGGGCGAGGAACCCCGGCAGCCCCATCGCGCTTCGCCGCCTCCTGCGCCGAGCCGGGAGACCCCCCCCGCGCCGCCGGGCAGGGCGCGGGACGAGGAGAAAGGCCGCGCCGGGAGAGCCGAGCGCCGCGACGCGCTGCCTGCGGCGCCGCTCCCACACTGACAGGATCGCTCCGCGGCGCACCGGCCCCGCCTTCGCCGAGAGAGGGGGCGGCCGGGCTGCCAATCGCCGTGCGTCGCTGCGTCCCGCCTCCCTGTTTCTGACCAATCGCGGATCGAACAGCCGTCGGGCACCCGCCCTCCGCCGTGCCAATCACGAGCTGACACGGCCACGCACCAATCAGCGGCCGGCAGGGAGGAGGACGGGGCGGGGCTCCAAGGCGGTGCTGGTCCTCGACGCTGCGGCCCGGCCCCGGCCCCTGAATCAATCCCTCCGCCGAGCGTCGGGACACGGGGAAGCGGGGCCTCCGCCACCCGAGCCAATCAACGCTCGGGGTGGAATCCGCGTCATCCGCGTGTTGACCTATCACGAGCGGCGCCAGGACACCCTGCCGCACCCGCCGCCGTGCCGCATCACCGCCGGGGTGTGCGTGCGCGCCCCCTGGCGGCGGCCGGGAGGGGCCCTCGCCGTGAGGCGGCGAGCGCAACCCGGGCGGCCGTGTGTGAAAAACCCGGTTTTCACGGGGCCGAGCGGCTCCCCCCTTTACAGGGGCGGGGGCACGAAGGCGTGCCCGGCCGCCGCAGAACCGCCCGGAACCGCCAATTCCCTCATCCCCAGGCGCTTTCAACACCACCCCAAGGCACCACTGAAAAATCCGACTCATCTAGGGGTTACGTGGGGGAAAAATACTGCCTCCTGTGTTAAAAAAAAAGAAAAAGAAATTGGCGGGGGGAAGCAGCCTAGATATTTTCTGCAGAACACCCAAAGTATTCTTATGTAACTGCTTGTTACAGTGAAGGGCATTCCAGAATCCTCACACTCCCTTCCCACTTGCTCTTAACCTTACAATGAAAACTGTTTTTTTTGTGCTAATAATCTCTGCTCAGAATCTCTGCTCCTCCTTCCCATCAGTGCTTTGTTCACTTGTGCTGTTAGGAATTGCCTTACGCTTAACCCTACCAGCATTTTTAAGAAAATTATTTTATTACATGAAACACCTTAATCACTTTCCACACACAAACACACACCCTGTGATTTACAAATCACATGTGAGCTGCTGAGAACATTTGGTACTTGAGACTCCTGGCTTCAGTACAAGGTTTATTTTTGCTCACAGGTCGCGGCTGGTAACTATATTAATCTCACATGTGGTCCCTGTCGCTTACCGTTTCTTGGAAGAATGCATTATTAGTTCCTTTCTGTTTGCTGAACAGTGATTTTTTTTCCCCTAGCCAATCTTCTGACCACGTGGGTTTCCCTGCTGCAGTTCAGCCACTGTGTGCAAAAGCCTGTGAGAAAATATGTGAGCAAGGAAGCCTTGCAGCAGAACCAGCAAAGCAAAAAGGGGTAGGATTTGTATGTCCTGGAAAACACACCCTTCTTTCACCTTTGCAAGTTTCCCTACTGACAGGAAAACAGATTTATCAGCGTGCATATTAACATACTCTAGTAGTGCTACTATTATCTAGGGCCATGTGGAATTGTGTGAGTTACAGTACTCTGAAGAAAGTCATCTGTGAACTGGCAACTTAATGCTGAACTGCATGCCGTACTATTCCATAGGAAGACGGCAGTTAATTTTACTTCTGCAAACTTGCATAACCACTCTTACAAACAACACTTCATGCATCGCTTTCCAAGATCTAAAGTTTTGAGATTAATTACATAGAATTATTCTGGCCTGTTAGGTCTTGAAACATACATTATCCACTGGAGGACAAACAATTGATACCATTATTGCTGTCTTCAGCATAAAAAAAGCACTATTTCAATTGCTTGTATTTAAATATATTTAATTATTCTGCCCCTGAATATATACTTCAATACACTAAACCCCATATTTTCATTATACACTTCCATTAGTATACATTTAGTATAGTATATACATTTTTTTTTAATCTAAGGATGTATTATTTCTACTTTTGCTCGTCTCACTTCATGAGGCTGCTTGTCGTTTCCACAGCATTCTGCAGAATGTGATGCTGTAAATGTCTGATTTGTAATAGCTGGAAAAAAAACTAGAAGCAAGCATTCCTTCCATCCTTCCAATATATTCAAGCCCTGTCTAGGAAGACAAGCCATGATGTGAAACTGTAGCAGTTCAGCAGTCCTCCATTAAAGATACATAATGCAACACTGCTGAATAGCCGTTCTCCATTAGATAAAAGTATAATTTCTAGAGGTTTAAGGCCATAAGCCGTAATGAAATGGTGGTGTAATATTTAATATCTTTTGCATGAAGAAAAACTATCATCTCCTCAAAAAAAAAAAAAAACTTGAAAGGTATAGCTCCTTATGACATGTTCAGAAGATGAACTTCAATGCTGAACAAGACTTTGCTGGTAAAAGCACAGCAGGTTTTATTCTGTGTTTTGGGGAGAAAGAGGGAGATGTAAATTTGTGGAAGGACAGATTTTGAAATCAAGTAGTAATAGAAACAGCTTCTCTGTTCAGCAATCCATGTAGCCACAATCTTAAGAGTCTTCCCCCCAATCCAGCCTCAATAAAACAAAACAAAAACAAAAAAACCCACAGCATGCACATGCGCACACACACACACCCCCACACACAAAATCACTGCATCTTAACATTTTAACTTGAAATAACACACTGGAAAGGCCAGCACTGTATTATAATCTGACAAAAATCCCCCCCGAGCTCTTGCATTGCCTACCAAGATAGGTATGACTAGGTACAAGAGTCACCCACTTGGGAAAAATTCTTAGTTTGAAGCACTGCTGATATTTGTGTTCACAGCCATTTTTCCACATACCATTGACTAAGTTCTCTGAATCCTAAATTAGGATGAAAAATCTAAACAAAGCCACCCAATCACTTGTATTTTCTACTTTCAGTGTGTCACTTAAATGAAAGGCAAAGGAAAGATTCTCTGTGAAGTGTGTATCACCATTTATTGTAGTTCAAGAGAGTCAGGAATTGAACAGAGGACACAGCGGGAAAAAAAAAAACAAAGAAAAACAACCTTTTTTTACAGACTTAATTTTAAAACACTGTGGTTTTAAATCCTTTTCAAAAAGGAAATTCAAGTATCTTGAGCAGGGGGCAGTAATACAAAAATGTTTGTGATTTTTTTTTTTTTTTTTTTTTTTTTTAAAAATGTAGTTCTACATTTCCTGCACCCTTTTTGCTTTGGTAAGGCCAAGCCATGGATACAAATTGGTAAGCAACATAAAAATGACCCCTGCCCCAACTGCAACCTCTAAGAATAAAAGGATCTGCTCTCTGCGGACAAGTTCTAAAGGCTCAGAACTGTCATATAGCATAAATCGTATCTTCAGCATTAAAAGAATGGATTTTATTTCTTAAAAAGTCACTGAAATCCTGGTATTCCAAGTATCTCATTCACGGCAGCTGTTTTATCATACGTCTGTCACGAGGCTTGTCAAAAATACCAGAGCATCTAGATCAACATAAAGAAAAGTGAGATCTCAAAGAACCAGAACTTAAAATACACGTCAAATCTTTGCCTTTTTTAAACTATTCTTGTGTCTTCTAACACCAATTAAAAAAAAAAACAAATATGTGAATATGTATAATATAAAAATACGATCCCAAGATTAACACTTTGTTGCAGGCACAGTTATCGCACAGAATATGTTCTTTCAAGGGCAGGGGAATGACTTTGTTATTCACAGGGTGTTTCTTTTGTATTAAAAAAAAAAAAAAAAAAAGACAGCAGTGCAGGCTTGCAGGGTGGGAGAAGGAAGGGAAAGAGGAAAAAGTTACTTTAGCAGCAAAATGTCCAAGGTTTTAACCACAATCAAATTAACGGATATCTGGCTGTAAAAAATAAGGTTGAAGGGATGCTGCCCTGATCCATTCATCTTTGCTAAAATAATTCAGCTGTAAAAACTCCAAAACGTGACATACTGAAGGACAGTTTTGTAACATAAGCAACTTCCTAATTTGTCCTCCATGTTATTGACCATCGTTATCACTTAAATATATGTACAAGAATTAAGCTGCTTTTCTTCTCATCCACACGCTCCTGGTCACTACTGCAAGTCAGTGCCAGTGGGCGTGCTAATCCCATCAACAGCTTTCAAAATGTATCTGCTCCACTATTACCAGACCAGCCCACGCCCCGTTCTTCCCATTGGCATTGGCGTGCACTGCGAGGGAATTTTCAATGATCAGCATTCTGCTTGTCTCTCATCCAGGCTTGGATTTGCTCTTTAAGTTCTGGCACTAATAATGCAAAGAGGAAGAAAAAAAATGGTTAGCTTGACAATTGAATTGTTCAGTATTACTACTACCCTGAAAAAGCTCCTCATAACCAAAAGCATTCCTCTTCTAGAAACCTTATCCAAATTATCTTCTGATGTCATTTCTCTCTCAATGTAGTTTCTGCACAGCTTTGAGTATATGATTACTCATTTACCTGGCATAACAATATCCATTATCCCTGTAGTTAAAAGAGTATTTTTTTCAGACAAAAAGAAAACAACAAATGAACTGTCTTTACATGTTGGGGTGAAAGCACTGTTAACCCTGCCAAAGCAGCACTGGTATCTCCTGAAAGTATATGGAGCAGAAACTGCACAGAAATTGCTTCCCCAAGCCAACCATTCCATCACTCAGTGTCAAAGCAAGGTTACCTGGTTCCAGCATATTTTCGGTCAGTGTCTGACGATTGAAAGGATCAGTGGAAGAGTTCAACAGATGCCTCAGGATGATTGACCTGTCCATAATAGTTCCAGATGGCAGTCTCACAGGATCAGTCATCAGAGTGTCCATGAGTGGATCTAAAGACAGAAGGGTCTCACCATTAACTTGAAGAGCTATATGGCTCATGCACCACACAGCACATATTGATATTCTGATATACCATCAGATACTCAAAAAAGAGCAAAACTATGTCTAGAGCACTGGTATCACAGGAAGCTTTGGGCAGTAGGGGATTCATTTCCAGAAAACTAATGCTAGTTCCAGAGAACTAGTGCTAAGAAAAAGGTTGTTATAGAATGCAACAGCAGATTTAGCCCTGATTCACAAACGGAGAAGAAAAATATAAAAATATTTAATTATACTGCTTTCAGATTTGTTGTTGTTATTTACTGTTTTATGAACTCTGCTACAAAGTACACAGAACTCACAACCTGGCTAGGACTGGAGAGGGTAATCCTGAAGGGTGTGTGGGGTGGGAGGGGAGATTACCTCTCTTCATTCAGTTAACCATTTAATTGAAATGGAGAAGGATGCATGACTCTAGAAACTATATGTAATCTCTACTAATATATATTCATATTTAGTATCAAAACAACATTAGAAAAAAAATCTTGCCTCTGAATTCATCTGGAGCATCACTGTAATCAATTTCTGCACGAGCATTCTTGGCAACAATTTCTTCCACTTTCTCTGCCAGCAATTTGAATTTTTCTATTGCTATTGTTGACTTGATTCCAGCCTTTCTCATCTTTGAAATAACCTCCTCAAAGAGCTCTTTGCTGTAGGACCTCTACAAACAATGCATAAAACAACTTTGTTCAGCTACAATATCCATCAGATTTTACTTACTTTTTAATGCTTCTTAAAAAATTTAAGAAAAGGATCAATGAACCTTATTTCAATCTTATTTCAGACAGAAAAGCAGTATGCAGGTATCATTCAATCGACCACAAATGCGCCAACTTCTAGGTAGGCTGTTTTTATGCTTTTGTACTGGTCATCACTAATATAGAACTGTTTAGGACAAAATAATAAGCACAAATAATACCTAACCAATATTGTTAAGACATTTAGAGAGACTGACTGCAGATACTGAAACTATTCCTTAGACCAAGTATCCCTGTTGTTACTCTTAACCAGGTTCTTGTTCTTACAAGTTTTTGTTCAAAATATAGCATGAAAGGAGAAGTTTGTGGGGGTTTTTTTGTTTTGTTTTCTAAAATCTAGTTCTCCATCCACTATACTTGAAGAGGTGAATGGCTCTCTGCACCACCACAAAGATCCTCTAAAAACTTCTTGTCAGTCTCCAAGATCATAAGTATCCCAGTTCTCCCTGGCTGCAAGAGAGCATTGAAATGAGGCACAGATGCATTAGCTGGTACTCATCCACCTTCAAGCTGGAAGTACTGCATGGGTGATGCAGTGGGTGATCACCACTCTCCACTGAAAGTTACATTAGGAAGTACATTAGCATTCCTTCATGTGCCAAGTGATTCATGAAATGCACTCAAATGCACAACAAAAATGAAGCACACAAGCAAACCAATACCATGCAGTGATAATATGCAAAGCAGTACTAGAAAAGAATGATTCCTTCTCACAGTGCCAATAAAAATCTTGCCACAGAAATAGTAAAGCAACTCAGGGATGGAGCAAATACCTGTGGGGAACTTGCCAATTGGTGCAGCACGCTGCAGGAACAGCAGGTCTGCTGCCCAGAACCCTGCGGCTCCCTGGCACAATATGTATACAAAGACCAAATGCACATCCTATAGCTTCAACTAAAATTAACATGACTCATGAGGAAGGGAGGAAAAAAAAAAAAAAAAAAAAAAAAGGACTTTTGTAAGCTGCTTGTCTTCTAAACATAGCATTTGCTTTTATCCTTGGAATGCTGTATTTTGATTACGAGACTTAATAATCTAGACAATGCCCTTTTAATAAGAAATATTTACGCTGCACTGCAATGCTGCATTCAACAACAAACACAACATGCTACCTCTCAAATTTCTTTTCTTTTTTTTTTCTTTTTTTTTTAAAATATATTTTAAAAAGCCTTACTTTCCTAATCTACACTATTATCCCTCCCTGAAAGACCACTGAGTACTCAGGACACTCTGTGCCCACCCAGACCCCTTGCCAAGCCTGCAGAGAACAGAACTGTGGCAGCATGCCCAGGCTTTGTAAATGTTTTCAGATTCCTTCTGTTACGTGCTAGGATTTGCAAATGGGAGATGCATCAAAATGTTTTTGAGGGCCATTCTACCAGATGCCTTTTTTTTTTTTTTTTTTAAATTAAATACCAGGCACTGTTAACCAATTGTTCATCTGCCTGGTGTTTCTTTCCTGTCATTCAGAGTTCTCAAGATACTAGTCACACACACATCCCTTTTTATGAGGGGCCACTTTAACTAGGCTTTGTTCCTTTTTCCACACCAACAATCTTCTTGCTTTTTAACCCCCACGTCATTGCAGGGAGTTTTGCTGTGGCTAGCATTGATGAATAAATGATGCATAACATTCTCACTTTCATGTATACTGAGCAGGGTAACAAAATACATAGTCCATGTACATACACACAAAGATACAAGGTCCATTTCACAAGTATTACTGAAACTGCCTGAAATTATGACAACCAAAATAATGAGGGAAAAGGATCAGGAGTTACTCCAATACCTCTACTTCTCTAGAAATGCAAACCAAGCTTTATATACACTGTTAAGCAGCTTCCATTAGAATTTCAAGTAGACACGGATAACAGCATTTCTCTGCATTTTGAGAAATTTGTATTAAAAATCATTGGGATGGAGAGATGTGGTTCAGTAGGTTAGCTGACATATTAGCATTACAAGAACACAGAGGTGAGCAATGGCTTATCTATGTTACGAATTCACATCCTGCTCTGAAGACAACCACCGAGAAGCGTTGCGCATTAAGGCAAAGGTGTCTCGGTTGTCTCCTGTATGCTGCATTTTGTCAGTTTATTACACAGATATTTAATGAAGAGATATAAAAGCATGTAAAATCTAGAAACTCTTAGTCTAGAGAAAGTTGGATTGTAAAATGACACTTTAAAGCCCAGTGCCATCTCTGTTTGCATCTCGTTTTGCACGTTCTCAAATAGGAAGGGCTGAGGGGAAGCCAGTACACCGGTATGCTTGTTTCTGCACTTGCAAATTGAGAATAATATACACATATGGTACTGCAGAAGGAGGCTGTAGCCAATAAATAACAAATGCTCATTAAAGTGTGTGTGTGTGTGTGTGTGCGCACGCGCTGCTTTATATGTTTATGCAACTTTATAGGTTTACAAAGCATACTACAAAACTTTGAAAACATATTTACTTACAGAGAGCAGAGAACACAAATACAGATGAGTTAACTGAAAAAAAATGCCACACATACTGGCATATTCTGCAAAGTTCATAAATATTTCCACTCCTCCTCTCATTTTTTGGGGGAGATTACCTGATCATCAGCAATTGCTTTAGCAAAGCGAGCACAATCTAACTGTAGATAAATATCAGTCAGTTGGTCCAACAGCTTCTTTGGTTCAAACCCATATTTCTCAGGGTTTTCAACTTTCAGGTCACGGCACTTGGGGCCGCACAGTTGCTGTAGGTTAAAGTTCAGCATAGCAGCCAATCGTGGTCCAAGTTCCTACAAGACCAAAATAAAATACAGAGCATGAAGGCTATGTATGATATATGATAATGATAAATAACATTATCATTACAACAGCATACATCCAGATCAAGAATTATGAATCATTATTTTGTGAGCTTCTAGTAAATGCCTTCATGCAGGCCTGTTAATAAAGATAATGTGAAGAGCTTCTGTTTAGAAGACAGACACCATTGGAGTGAGCCAGATAACTGCACTTAATCTCAAATAACTTCATCAATAATTAAAATTACAAGCACTTGGACCTGCAGGAAAGGGAAATATAGAGACAAAGGGCTATTCCACATTCTCTGGGTTGTTATCCAATAAAAGAGAGTTTGCATCTGCCTAATTTCTCGTTTCTCTAAGCCACATCTGAGCAGGACTTACAGGTCTGAGGAAAGGCTTTTGAACCTGCTTGGTAAGGATATGGAACATATCAACAGTTTCTGTAGCCAAGGCAAGATATGAACGAGACACACGCTCATCCTGAGCGAGCTGCGACTGCCGAGCCTGCTGCTGATCCTAGAAAATAAGTATTCAATGGTTATAAGTTAAGTCCATAGAATTTCCTACCTCAGCATCAATCATGAACTGAACTACCTAATGCTAACATGATCTGAGCAGCCAAAAGAACAGACTGCAGACCAAATCCAGATGGGATATATTTGAAAATTTAAGGTGCAGTTCCTTTTTACTACCTAATGCTAATGAAAATACAGCACTAAACACATGAAATGCCGCAACAGTCAAATTTGACAGTTACAAACAATATTGCAAGACTCCACATTTAGGGAGTTTGCTTACATACTGGAAAGCTCCTCGCAACTGCAGAACTGGATTATGTTTCCTTTTCATTCAAATGCCCATACTTCACAAAACTTAAGAGCAGAGAGTCAAGCAAGGTTCGAATTTATGTATCATCATTAGCAAGTAATGCTTCCTGCTGGAGCAATCTGTAGATCATGTACTAGCTCATTTTGACAGTGCATCAGTGGCTTTACCTTGCTAGTAGGTATAAGCAGGAACAAAGACGTCAAGAGAGCAAATCAGAAGAAATTTAACAAACAAGATCTTTCCGTTATAACTTTTTGTTCCAATTTTTTTTTTAAATAAGCTTCAGATAGAAATATCTGGCATTACTGGGTCAACACACACAACTGTCACTTAATCAGGCTAAGTTCTGTGGTATAATTCTTTAACTGGCTACAGCAAATCTACAGAGGATCACTGAACTAGCAAAAGAAAAGTTTCATTTTCTTGAAGTCAGCCCAACTGGCAAGCATCTTCCAAAATCTCCTTCAAGAAGGTTAAAGTCTTAATCCCTCATTTTAAAATTCAAAGCGCACAGTAGTTTAAAACTTTTTACTATTTCCACTTCTCACATCACTCTTTGCCAGCCACAGCATAACTACACAGAATGTTTTACTGCAGAATGACATCCAGAGTGATCATGGGCATACTGAGAGCAACAAATAGCTTTCATAGCTTTCAGAAGTGATTCTTGTGAGCAGCTTTTTTTGTACTGCCTCTTATCCAAAAGCTAATAAATATGTTTATGTAAAAATATTAGAAAGTAGTAAAGGGCACTTTGAAAAACAGTTCTGTTCACCCTGGGCAGCAGGTCCCATTGTTCTTTATTTTTCATTTCCTCTTGCACTTCATGGATACGTTTTAGGGACTCCAGACTCTCATCCAGCAAGAAAGTTGTATCGTTTATCAGCATGTTGATGTAGCGCACAAACTGCTTCCCAGAGCTGAAAGCATTAAAACACAATTATCACTGTAGACGGGTGTGCTGAGCAGACTGCAGCCCCAGTAACACTCCTGCACTGTACAAGCCCACTCCCCAAGCCAAATTCATCTGTCTCCAGAGTTCAGTGTTTCAGTACTTGAGGTGCTCTGTCAGGAGCTGTTACTCAAACACAATGAAAAGCAGCATCACCCATTTGTAAGGGTCGTGACTGACCTCCTCAGCAGTTTGCATGACAGGAAGCAGCACTCTACACAATTCTTACTCACTTGAACTCTTCCATGAATGTACCATGGTGAGCTATATTTTGCCAAAGGCTTTTGAAAATGGTGCTGATGTGGTAGCGAATTGTAAACTTGTCATAGAATTCACTAGTGGCTCCAGTATGTTCAACATCTGAAAAAGAGAATCCAGAACTGAAATCAGTCTTCTTCCCCACCAATGTTCACTGGTAACACACTATATTTCTTCCTCATCTTCAATGTGATGAGCTTCAAGCACTAAGGTTGAAGTCCAGTTTCATCTCTTCAAGATGAAATTCAATTAACATTCAGAAATCTTCATCCTAATACCCATGTAAAAAAGAACTATCAATTTTCTAATTTGGAACAAACCTCTGTTCTGAAGAAAAACAAGCCTCAAGAAATATACTTTCTGCTGTCAACTCCACTGTGCTCTTTGCCTCACAGTCCAAGATTTTAATAATAAGAAAACTGAGGAAACACTGCAGCAAAATAGTTGCTTTTCAGCATGCAAAACCCTTTATAACATCTAAACCTACATAGCTAGCAAAGCCATAGTCAGAAAGTTTAAATTCAAAGTTCTCTCTCACAAAATAAGCAAAACCTTTCTAACTAGGAATCTAAACACCACTCAAACAATGCTCAAAAAAAGCTACAATGCCAGAGCAGTCAATGCACAACAGGTTGCAGATGGACTAGGGTTCTTCTCAAGGCTCCATGCAACCCAATTTTCCCTTTATGCTTGAGTCACGAAGTCTCATCTTTACAAGACCCGAGATCCCTGTTGAGATTTCTTAAAGGTCTGTATAACTGACAGAACCTGTTGATTAATAAAATTCATAGTCCACTGAATCTCTCAGAACTACAGAGAATGCCCTTACCTGTGTAAAATTTCATCAAGGAGGGGACTAGCAATTTAGTGGAGAGAGGATGATTCTCAATCATTTCAAAGAACTTCTGTGTCCGGGGCTGAACAGCTGGGTTTGTCATGAACATCACTTCCACCAGCTTGGCTACCAGGTAAGGATTTCGGATGTAGTTCTGGTTGCACAGCATCACAACAAGGAACATTACAATGTCCTGAGTACAGGGCTCATAAAGCACCTGAGGAGCATATCTGAAAAAAGGGGGAGGTGAGAAAAAGAAACAACCCCCCAATTCTATATCACCTAGAGAAAATTCATATCTCATGTACGTTCAGATCAGTTGCTAGCATTAGGAAAAGTTCAAGTCATTTTAATGTGATTTCCCACCTTTCTCTATAGAAACTAGATTCTTACACCAGGAGTTTTGCCAGCTGGCAACCGTGTTTTGGTCCTGATTCCAAACCTTCTCCTTTGAAGCATGGTAATATTCTTCTGTTGCACGTAAAAGAAAATTTGCTATCAAATGCCACTTCAATGGCACCTCAGGAAGAAAACGGCAACCATGCATCTCCATCACGCACTGTAGTGAGGTTTGGATTTGAAGAAATGTTTTCACAAAGAAAGGGACCAACTTTAGGACTCTAGGAATACATCCTAATAGTATGTGTGTCCATCTATAATGCTAAAAGAGTATAAATGCATTTTATACCAACAAATCTATAATTAAATGGACTTTCCTATTTCTCGCTAAGCCATAACTTGTTATTAATATTGGTCTAGTAATGATTAAAATATCACGGGATTTACAAGGTCTGAGCAAACTCCAAACCATAAAGAAAATTCTCAGGGGTGGGGAGGGGAAGAGGGGGTGGACCTTTATTAAAGAACAGGAAGCATAAAAATACCATAAACAAATTTAGGTTAAAAAGGACCCCTGGAGGTCATCTAGGTACTAGATCTGCAACAGTGCCAGCTGACAAAATCTTAAACTGTTGGTAAAACAGCACTAGAACACCAACTGCAGACCAGCTAGCATGTTAATCTCACACCCTGCATTTATTTGCGTGCGTACCACCTGTTTCACGGGTAAAGGGTAGAACAAAATTTCTTCAGAAATAACTTTACTTACTGTACAATAAAAAACAAAAATTCAGCAACATCTTCTACATAAAACTCTGGCAATGCTGCAAACACCTTCGGAACATCTGGAGCTAAAGGCAGTTTTATGCTGTTAAATAAAGGAGACGACAACAAAGGGGACAGTGAAATATAATGTTTAAGCAGAAAACGTCACATGTTCTCCCACAGAAATGCTCCAGTAAGAACACTCTACCAACATTCTGATATTGAATTTTTAGAAGTTTTTTTGACTTTTAAAGAAATCCATGTCAGTGCTTCAAATCTACTAAACATAGTTGAGGGTCTTCTCCCCCCACAGCTGCTATTGAGCCTGTAAATATGACAGACATGCTATGCCTGTCACTAACATAAATAAAGAAACAATTACATAAGAATGCAGTTGCTGACAAGCTAATTAAAATTCTAGAACTACTGAATTCAGTAAACAATCCACAGTGATCTGAACTACCTTTGCTGCAATTTACACAGGCAATCCTGGCACTCACTTGGGATAGGCAGGGTCTAGAATGCGAAGCATCAGCTGAATCACCATGCCATAGAAATTCAGACATCTCCTAAGAAAGTTTTCATCCAGCAAACCGGTATCTGCACAAGCCTTGCACCTCACCAGTTTCTGCAGAGGAGGGATACAATGACTAATGCAGGACAAGGCACAACATAATATGAAAAGCAAACCCATCTATCCAAGCTAATCAGTGTATTTATGAACTATTTATTAACAGTTCTAAAGGTAAATAGCCCTTTCTCAAACTATGTTGTTATTTCAAGAAAGAGCATCAAGAAAAAGACACATGTAATTAAGAGTTGCAAGGACAGGGCCTTTTATTAGCTTTAAAAAATAATGAAAGAAATAGAGGTATCAAAGCCTGAAAACGTGCAATTAAAGTCATCTTGATGATACAGCATAGGAAACTTTTGTGAAGTTATCCTTGGAAGGCCTAAGTAGGACACAGATTCAAAACAAAGCCCGCACTTATCTTTACAAGAACTCTACATTAAAGATTCAAGAGTTCTATCCCCCCCAGTCTAGGCACGGACGATGCACACACATATCCCTGAGCACAGCACAGTTCATGTGCTCTTCTCTCTCCCTCTCTCTCCCTCTCTCTCCCTCTCAAAAAAAGCACCACTTTCAAGAAATATCTGTGGGAAGCTGCATTCAAACTTCAATCTACAAAATAGTTTGACAAAGGCATTTAGTTGTGATCCACATCACTTACTTTAAGTTGTGTCTTGCAACGTTTCAGCATCTCTCGATGCCTCGTAGCGAGAGGAGAATCCTTCCACTGACTTTCATTGTTTTTCAGGTCTTCAACAGTTCTGAAAGCCATAGGCAATAACTGGTTATCACAACAAAGGGGATACATGCTGATAGTCTGCAAGGCAATCAACCTACTCAGATGCTAAATACAGAGGAAATACTGAGATTTACATGAATTTACACTATTTATATGAAAACCTCCGCTTGTTCCTATATCCAAAACCTTTTTAGGAAAAGCAGTCAAATGGAACAAAACTCGGTATATGAGTTCAGTCCCTTTTCCTCCTTCCTCCGAGTACAAACTCCTTTCCACATCAACCTCTGTTTAAAGCAGGAAAAACACCCAATCTAATGTCTTTATTACCAACATACAAATACGTTGTCTTGTGTTGAAAGCAACTGAACAATTCATGGAAAGTGCTGAATGCTGAGCTACTACTGAAGGCAGCAAAAGCCAAGAGTTCTTTAATACTGCCGGACTGAGTGTAGAAGGCCCCATCGGCGACTCGTTCTCAATAATTCTAAATAAGGAAAAGAAGTGATTCCTTCTTCTGGACAAATGTGCAGCTTATTTACAAATAATCTAGGCCCTGTTTATTTGAAAATGCTTTTTCTTTAAAATATGCTGACTCTTCCTGCTTGTTCTATGCAGCTTCCCAAGTTGTCGGCCTCCATGTGCTTTAAAAGCTAAAAATGAAATCACTGTAAATGCAGTTCAAAAATCCCGTAATGTACTCATGGTATTACTGCCAAGGGACATTTACCAAAATGCAATGACTGCAATTATAAACAATGGAAAATAGTGATGATATAAAAATCTATTCTAATTTTAACAGAGTATTCTTCAAGGTTTAGCAGCTTTAAAAGTCTATTTGGACTCATACCAAGTGAAATGAAAAACAGCAGTATCTTCATGTCAGCATCAAAGCTTATATTTAGAATGTTTTAAATGATAAACCACACGCTGAATTACATATACAACCACAATATTAAGAGTTCACTGCCGAAGCTTTTTCTTTGAGGCTTTTGGTTGTTTATTTTAAACAAAGTAAGTAAGTTAATCCATGACAGAAGCTAGGAGAAAAAAATATTATCACAGTAACAGCAGATGATGTATTTGATTTAATATTGTAAGTCATCCACTGCCACCTCCCTCCATTATGTGAATTCTCGATACAAGCCACAGTCCCTCAATATCAGAAAAACGTGGGAGGGCCAACATCAGCAGGCTAACAAATACCTATTTTATATATTCTCAGCAATAACTTTACTCAAATTGTCACTGCAATTTCTACTAAATTCCTAAATTTCAGGATGGGGGGAGGATTCTTTGACAACACACTAGATAATTAACATTTTCTAACCTGTTGAGCTCCCTGATGGCCCGCAGTCTACGTATGTACCGACGGCAGCTTGGCAGAATGGAGAGATGATGGGCATGCAAGGTGAGGAAGAAACATTCCGTTGGGAATTTCGGCTCAGAAAATGAAGACTGATCCCTGTCTAAAAGAGGAGAAAAAAAAAAAAAAAGAGAGGGAGAGAGAAAGAAAACAAGCAGTATAAATGGAAAAAGTAAGAAATGGAAACCTTGAACTCATGTTCCTTCAAACAAGTTTTCAAGAGCAGGTAGCAAAGAAAAATATTTTTAAAAAGCGGAAGTATTCAATAGAATGTAATATTTCCTTGTACCTGAAGTATCACCACTATAAGAAACGGAAGGCAGACACAATGGACTCAATGTATATTGCGTATGGTACTCACAAAGCTCAGCAATCCAGGCTGTAACATCCTCCATTGTTGCTTTCACTCTTGTCTCATCTGTTGGAAGGTCAATACGACACCTGGGATGAAAGATGTAGGTGGGATCAACTGTTTCCAGCTTTATCTTCGTACTTAGTTGCTGTAGTACCCATAAGAAGTTGAGCATGAAGCCATCGGTAGACACCAAACGATCATCTGTCTGTGGGATAAGGAAGAAAATCATTGAAGACAATTGCAAGGGCATTTGCTGCTGCTTTAACAGTAGTCAACATAAATAAAACAGGCAAGTTGAAGAAAAGGAAGAAGTGAGGAAGAATGTGGATTTCTAAGGATATCGTCCTGATAACTAGGAAGTCATTTACAGCAATGTCTGCGCAGTGCATGTTCAGTCATTTTGAAGAACCTTAAACACAAAACCAAGAGGTACATAAAAGTAAAAAGGACTTAAAGAGGCCTCTTTCAAATTTTTTTTTTTTTTTTTTTTTTTACAGATGTAGACAGCCACAAGACAGTTTCAAATAGTTGCCGAGGTTCAATTCACGAGTTATATTTTATAGGTAATAGCTACTACTTCTTCACTGGAATTTCACAGAAAACCACCACAGAAAGTAGCAGTTCCAATGTTTCCATTTGAAGCAGGGATTTGAAGACAAAAATGATGCAAACTTCACAGGTTCAGGATTCACACACACATTTTATCAAAGGAAATGAATCCAGTGCATTAACCAAGCATCTGCAAAATAACCCTGTTGCTTCACTGGAACTGGGCCACTTCATACCTGGATTACTCCTTCTACCATACAAAGCCTAGCAGTTTATCAGATGTGTATGGATTGGAAATGAATTTTTAAATGTTAAAAATGGATTTTGAACATAGCCTGTTAGGAGGAAACCTCCACAGATGCATTAAAGAAAAGGAGGGCAAGGAAGAAAGCTCAAAGTACAGAATCCTTGTTAACCAAGTGGCATGTCAGTTCAAAGAGAGGGAAGAACATAAACTGAACAAGCCTGCACAACAGAATCCTTTCAAAAATACAGAATGTTTTGAAAGAGATGAAAGTTGATCACAAGGTTTCTTGGCTGCTGTGGTACCCTCTGATAACTGTCGGATCCTCCATTTAAGAGCCACCATTTCACCAATTTGATGCTGCTTGTACACTAAGCCCACGAGTCACGGCAAGAGTGTTCCTGTTGTTTACCTGCATCTGTGCCTTCTTCATGTTGGCATTGACAACAGCCGCCATGTAACTGAGAGCTGCTTCTCGAGTTTCACCATTCAGTAAAATACTGTGCAGAATTTTGAACAGCTCTTGCTGGAATTTCAAACAAACACAGGTTACACAGACTTCAACACTGCATTCCTGCTTTCTGTTGCTCTGCATTTTTATGGCCTATAAATTCTCCACAACCCACTGGAGCTTCTGTTATGGTCTTACTTGTCATTATTATATGCATACAGTAGTTACAGGAAAGGTGTATATGAAAGCTCACTGAAATACAAACTTTACTAATTGTATTTTTCACTCATCCTTTAATATCCTTTAGCTATAATCCATGAATAAGTGTTCTGATATTTTCCAAGTTGGCTTATAGCCTAAAGAAAGATTTGTAGCTCTCAATGTTTTTCCTAATTCCCTTTAGCCATATCCTCACAGATTTTTTTTTCTTTTTTTAAATGCAGAAACTAGTTTGTTTTTAATATAATATTTTAAATGTCAGGACTAAAAAAATCCACAATCATAGAATCATAGAATGCTTAAGGTTGGAAGGGACCTCTAGAGGTCATCTAGTCCAACCCCCCTACACACGCAGGGTCACCTACAGCAGGTGGCTCAGGACTGCATCCAAGCGGGTCTTGAAGGTCTCCAGAGAAGGAGACTCCACAACCTCTCTGGGCAGCCTGTTCCAGTGCTCTGTCACCCTCACGGTCAAGAAATTTTTCCTAAAGTTCCTGTGGAACTATGGTGTTTCAGTTTGTGGCCGTTTCCTCTAGTTCTGTCGGTGGCCACCAATGAAAAGAGGCCAGCGCCATCCTCCTCACTGCCTCCCTTGAGGTACTGATAGACACTAATACTTTTTGCAGTTGTTAAAAATGAGGACACTTACCCTTGCTAATTCCAGGTAATGTTGCAGAGACTGGCTAACAACCCGGGTATTTTCAAGAGTAATGGCAGGCCCTGAGAAGTACTTTTCAACAACTTTGTTCTGAAAGCAGAAGGAACATTGGCAAACACATCTGTTTTATTCTCAATAAATAAATAAGTAAAAATCCCAACACTACTGTCCACCTCCTGCTGTAACACTTACATCATCTTCAGCAAAGACAGAGAGGCTAAAGAAAGCTCCAAGATAGGAAAGTCTTTGCAACTCTCTTCCTGCACCTGTGCTTAAAGATTTAGGCAACCACAAGGGCAAAGATACAACCTAGAAAATAAGAGAAATAGCAGGTTAATGCCTTAGACTCAACTGTAAGCAGAGAGCACTGTTACCTCTCAGTATTTGCAACAGGCCCTTGAATCATCAGTAGCCAGTGATGCAGATAACTAAATGGAAAGACCTCCTCAGAAATCTAAGCATGTTTGTTCTATTTTTTTGTTATCCCCTAAAATCTGAGGGAAAAGGATTTCCTTTACCACAGTTAACTTTAAGCTATTATTTAGCATGAGATATCAGAGTCATCCCTTTTAGAGTTCTGAACACCACTAATGTGAATAAGGAGATGTCAACCAACAAAATAAGTTATATGGTGCTTTTAATCAAAAGAAAAAAATACATATATATATATATATATATATATATGTATACACACACACACACACACACACACTTACCAGACTACACATGGGGTGTGTTTTTCCAAACTTGATTTCACAAAGTTCACATAATGCCTGTAAGGAAATCCCAAGAAAAGTTATTTTAGCGTGCATTTCCCAAATAACTTGTCTGCTAATAACAAGATTAACACGGTAAATTGATGAAAGAGCTAACCCTTTTCCCTTTTTCTGTGAATATTTTTTTCCATCTTCTACAGTGGTAGAGAAATGCAGAAAGAGTTCAAGCATACTCTGCTCCCCTTTCAGTGTCTACCTCTGTTCCCAGTTGCCTGAAGAAGGCTAATATGTCTCACAGGATTATAACTATTGCACTTATTTTAAAAGTTAGTCGCACAGATTATTTGCTTGTTCAGAACATAACAATGTCTTTGCTGGACTCCTGAACTGCAACACGAATGTTAGCAACAATAATAAATGGAGTAATTGTACTATACATACATCAAGGCCTTTGTCTTTTGAATCAGTGTAGAAGAATATCAGAATAAAAGAATAAAACACAGAAGCCAGAAACAAAGAATCCTATCCACATCTCTAACTCCCTTTCAGATGCATTGTGTCTGTGGGAGGTTTACAACCTGAAAATTATTCTGAAAATCCAAAAATACTGAAGATTTTCGTGTAATTCCACTTCTCTAGCGCATTATGTTCTCATACTTCAATTGCACTAGAGCAAGTAACTACTATTTCATCCTTTTGGTGCACATCGTGCTAACTTAGGATGCTGTAAATGATGCTGCACTTTGAATAGCTCTCTACACAAAATCTGCTGCACGTTAAGTCTGCAACATTATTAGCCTCACAGATTCTACTGGATTTTTTCATAGTCTTTTACATATTTCATGCCACATAAAGCTTCCAACACATGGTTTAACTATTAGTCCATTAAACAAAGAAAGCCCCAAAATGATGAAGCACATTATCTTGGAAAGAATCTGCCTAAGTTATGAGGAATCAAAAAAAACTTACAGAAATGGACTGTCCTTACCATAAGAGGGTACTTAAAGTTGTCACTATCCAGGGAGCACTCTTTGGAAGCCAGAGCCAGGCCTTGTAAGATGGGGATAAAGATCTGTAGAAACAGGAATAGATTACCTTCTTCAAGAAAAGAAAGCAATCAAACAAGTGACATCTTTGCTTTACACAGCATGAAATATCTGTTCATTCCTCAAATATGGCAGATTACACACAAGAAAAAACAAGATTTTCTCCCTGACAAATTACATCAGTCCTTTCAGATGACATTTCAGTGTCTGAATGCTTAAGAGTATCAAAGCTAAAAATCAGCTTGCAGCTTTTTCTTTTTTCTTTTTTTTTCCTTAAAACTATTAAATTAGATCCATAAAATGGCCTTTTTTGTTGCTGTTTTTGCATGCTAAGAGATCTGCCTGGCCTTAATCTTCTCTGTACTCAGATACAGTGTAAATAATCTACTAACTTGATGCCTGGGCAACAGGGCTTACTTGTAGAAACTTCCCATCTTCAAAAGTCTGATAGCCAAAAAGGGTAATAATCAATTTGCCCGTGCAGTTGGGAAAATAATACAGTTTTAATTTTAGCATCATCTGAATTTCTTAGTCATCTTCTGTAAAATTTAATGGACTAGGATTTTTACAATACTCTTAGCACCTTAGATGTAAATCATTCAAGTTACAAGAACAGAAAATATGGCAAGATAAGAAAATGAATGTTTAAGTATGATTACAGAAAATTGCTATCTTACACAAAGATTTTTAGATTATTTTGTACACAACACACACGCGGATGTTAAAACAACGGAAAATCCTGGAACAAGTCACTATTATATGCTGAGGTACTCTGTACCATACCTTGACTTTACATAAAAAGATGTATCACTCATTATCATATACATTTTTATTATGTGCTAGTCTAATTATTAAAGCCAGACAGTTTCCCTAAGTAATTTAAAAATGGTCAAAAATCCTAACTTCAATTGCGTAACAGTTTGCTACTCCCTGAAGCAATAGGTTTAGAACTGTGATGTGCAGAAAAAAAGCTTTGGAAATCCCTTGGATTTGGCAAATAGGGGGTTTGTTCACCTGTTCTATTTTTAAAGGTATGCCTTACCTGTTTGAACACGTCTTCATCCTGATAAGTTGTTCGCACTAGTTCCTGGATGAAGCCAAACGGGAGGTTCCTACACAGCATATACGGTACCAGCAGAGACTGCTGCTGCAGTGACCTTTATTTGCATAAAGAAATACAAAGAAATACAAAATCAGAGATTTTTTTTAATAGAATAAAGTCAGATGAATCACATGCAATGACGTGCCAGAAAGCAGAGTATCAACATGTAGACACCTACTCCTTTCAAGAGTAACTAACTTTGTTTTCTCAAGTTACTTATGCAAAGATTATTCTGAAACACATGCTGCTGCCAACACCACACTTTAGTTTAATGAGCCTGGAAGAAAATAACTGCTTCTGTGCAGTAAACAGTCTTCCCCTTCTACTCCTCTCTAATGAAAAGACCCTTTATTAAACTAGTGAAGCAACAACATCAGGTCTGTTCCTCTGATCTCAATCTGTTTCTCTCTCCAGCATTAAGAAAAGGATTTAATGTATTTTCTAAGTTAATACAGCCATATCTTTTAACTGCTTCCTGAAAATTTGTAAAGATATTTTTACATTTTTTCTTATTATATATACAAAAATTTTGCAATGCCAGGATTGGCTCAAGTAAAGACATTACTAATCCCATAGCACAGTGGAATGCTGATACAGCTTTAAAGACTACAAAATGATTTGCATGGATACAAACACAGAATTATGCAGATTTTACAAAAAGTAACATACACTGTTTCAAAACCTTTATATCGTTCCAGCTAAATAAGCTGATAAACAACTATTTTTTTTTTTTAATCACCAGAAGTCTCTGATTAGTTATTTAGTGTAGAATGTCCACAAATTTACACTGCTAAAAGCTTAGATCACCCACCAATAGTGATTGCAGGAAACTGGGTGATTTTATCTACAAAACAGTAAGAGAGCAATTACATTGCTTTCCACCAATATATCAGTGGGACTAACAACTCCAACAATAAACCCATCCACTAGCTCAGCTGGACCCAGAGGCAAAAGTCCACAGCTAGTGAGATAAGCTGTTTGAGCAGGATACATTTACATTTTCTCTTCTAACCCTCAGGAAAAAAAAAAAAAAAAAAAAAAAAAAAAACACCACGGTTCACATCAGCTCTATTTACCTTGGTTGTGTTAAGGATCCCTGGAGCACCAACGCGGCATGGGAAATGCACTGGGATCGGATGTTGCTCAGTAGCTGACTGACTGTTGGCTGGCTACACATCTGACAAAATGAAGTTATTTTAATACAAACTAAAAGTATTTAGAGACAGAACAGACAGGAAATATCATATACCTCTTCATTCATGTAATACGAATGCATTATGCAGCCTAAGCACACTTCCAGCCTCAGATTTTATAGAGTTTCCCCCCACATCCCCCTCTCAGGGCAAGAAACTAATAGCAGAATACAGAAGGCTGGCAGGGAGTTGGCCTAACAACTAACAGCACTTTGCTCTTCCTAGACCTACCTTTGGTGCTTTTCTCTCCTCTATTCCGACTCTGTCAAAACACTCAATGAGGTAGTTCAGCATCTCTGTCTCCTTACAAGTTTCAATGGTGAAGTGGTCACTGCAGGTATCGGAAACACTCGAGCTGCCAGAGCCTCCCACACTTGAGAAGACAAACACAGAAAAGAGAAATGGAGAATAAGGTACAACTCCTCACCCTTACACAGTCTTGTAATTCATGAGCCCTTGGCTTTCTCTGACAGCTTTCTGAAGAGCCACCCCACATCACACACAGGGGCTTCTCAGCAGGTCTGCTCGTCCTCGGACATACAGAGGACTCTCCACTTAAGTGCTTGCCCAACTCTGAAAATCCAGTTGTGCTGTAACAGGACTGAAGCATCTTATTAAATGAAAAATACCTGAGATGGCTGTAAGATCCATGAATAGAATGGGAATCAAAACAAGGTTTTCACAGCAACATTTAACAGGAACAGCCTCCAATTAACAACACACTTGATGCCAACACTGATAAACTCCCGGGCAGGACTTTGCCAAACCACTGCGCAACGACGCTACCTCTGCACAGCTTCTGCACCAACGCAGGGTAACATCCCAGAGCGCTACAAACGTCACCAACTCTGTAAAGGCCACCCGACCCACGGAAGGTAAATCCTGTCTCTGCAAAGAAGGGACCTTCGCCCGCAGACAGACGAGGGCTAGAGATAACCGGATTATATACTCTAAAGAAGGGAGAAAAGGTGAAACAGGAGACTGCACCTAAGCAGCTGCTCCTTTTAGTATTTTCATATTAAGGATTGCTTAACTTCAACTCAGTTCAACTCATGGTAAAACATTACATTGCATTAAGTAGTATTGCTTCAGGGAAAAAAATAATGCCCCAATACTGTAAACATAAAAACTAAACCCACAAAGACAAACACATGCCCAAGACAAGAAAAAATTAAATTGAAAAAGTGGGAAGAGACGCAAAGACCCAAGGCCTCTCAGTCCCAGACTTGCTATCCCACCAAGATTCCTACATAACAGCTTGGCAGGGGCTAACTACAATTGAAAACCTCATTTTACAGACGGGAATTAAGAGAAGATATTTGCCTTACGTAAAAAGTATAAAACCCTCAAACAAACAGCAATTACATGGATGGTCCACAGCTATCCCTCATTGAACAAAACTGGCGTACAGTCAGAGTGAATTATAAATAAAAAACTAACTAAAAGGTCCAAAATTTAAACTGAAGAAAAGAATATTTGTTTCCCTAGATGAATCTTTTAATTTTTTTTTTTTAATTCTTACAAAACTGTCATAGCTGGATTTAAAACGGTAAAATAATTTACAATTTAATAGTCTAGCTGTACAAGTCTATTGTGTAAGTTGTACAGTCCAAATCAGAGAGAGATCATTACTTTTAAGTATATGTGGACAAAGTGCATCAAGAAATATATCAGCTTCAGCACAGAATTTGTTTTTTTTTTTAAGTTATTGAACCAAAATTAAGCCATGCCAAATTTAGCTCTGCTAAAACAGTTCCACTAAAACCATATATATATTTTCTTCTTTATTGTCTCCCTCTCTGACCTCTTGGTTTCCCACCTTCAACTTAAGCATGATCCTTGAGAACATAAATTTAGATTAATAAATATTAATTCTAAATTTAGTCACTCTAAATGGTTTCACTGCAGCAATAACTGAAATTATTCCAATACAAAATGCATATATCCTCCTTAAATGCCTTTAGTGCCCTGGTATTTTCAGAATGTAAGTTGTTGTATAATGGTACAGCTACTGCGCTCATAATTTAAACTAAAACCTTAGTGCTGGCTGCAGCAGGCCAGGACATAACATGACCCAAGACAGAGAAGCAAAAACGCCAGGACATCCTGGGGACTGCAGACTATGGAGTCTAGTCCAATATTTGGCTTAAACCATCAGCAGTATAAATATCATATTTGAACAAAACAGTGGGATAAAAAAAAATAAAAAGAATAAATTCCACGTGCACAGCCCCCTCAACCTGTGATTTCAGGGGAGATAACCTGGTAACATTAGGATGTAATGGAAAACAGGAGATGCTGTTGGAAGATTTTTCCGGTTATCAGTTCAACTTTGGCAGCAACACCCCAACATAACCAAAAACCACGAGGACGATGTCAGACAGAAGAGCTGGGGACGGGACAAAGAAGGCACAGCTTTTAGGACATTCACTCCCTGACACTCAGGCAGGGAGATTTCCACTCGCTTTTGCTTCAACTAAAATACTTCAGAGGGGATTAAAGCCTAAAGGAATTCCTTTCCTCACAGTTGTTCATCACATACGCTGCCTTTGAAGCCCTGACCTTCCTTCCCTTAGTCAGGCACAAGCCGTAATTGGTTCCAGCAATTCAGAAGCGCCAGGCTTAGACCATCTCAGGATTATCATCAGGCTTTGCTATTTCGCACAGCGCTCTGGCCAGCCTCCAGAGCTCACCAATATCAGTTCTCTTTGTTTTCACGTGTCTTAATGCCTAAGAAATGAAAGGCTTCTGTCATAGGACTCCCAGGTCTTTGTTTTACAGTAAATTATTCCCTCATCTCCCTCCATTCTTGTGTGTTCCAAATACATCAGCCTGTACTATCCACTGTGTCAAAGCGCCCATAATAATCCCTGGTAAATTAAACTGTCAGGTATGTTTTCCTCACAGGTTACAGAAAAGAGCCCCAGCTGCCATAAACCAGCTGAACACCCATGAACCTGTGACAAAAGCACACTATTTGCATCAGCTGAGCATTTGTCATTGGATCTTTTTCTATATGTTAACCTCCATTGGCATATTCCAGTTTTTGATAGAAAAAAATGCACGTGATGTACCATTGATTTTAAAATTACAGCTGTGTGTAAATAACAATCCTTCTACTCATATAGTCAATGAATATATAGTCAGCTCCACTGAAACATCCCCTTCAGGAATAGTGCTTATTACACCTGAAAGGCAGCATGATTAGTGCTTCCTTTACCTTAGTCATCTCTTTAAAAAGAGCTGACTAACTAGGATTCATCACACGTGTTCACATAGCATCTGAAAAAACATCCAAGTCATTTCCTTGGCTTTGCTCATTTTTGAAGTTACTTTGAAAAACAAACTGTTAGTTCCTAAGCACCCAAACATGCAGGTTACATTTTTTTCTCCAATACCTGGACCCAAACTGGACACAAGAAAAATCATCATCTTCATTTTCTTCATCACTACTGTCCTCAGACACATCAGAAACGGCAAGGAAGAGGAGGGAGAATGGGTTGTCGTATATACTACCACAACAAAAATGGAAAAGGCCATCAGAGATAAAGCCAAAAGTACACTATAGCTTTTCTTTACAAACCTGCCAAAGAAAACAGCTTCTTGAAACATGCAGAGAAGAGGTAACTATGTTAGAAAAACCAAGACTATACTAACATGCTCTGTGATGCCACTCGAAGTTATTCACGTACCAAAACACCACACACTCACAAACCAAAAATTTCACAGCAATTTTTGAGACCTAATAAGTTTATGGCGTAGGTGGGAATGTTTACATCTAATTGCATAATAAATCTTACAGTTGCAAGCTACTGAACTATAATGCAGTGGTATCAAAGCACCTCCTGTTAGCCTCTCCCTCCTGCAGGGAATGGGTTTCTAAGAGTAGCCAACAGAGAGAAAATGCAGCTGTACTTGGCTTAGCATACTAAAACAGCCTAATCTGTAATTTAAATCTGTGCATTAGGTTGTCCATTCTACCATAGTCCAGCAAGAAACAGCTTTCAACATCAACTAAAGCCTTACTGAGATAACTGACCGCAAAGCAGGAGGCCTGTTTGATATACTATCCAGCAGTGGCAGCCAAGCAGAAAGCTAATAGTTTACCTGGAATGGTTGCAAAGAGAAGAGACAAAAGGGAAAAAAAAAAAAAAAAAAAATTGCTACCTTTAAGTCAATTACATTCCACCTCAAATGCTGGCAGAGGCAGTTTTAACATTTTGGCAGACAGGACTTGTTAGCAAGTCAATATATGAACACAAGCACAAACCAAAACACAGAAATCAGCTCGGGATAAGTAAGGTAAGCTCAGCACAAACATAAGCGCTTCCAAACTGCATGATTATGCCACACCCTCACTGCACACATTAAACACACTCTTTTGCTCTTGTGAAATACCTAGAAGGAATCCTGTTCAGTAAAGAACGCCTGCGCAAGGTACTGGGTGAAGCAGTAAACAAAGGTGGACCCATTGCTGTGGGTCTCTGCCTGGACGTGATGACTGGCAAGCCCGGAGGGCTAGTAGCCATGACTGGAGGACTTGGCGAACTAGACGGGATGGAAATATTCAAGGAACGCGGGATGGAAGAAGCAGAAAAGCCTCCAGAATGGGCAACAGTGTACGGCCGGTACCTCGGAGAGGAGGGCTGGATCGCAGAAGGGCTGGTTGCTGTGAGGTGAGAGCTGACAGAAATGGAAGGCAGTGATGTGGAGGCAACTGAACTGGCTGGTGGGGTAAGAGATGAACCAGTCATTGGTACATAGCTTGTGAAACTGATAGGAGCTGGACTAGTCCCATAGAGACTAAACCAGTTAAAGGGGAAAAAGAAAAAAAAAAAAAAAGCAACAATTTAGGATATGCAGAAAAGGGTGAAAAATTAAATGAGCAACAGAAGCCCTTCCCCTTCTGATGACTCTTCAGTAATAGCTCTGCAGCTCACATTGCATAAAACTACCTCACTATTTACATAATTTTAAGTTAAATTAACAGACAGGCCCCTAAGACACAAGTTAGGGACGGTTCTCTGAAGGAACCTGCCACACGGCTTTAACCTATCAAAAATGCCTCTAATCTATCAAATATGCCTCTAATCATGTCTATATGGTCAAAAATAGTGACAGTGGGGGGAACAGACTTTAAAAATTTATCACTTGAGAAAGTGACTATTTTATTTACTGTTCTTGGGACACTTCTATGCCTCTCTCTCACTTTATCAATAGTAAGTGAATTCAAATGAAATCAATAGTAAGTATAATCAGAAGTCACCTGGATAATGAACTGGAACCAAAGGAGCCTACATTACAGAACATAGGGCTGGTTCCTGGGTTGGAGCCAGTGTTTAAAATGAGGCTTCTATCAGGTGATCGGGCAGCTGCAGCAATTGGTTGTGATGTAGCTGTCAGGCTGGCAAAGGGGTTTTCATCTTTTGACTGGGTGGACATCATCAGAACTTCCATCAAAATCTGTCCAATCAAGTCCTTAAAATCGGAAAACACTGTTAAGAGTAAAAGAATAGAGTTAATATCCTCATATTACTGTCTTCATCTATAAATAAGTTACTAACATAATCACAGAATTCCCCTAAAAAAGACAGTCATCAGTTACCTTTGTGAATTAAGCACTACTTTTAACAAGAGCAAAAAACCCTGAAATTTACTTGTAATTATCATTCTGTCTACATTATCTAGGTTCTGGGAAGTATAGAAGATCATAAACAATTTAATGTTGTTACTAATAATTCTTAAAATTGTCTCATCTGCTACCGAGTTGAGCAACTCATATCCTAAGGAAGGAAATCAATTTCCCCTTTCTTTCTCCCTCTGCTCTCATATGCCCACACATAAATGAGCAATTTTCAAACTGGTCATATCTCCTAGCTGACAAATTATATATATATATAAAAATAAAACAAGATA
>VZSV01000192.1:153423-165809 GCA_013398735.1 Nothocercus julius | reverse complement strand
AGAAAGAAACCGAAAGAACACATAGCAACATGGCAATATCAGTACATTGTTCTGATATAGAACAAATCCATCAGCAAGACTCTAGCAATTAACTGCACCAGGAGCTATAACCAACTTTTCTGCGTTCCCTTTCACATGCTCCATTTCCTGCTGCATCTGCTGATAGCAGATGCACTTTCTTCTCAGTGTTGAAACACGCGTTTTATTGAACAGAAGTAACCCTGAACAAATGATAACAGCTCAGATTCCTACCTTCCTTTGGGTTCTGCTTAAACTGGGCAGAAAGTGAAGTCAGGAAGATGACATCTCTATCTCGGTCCTTCCAAGAAACTCTGAAGATCTTACAGACCAGCTGTAGAGCTTGTTCCTCAGATACTTCAGACCCAGACAGAGGCTCCTTGTTTGGGGGAACACAATTTATTTGAATTAATTATGATTGTATCAGTCAAGTCACAATTTTATCAGATTCAGTTCTTTAAAAAGCTTTAGGCTAACTCTGGATGATAAATTTTGTGTATTAAGGAAGAAATACAAATATAGTTGCCAAAGTTTATTTGGGAAAAGGAAGAAAAGAGAGATTAAGAAAAATTCAGAAGTACACTAATCCAGTAGTAAGCAACTTCCCAAAATACATTATAAAACAGTATAAGAAGGGAAATTTAACACAGATACTTGTGCTGATTTCCTTAGCAGGGAATTAAATGGGGATTTAAATTTTTATGCACACATATGGTATTCTAACAGTTTCTTCTAAAAATTAAAGCACAAGAAGGGGTGAGCTTACAAGAATCCCCAGACTTTCTTCCCTTCAAATCTTTGTCCAAGGAATGGCATCTTTCACTTGGATGAAGTCAGGACAGGACAAAAGATTCAAGAATTTGCCTCATTCCCTTTTCTTCCATAAAATCATGTATATTGTGCTCAAAACTAAATAAAAATATTTTCTATAAAAACAATGCTACCATAAGTAATGGCTAGCAAGGGTTAAATGGGAGGGCTCTTGCAATCCTAAGGCAGCTTTGAGGATGCACCTGGGAAAACGGCAAGATACAGAGAAATAAAATTCAAGTAATTTTCCCTGCAATATGAGGAGAGTTTGCATTTAAAAACATTTTTCAAAGCATATGTGAACTCATTATTTTTTATTCACAAAACCATGACATGCAAGAATAAACTGTCATTATAAAAAAGAGCTGCACTAAAAGCACTTCAGAACTACCTGTACATAAAAGCCAGTTTCAGCCTAAAATAACTATAGTTGGAAAGCACAAGGGGAAAAATAAATTTCTTCACTCCAAAATCTACAAGGTAGTAGACCCGAGCATTTTGATTGGGTTGATTGGTTGCTGGTCACTTACCCATTTCAACTCCCCCAGTTTCAATTTTCTTTCCTTCTTGGCTAACACTGTGTATTTAAGAGCAGCACTACCTTACTGACCTCAGCAATAATAATCACATGTATCCTGCAACACTGTACAGATCAGACCAAAAGTCACCTGTAGCTTGGCACTTTGTCTGATGTGAGCCCAACATAGATAATTAGAAAATAAATGTAAGGATAGGAGAGATTTATCCCAACTTTTCTTTTGATGAGCCTCACTAACTGTAGCTGGAGTCAGCATTAGAATTGCTGAGGTTTACCTATGTAGAACATAAAACAGAAAATTCAACTGCATAGAATTTTAAAAGTGAAAAAAATTCAGTCTGGACACTATTCTACAGGAGTTGGAGATCTTTCCTAGATGAAAAGTGTATCTGATACTTGATACCGGTTTACTTTGTACTGCTGTATTATACTTCTTACAGTAGTAAACGTTCTTTCTTTAGAAGTGGTTGTATAGGGAAAAACAAAATGCATGTTGAAAAAATAAAGACACCATTTAAAAATAAAACTCCCTTTTTCTTTAGGTCTGACATCACAAAGTGGCCACACTCATGCCACTAGATTCATCACAGATTTCCAGCAACTACCAGAACTGTATCCTTTCCAAACACTTTCCTCACAAACTATTAAACTGGAAATAATGGCACATCAATACATTTTTACTTGTCACAAGCACTTGTAATATACTTTTACTTCTCCTACCTATTTCTCTAGAAAAGATTTTATTACTAGCACAGTTTCAAAACAGATAACCAGCCAAGAAAAATTCTTGCTTTTAAATGAGGACCACACTGTCTCCTTTCCACTTGCTTACCAGGAGACATGGTAAAGTTAGAGGAATTGAGCCAACTTTGCATAGCTTTATTTTACTTTCTACTGGGCCCCCCCGTTCAAGATGGTCCTTGATTCCAAGCTATTTATTTCACAGTAGCACAATGCAAGCTGTCTGACAGCCTGGTTTGCAGCTAGGAATCAACTGGAAAGGATTCTGCACCAGGGTTATTGCTATATGGCTTTAAGCCAGACTTTTACCAGCCGAGCTTATTACTGACACTGCAGGAATAAACAAAGGCATTTAACGAGCACCGCAAAAATTGTAGAAACCTCTCTTGACTACAGTGATGCCCCACTTTATTGCTTTATTTCACCGGGGCCTCAAAAATCAAATGACAGAAAAAAATCTTAGAAGTGAATTGGAGCTTTTGGCTTGCTTTCCCTTTCTATTTTAAAGGATTTTAGCTCCTGTCTAAACATTGATAGCCAAATAATATTCTAAGAAAATAAGCAAGAGTAAGAACACTATCTTACTATGAAGCACTACTTCAGCATAGGAAACATTTGATATAGCAGCTTGTTAGTAGATCTCCAGATGCTATACAAGTAAGTTGGAATTTAATCTTCAATATGGTTATAAATTACTCCCCTTAAGAAGTATTTCTACAAGCTTAATCCATATTAAAAAAACAAAAAACAAAAAGGTCAATAAAAAACAAGAAGAGGTCACTTTAAGGCATATAATGAAAATATTTTCTTCAGAATTTGAAGGTATCAATAAGTTTACTTCTAAGGCTATTCAAACATAGCTTTAATACTCATGAGTCTTCTTCCCCCCTCCCTCCCAAAAACTTAATGAGGAAATTTAGTCCTGACGCTGTTCATAGACGACATTTAAAAGTTAGTTCCATCCTCCCAAAAGCTCCTATTCAAAACATGGAGATATATATCTGAGATATAGGTAACATTACAAACTACAATTCTACATCACTCTTATCCACATCGCATCATTCTAAATCCTTTGTTCCCATTTCAATTCCATCACGAGGGACAGCTACCCACAGTTCTGAGAAAGTTTCTCCAAAAAACATAGCACTTTTTAAGACTGGAGAGAAGTCATGGCAAAACCCAGGAAAATTACAGACTGCAAAGCTGGCAGCTATACAAGACTACGTCAGTGAAAGAAAACACAGTAACATAAGCAAAGGCAAAATTTACCGAGTCTGAGGTAAAGCTTTCAGAAATTAAAACTAACATTTTATAAAGCAGAAATGTACCTTTAATGCTAAGCTGCATAATCTGAGCAGTTTTTCCCATGACATCCAAGAGCTCAAGGTAACAATAGTGCCCTGTACAGCCTGGAAGAAAACCACCAACACAGAATGGACTAACCTTATCCGACAGACTCCTTTTCTCTCTGCGATCATTTTCATCGACCTCCATATTTTCAATTCCTGAATCCACATCTACCTGGGACATACTGTAAGCAGAAATAAAAAGACAGCCCATAAACCTTCCAAGAAAGTTCCTCTGTAAGACACTGATAGAAGGAATTTCACCTCAAGTGAAGGCAGCAAAGAAACAATGCAAATGGAATAGCCATATCCACAATAGCAATTAAGAGTCCCTAGCTATTAAAGGCTTCTCATACTACATTTATTTTGAATTCAAGAGACAAAATACTAAATTTCTTCAGCAGGCAATACGAAACACAAAGCTATCACATCCTACATTTTTTTCTTTTTAAATAAAGCAGCTGAATCGGTCCCCCTAGACATGCACATCTCAACATCTAAGATGATGTTCCATCTTTTTAAATGTTAAAATACGAATTCCCATTAAAATCAGACAGAAAAGCATAATAAGGGTTTAAACAGTGTGTCATTTTTAAACACTTAAAGCTATTGCATTAACATGGTTGGAAATGAAAAATAATACAATATTTTTCTCTGCGAGTAGTTTTTATTATTGCATGGTGCAATATTTGTCAGCTCATATAAGCTGCATGTTTTACCTTTTCTCACAGGAGACACTATCAATATCCATGCTCTGAGACCGAGAGAGAGACTGAGATTGTGTTTCAAGGCTGTTAGATGGAGAACTGCTGAGTGAACTCACTCCTTCGCTGCTCTGGCTTCGGTGGGCTACTCCTAAAGAAAAGGCACCACCAACATTACAACAGAGTTTGGAAGGCATACACAATTATTGGGATGAAAAAGGAGAGGAAATGCCATTCTGGATACTATTTTTCAATCCATTTCTTGAGCATTTTCAGTGCTTCAATGCCTTTGGAAATAAAAGTTAATAATATTCATACTTGACTATGGAATCACATTCTCTACCTCCCCTTCCCAAGCTGCAGTAGCGCTACAGGAGTGCTTACCTGCAGTATAACACAGAGGAACAAAATTGAATTTGCAGCCATATAGCGCTCAGGGACTCACTCTCAAAATAAAAAGCACTGGAAAATTCCTTGGTTTTAAAATCTACATATGATCTAAGTACATGAATGATGTGAGGCATTAATAAAACTTATTTACCTATAGCAAATTATATAAACAACTAAGTATTTATTACAGTATTCAAAGGAAAGCTGTGGGGAAGAGAAAGGGACACCACGTCCTTTTATTCACAATGTTTCCTTCTTTTTCCAACCTCATCAGGTGAGAAATGTACAAAAATATCCATATACTAAAAGGCAAAACCCACTGAAAACATCAAGGTGACCACTGGAAGAGTAAGTCAATTCACAGCAAGATTTTGAAACACAGATCAATTAAAAGATAATAAAAATTAAAAACCAAACTCTAGTTTAAATAATGAGTCACTTTGTCACAGAAGAGCAAGTCACTGCCGAATTCGAATTTCAAAAAAGTTTAAGAATGTTACAAACATGTAGCTTCAAGAGGCTCCATATTAAGAAATAAGTCATACAGACACCCTTTCCCCAACAACCTGCATCATGAACAGATAATATGGAAATTCATTTTTTACTTTATGACTGAATTGACAAAATTTCATTCCCCTCACCTGTATCTCACATCTGAGAGGCTGCTAGTGGCTCTCCAGGCCACTCGCGTGGCACCCCAAAGCCACATTCAAAAGCCATGTTGTATTTTACATTGATCTTTCCATTTGCTATGTGTGTACTTAGTACTGGGTGCTGTTAGGACCTCCTGGATGTCCAAGAGAAGTAGTTTCTCTTCCTCATACAGGCAGGTAAAATAGCTAAGCTTGGTAGCAAATTGCTGCTACCCTAACATTGCCAAGACCCCTCAGTGCTACCAGGATATGACTTCACACTGTGTGCGAGTTAACCCAGATGAGGCTACAAAGCTAAAGTAACAAGAGTTCTCACATTTTGTCCCTCATTACACAAAAGGCACCAACACCACCAACAAGGTACCAAGGAAGGTACGAGGTACTGCACAAAAACAGTAAAAACATCCAGGAGGTCCTAACAGCACCCAGTACTAAGTACACACACAGCAAATGGAAAACGCAATATAAAATACAGTTTTGGACTGTAGCTGAAAAGCTTCAGGATATGAACAGATGGATTCATTTAGCATGAATACTTATTCAGAGAAGCATTAGATACTGGCATGGTAGGATGCAAGCTATCTGAGTAATTCCAAATAATGCAGAAAACGTCTTGCATTCAATAGCAATAGAAGTTGAATGAGGTCTACTAACATCTGTAAGGAGATCTCTCTTAAGTCTCTTCCTAAACTTTGTGCCTAGTAACACTGGTTTAAGTTATGATTAATAAGAAAACAGCAATAATTAACATTATAGCTGTAGCTTGCAATGTCAGACGTCTGCATGCCAAAGAGACTCTTTGAAGGAGAAAAAAAAAAAAAAAAAAAAGGATATTCATTGCTGCTTTCATTCTAAACAGCCAGAATAGTAAGTTCACTCCTCTGGGTTCTTCTGCCTGCTGTTTACAAGGCATTCCCCAAAGAGTACTAAGTTACAAGTAAAAAGTGTAGAACTAGATTGACTTATTTTTAAATTCCACAGCTAGCTGTGTTTCAGTGTCGCTACTGAAAAGTGTAACTTGTCCTATATTTATGGCAGTTTTGCATTCTGAAGTTAACAGTGGTGATAGCAAAATAGAACAGATTGGGATTATGCTCTTCGACACAGCTGTTCGGAATGCTTGGAGAAGGATACACTAAAACTAAGTCTTGAAATAAAATTCATTTCACCAAGTTACAGCATGGTTGAGGTTGGAAGGGATCTCTGGAGATCATCCTAGTCCAATCCTTCTGCTCAAGAATGGTCACCTAGAGCACATTGCACAAATCACATCCAGGTGGTTTTTGATCATCTCCAAAGAAGACTTCCCACCCTTTCTGGGCAGCTCTCCAATACATTTTCATGATGCACACAAAATAATTATCACATTTTCCACAAAATGGATGCGTAAGTTTGATCTCACTGTGACATGCAACTTCTTACAAAAAGGGATGCTTACAAGGACATTGTTCTGCTGAAGCGTTCTCTGCATGTCCAAGCAAATTAAAATCCTCTGCAGTCATTTTAGTCTACCTCTGCAAAGGAACTCCTGCAAACTGCAAAGCGTTAGCCAAGGCTTCACCAATTCTAAATAAATACAGCAGGCAATCATTTGTGAATGTTTTTTCTTGACCTATTCTCTCATTTAACCATATCCCTTATTCTGCTGTAAAAAAAAACATGCATTATTAAACTGCTGCAATGACTGGCACTGCAAGAAGCAAACACTACACCAAGACTAGGTACCTTCTGTTTCTGGCCATCAAACAATCTAGTCTGTTTAATTAGGCGTTATCTAGCGCAGATGGATGAATTCGTAAAAGAGAAGTCTTCTCTGTATCACCACTTTAAGAAATAATAACTCAGATGCAATACATGAACATTTCTACCTTTAGGTAGATATTTCCGTTCCTCATATATTTGCATTAGTGTTTATACACTTGCGTAGTCAAATGGATCAGTACCTCATATTTTAGAAACTAAACATTTCTTCTTCCTGGATTAGTTTTCCCCTGGATTGAGTCCATGATCTACCTCACCACACAGCTGCTACTACCTCTCTTCCTGCTGTCAGTAAGAATCACCTCTCTCAGCCAGAGCCAGTCTTAAGGTGAATTAAAATAGCCAGGCAACCACAGGCTGAGTGAACACTGTAAGAAAATGCTGCGCTGGTTTAAAAAGCCACCTTTGCTTCTGGGTTGTTGTCTATTATCATGAGGACAATATGCAGTGTTATATTCCAGCTACAATGAGCTTTTCTCAGTAAATGCTTTTGATAATTTTTCTTTGTCCTGGCATGGCCACTGAGCAGTAAGATAAACAGGAAGTGGTCAACTCTACATATTTCAGAACAGCACTGTAAATAATAAACTTAGGAGATATCTAGTCTCCAGGTAGCTTGTAAACTCATACATTTGCTGAAGGGAAAGAAAATTTCAGGAAGCAAGTAAGTAAATAGACCAAAAGTATAACAATATGTGCTTATCGAGCAGCATCAGAAAAGTATTATCAACATCCACAGATATCATACATAAAACTTTGTTTTAAACAATCAAAGCATATCCATTGCAAGATTGGTTTTGTGAAGTTCAGTTAATTTAACAACATAAAGCCTGCAATGCTATTGAAGACTGCAGATAAAGATGATAATACTGGAGAAAGAAGTCAGCCTGTTTTGATTTTCAAGATATTCAAGTTTAAAAACAATTTGAAGGTCAACAGTAGTATTATATATGAAAATATTAACATTTCTTCACCTCTCAAAATAGCAACCCTCTCAACTTTCCATGCTTTCTGCATTCGTATAATTTTAGCAGATTAGACATTATCCTTATCTTCTGGAGCAGCTACAACTCATAAGTCTCTTCCTTGTACTCATAAAAACTGGATTTAGTAACACTTTTAATTTTCCAAAAACACCGCAGAGTTACACAAAAAAAGAAAGTTCTGTGTTTGTATGTGGACAATGCACAGTCACAGTTCACGCTATTTTTAATTGTACCATGCCCTAGCAATTAAAGATCAAAAATGAACTTGGGACAGATCGCTAAAATGTACCTAGAAACAGATCAATAAAAGCCTGTGTTGCAAGACCGAATATTTTTTCCTACCTCCTAGACAGGATACTCTGAAAAGAAAGCTAATCTAAAACTACTACAGAGAGCTAATCTAAAAGTACTATAGACTTCAAGCAATCTTTGGTAACTTGTACTTTAAAGCAGGATACTTCATTTACAGATACCTAAAAAATAATCATATTTAACCATTTAGGGACTGCAAAATGAAAACTAAAGTACCTCCATTGACCATTTTTAACTATTTCTTTCACACATTACTTTCAGTAACAAGAGAAATAACACAAACAATAGCATTCTTGTGTAGACAAAAGGAGTCACATCACCACCTGCAGCATATACACATACACAAATAATTTTTGTCACTCTAATGCCAACCTACCCGATGCACCAATTGGAGAGGTAGCTGGGGTCATGCTATGGACATTTAAGCCCAGACTGTGGGATGGCCCCGGGGCTGGTGCTACTACAGGTGGTCCAGGTGGGGTCTCTCGCTGGGGTGACGTGAGTGGTGTTGTGGGCTGGGAAGAGGGCCCACCTGCCAACCGAGCAAGACGCCTCCGACGAATCTGCGCAAGGGAAATCAAGTAAGAGCAAATACACATATTCATATGCACACATACATACACACACACAAACATTATGGTCACATTGGTCCTTCTAGATGACACGCACATCCACTCCACACAAAGACACTTTACATAGCAACCTGCTTACTATAGCTGATCCTTAAGGACATTTCTGTGTGACGATGTTAAAACATCCAATATTTGTCTTTGAAGTATGTATTTGCTGCCTTGGAAGCCTACTTCCAGTGGAGAACTCTGTGTTTGTCCCTCAGAAGCTTGTGGAAGACAAGTTTAACATTTACTGTTCAGCAGTTTCAAAACTGGTAACACTCCTCTTGACTTATTTTGGCATTTCATGAAATAAACTGCATTAATCTGATAAATAGACAACATGAACATGACTTTTGACTTAATTTCACACCACATAATATTCATAAGAGTATCTGTGCTAAAGATCCAGCAGAATATTATTTCAAAAGACTATCAGCCCATCTGATCCAAAACAGACCTGCAACACTAAAACCTCTCAAGTTATCTGCTAGACAGGGGCATTGGGGTGCTGGACAGGAAAGTAACCAAAGACAGTTAACAACATCCTCTCAGCACCTAGAGACACTGCATCAGACAGAATTTAAAGATCAGTTTTCACAGGTTACCAGCAACAAGGTAGAGAAGCACCTGCCTTCAAGATCTGACTTCAGAAGACTATTCTGAACCCATTTATTAAACTTCACAAAAGAGCATCGTATCTGAGGGGGGTTCACCATAATCCACAAAACCACCTAGCTGCATTTGGAATCTAACTGGGGGGTTGAATTAAGGTTTTTAAGAGCTGCTTCTTTAACATCCAATTAATCCACAGCTATGTTTTTCAGATAAAGAAGTGGCAGGCAGGAATGAGGAGAAGTCAAACAACCCTTCCAATAGGCAGAAGCAGTTGGAAGAAAAAAATATATATATATTCTTTAGCAAGATGTGAAACTTTTGCACAAATAATTCGTTTTTATTCTTGCTAGGTATGTCCTTTTTAACTCCAGACTGGGAACTATGTGAGGAGAAAGACATACATACTCAAATGTTAGTGTTAAGCAACATATTTATCAATGTATTCTCAAATATAGTGATACCCTGATTACCCAAAACAAGGTGATATCCTTCAGAGTCTGTGATTTGCATCAAGACCCTCTTCATCTTCCAGTTTCAAGTAGATAATCAAGATCCTTTATGCCACTTAACACTCCTCCCCTTAAAATGATAGACTACATCAGTGCAGAAGTCACATCAAAAGCAGCTACAATCACTGCTGTTGAACCAGGAAGATGTTAAGTGGAACTTTCTAGCTTCTATTTGCCACTTTCTTGGTCCACTGACCATTTATCCTGCTGAGAATCAACATTCAGATTGTAACCTGCCTTGAAAAAGTGTCTGAAAAGGGGATCCAGCAAAACAGCTTTCACAGATGCACAGCTTTTACTGAGCTGCTTTTAGATAGGATACTGCAATTAAAACCACTGCAAGATCTCTCCCTAAACTTTGAAGGATGATAGGCAAATTAGACATGCTTTTACACTGTCAAACAAGTTAACAAAATATAAAGAAACTCTGATATGTTTGCTCTGAAAGAGACAGCTTTCATAACAGGGTAACATTCAGTTCTTGTTAGAGGACCAGATTTGGTTCTTGGATACCCGGACTCACATACCTTTAGGTTCACCTAAACTTATCACAGAAATAGGAAATTTGATCTAAAGGCTTCTAAGTAGTTTTAACTAAGAGACACAAAAGATGGAGAAACAGAAGGAAGCATCAAGGTGAGAGGAGTAAGATTGACCTCATGATTGGGGCACAATATGGGGACCCTGGAGACAGCTTGTTTGCACAAGGCCCTGACCTGTCGCTTTCACACAGCAAGTGATACATATGTAAGAATTAAGAACTGTGAGAATTCAAAGTGACCTGCTTCCACTTGCGACTGTATTACAATCCACATAAGCAAGAACAAGGAAGCAGCTTGTCTTTTAATATTTTCTTAAGAACTTGAGGATACCTTGGTAATAACCAACCCCTGATTTCAGCAATAGATTGTTGCAATAATGACATATGACAAGCTGCTACGTGTCTTACATAACGATGACAAGTTATTTAGTGATAATCACAAAGGGTCCGGAACAAACAATGCTCATCCTCCCTACAACACAGAACTCTATAATATACAGTTTAAATCATTAATGAAAAAAAACCACAGTGGTTGAATGGAAAAGGCATGCTGTTTATTAGTACAATTTTCTTTCGACACATGTGAACTGCGCTAGGGAGAGTAACTTTCAGCCGAACAGTTCTTGAGTTTGGCTCAATCCTATCCTTGAGATAGGATTTCAAAGAGTCTCATATTGTTCTCAGGATACTACTGTCCCAACTACTGCAGCAGCTCTTTAGCATCACCACAAAGAACAGTGCATATTTTGGACACACATTTGACTAAGCAGATGTCAGTCCCTATCCCAAAAAGCACAACCATGGAAGGCCTTTGATTTTAAAAGGTGTATTACCAAGCTCAGAAATTTTTTCTTTTTTATCAAGGGGTCCATCAGCATAAAAATAAGTGACAGTATAACTCTCTTAAATTGATATAAGACTATGTTTGTCTCAAGCAGTCACACAAAGGACCAGTCAGCTTTGGTCCTTGCTAAACTGTGGCAAAAAGACTCGGGAAAACCTCAAGTCAGTCACAAGAAACATTTTCCCAGGAAAGGTAGACAAGTCCCTGCTGGAGAGCTCCTTTTCTGCAACCTCAGTTCCATGATGCAGTGTTTTTGATGATGTCACTAATTTACATGAGCAGTGACACAAACAAGCTCACATAGGTCAAATATTTCTGAAGCATATCTCAAAACACCTTGTTACCAGATGCAGCTAAAAGGAACGGTCAGAGTAAATACAAATAAAACACAGTACTCGTAAAATATGGCTATTAGAGATGCTTTTGCACAGCTGGAACTATAACACCAGCAACTTCCCCCACTGTCCCCAACACATGGGAGTTTTGCCCCTTTTCTCAATGCTTCTACAAGGACCTCTGTAAAATAAATACCGAGATGTTTTTCCTCCTATTTTGGGCTGCAGCAGAGCAGGATTGCTAAATCACAACATACAAGGTAATCAAAAACATTTCAGAACACAAACATGAGTGACGAGCAGCCGTCTTGCCCTACACCCCAGCTACAGGATACAGGGGGTAAGGGAAGTTGTTGCTTTCAGCCATCCCCAAGCCTGTGCTGTAGCTGCTCTGATACATCATACATTATATACAACACAGTTTGATAAAAAAATGTGCTCAGAGCAGACAGAGAAGCAAGAGAAGCATCTAAAGTTGCACCAAAGTTGGATGTTACACCGGGACAGTGGGAAACTCCCCGCATTCTGGGGGGGGGGGACCTTGGTGGGAGCAAGATGCCTGCTCCGCACAGAAGCAAAGCACACGGGTTCTGCCTAAGAAGAGCAGAAAAATCACCCTTCCAAGGGAAGGAGTAGCCTGCACTACCCAGGTGATTACAAGTCACCTGT
>VZSV01000192.1:139543-152278 GCA_013398735.1 Nothocercus julius | reverse complement strand
GAAAAATCTTTTATTTGTACCTTGCGCAGGTGAAGGCACTAAGCTGCAAGTTCTTGCTGAGCTGCCTCGTCCCTTTCTAGCTGTAGCTTGAACCTGAAGTATGTCTGTCGTCCTTGTGTGGAACCCCAAACTTTTCTACATGCACCTCCTTGTTATGCTCCCCAATTATTCTTTCTTTCAATCATGAAAAATATTTGTTTCCTCTATCTTTCTCTCTCCTCCTCAAGGTTACTATTATGACTTTTTTTTTAAGTGGTTCTCATGCATGCTGTATTGGAATGTACAACTGAAAGCTGTGGTAACATGTAATATTTAACATTAAGACTGCTGTTCAGAGCCTCTACAGTTTAAATAAAGATGCAGTATGTTGCAGAGGTGCCATCTAGTGGAGCATAAGGAATAGCATTAGGAATACTAATTCTTTCTTCATCGGCTTTGATTTTATGTAATTCTCTAGGAATTTTTTTTGGAGAAAAATGTAAAACCATCCAAATTTCAACAGATTTTGTCTACCTCTGCTGGTAGTTTTAGGAATTTTGAGATGAAGAAGAATTAAAAGATTTGTTGTATTATGCATCACGTCTCAAAATGGCAGCAACAACTTTAGTATCTAAGCAAAAACATATTTTCTAGCTAGATGACTTTGCATAACCTATGTCTAATCAAACCCTTCTTCTTTTCTACCAGACAGAAGACTGATGCAATGCTAGTGTTAACCCATGATATGCAGAAACTCATTGCACATGTAACTAACAAGTTGATGTGACTACTCACATTTCATATACTTCTCTTAAGACATAAGGTAGAATAAAACCTTTTTTTTTTTTTTTTTATTTTATTTTATTTTTTTTTTATTGCAATAGTACAGAAGGTCAGAAGAGGAGAAAAGTTTAAGCTAACTGAACAGGTAAGAATTATAGTATGCAATTAATTCTTAAGTAAAGAAGCTCTGTTTTCACACTAGAAGTGTTCTTATTCACACTGTTCAGTTACGTTACTGGAATCTACATGGTTACTGAGATGCATTTTCATCTTTGTGGTAAGTAAAGACAGGTTTGTTTACCTCCAATAAGCCCAGCCTCGCTTAGTTTGATAACAGTGCAAATATATTGCAAGATTTTACATTACACTGTCCTTCAGAGCTGTGTTAAACATACTTAAATAATCAAATAACATAATTACTGTAGATAAAAGCTTTCTAGACAGTCAGAAGTATGCTCATGGCAAACACTACTCTAGGGACAGAGGAAAAAGGAAGATGGCTGTAGTTTTGTTTTTTTGTTTGATGTTGGCTTGTCTCTTTAGACTAGGTTTTCTTGTTTTGATTTAGAGAGGCCCAGACTGTGTCACCTGTATCTTATCTTACACATCCAGAAAACAGACACTTAGGATGAGTTTATTTTTGAGTGTTTAGTAACAAGAAAAAAAAAAAAAAAAAAAAGGCAGATTCAACACTGGCAACAGCAGACGCTTCCTAAGCCAGAAACATCAGACTGTTTGGGTTAATAGGTACAAAGAATTCTTGTCCGTGTATCCATAACTGGAAGTGATGATCCATGATCTCCAGTGTATAGCTGTCTTTCCAGGTAGGAGCCATTACTCAAATATTCAAGCTCTCTTGTATATTTGTTTACATACTTGATTCTCACAACGAAGCTCCTACCAAAAGGGAGGACAGCACAGATATTTATCTGGTAATCAAATGTTCTATACATTTCTAAAGGTACATTTCTACACTGAGAGTATTCTCCACGACTACAAGCAATTAACTGGCTGTCATGCTGATAAGTTATGCTTGATACTTTGAATCTTATTATACAAGACAAAGACAAAAGAGTAAGATAGTAAAGTTTTTAAAGTAAAGGTAAACGAAACCAAAGCAGAATGTGCTCCCTGTGTACTGTCCATTGCATATGGAAAGTTAAATGTGTGCAGTTTAAGATACACATAGATCTTATTTATTTCAAATAAAGACAGAAGAAGTGCAAGTCTGAATCGAAGTGAATACCAGATGGAGGTCATCTCCTTCAATCCAGTGAGTCCACCCTCTGTTGTTCTTCTCACCAGTCTGAACACAGACAAGTTTGTCATTGTCCCAGGTAACTAGGCTCTATTCAAGAGGGAAAACAAAACAAAAAGTACATTTCTTTATGTATCAAGTCCTGAAGTGTATAGTGTCCTTTCTTCCTGGATAAGGAAGCCTAAATTGTACTGCAGTGGAAAGGTGATATTGTCTAACTCACTATTTTTAATGTACAGTGTACAGCCTTAGGGCTCTAAGGTAGGAACCTATTTGGAAACAATTTCAGCTCAGTCTCAGGATTAATCATGGATTTTTGATTTTTATATGTTCAGTCTTACCTTACATTTTCTGTTATCCAGACCTTTATTATCTTCTTCAAACTCTTCTCCAATTTTGAACTCAAGCAAGTAATCTCTGAATGTGCTAGTAGTATGGATAGAAAATGAGTCACTGTCCTGTTTGATTACTTTCTGCGGCTTCAGCATTTTTGCTATCTTGCGTGTTGCAAAGTCAATACCTTGAAGTGGGGAGGGAATAAAAGAGTTGCACTGGTCACCAGTCATTCTGACCCAAGACTTACCTTTGTTCCTTATAGAAGGATTTCTTAAGGATAGCTTAGTCTTACAGCTATGCAAGTTTTTTTAGTTGCTCTATGTTGCATACTTTAAGGCACGTTCATGAATATTTTACTCTTTGGAAAGCAATTTATGCAAGTGTTGCACAATTCCTATACAAGATTTCTAGAAGAAAAGTTTTTTTTCTTGAAAGTGGATGGGGGGAGGAAAAAAGCCCTTCCCCACCACCCTGGTAGACTGATCTCAGACTGACTCCTAATTCTTAGCTACAGAGAACAGTGAATATCTACTCTTGACCTTTGTTAGGTGAAATACATCAAATGGAGTAGCAAGGAATCTTTGTACCCTGCACCATAAATTTTGATGAGAAGCAGCCCTTGAAACTGTTAGTCTTATTTTAAGGGCCTGCCACTTGCTATTGACACCACTGAAGTGCAACTAGAAAGCATCCTATTTTGAAAAATAGGATGTTAGGTTTGTCATCATTTAGATTAAAATGTAATTTATATAACAAGCAGGAAAAAAAAAAAAAAAAATCTGTTTGAGGTCTTTTTAACAAATCATGTTCAGCTACCACAGATTGGACCATATGGGTCATGGTGCCGTCTAAGCTGAAACAGGATGACTTTGTCACTGATTGCATTAGAGGAGTGCCAGAATATCAGTCATGTCTTTATACAGTTAAAAGTTTAACAGTAGTCTTATTTCAAAATAGAAGGTTGAATTCCTTCCTGGCAACAGCCATGCAACTATGCTGATGCTTAGTGTATAAGTATTTATAAATACAAACCACTTCTAAATTTGTACTTCAGAGGTTAAGTTACCAAACTGAAAGAAAAGGTAGCTACAAGTAGCCACTCCTTCTCATCCATAACCTTCTGGTTACTCAGCTGAGTAGGTAACTAAGCTCCTCACGCCATGCTCTTGCGGACTAGTTTCACATTCCAAATCCACAGTATTAATCTGGGTTCTTGTTTTATTAAATACACTGGCAAACAAGTGGGAGTAGGCAAGTAAAGATCAGTTGCAAGTCATCCGAAGGATTATTCGCTTTTACTTTTAAGGAACAATTTCCCCCAATTACACGCTAAAAAGAAATTGGGTCCCAGTAATAAGTTGGCAAAGAATCTTCTTTCACTTGTGTTCTTATTTCAGAATCAACACATAATTTAAGAGTTAAAAAAAAAAAAAAAAAAGAAGTCTTGAGAATTTGGATAGTTCACCCCCACTGTAGTTCAACATTTGAAATTATTATGTATTCTTAAGCTGTTTGAGATGTTCAGAGTATTCATTAATCCTAAAGATGATTTAAGAACAGCCATTATTGCTCTGACAGATAACAGCAGCATTAGAAAGGAAGAGGAAGAGTTCTTTCAACATGTCAACATGAGTTCTTCCATCCTTTTGGCACAGATATGGCCCCCAAAAAAAAAAAAAAGTAGATTGCACTCTAGTGTATACAGTCACCAACAAGAGAGACCACTAGTCAATAGCCTGTACACGATGAAATGGCAGAAAGGAATTGCAGGGAGTGGGGAGAGGAAGGCAGTGTATAGAGTTACCTAATGTCACAGCTTTATAATTAGCTTTGCACAAGGAAGCTATCAAGTACTAAGAACTTTCCTAGGTTTCTCTATTACAGCATCATTAGTATTTCCCTATGGTTTGAGCAAGATTTGAGCAAGGTAAGAGGTTAGTAAATTGCTCTACAAAAATGTACATTCAGAGGAGCTGCTAAGCAGCCCCACACAGGTCTAGGTGAGAGATACATTTTGTGAGCTGTTTAAACATAAGTTACCCTAAGATAAACAACTGCCTAGAAGTTACAGATAGCTAGTAATTTTTTTTTTTTTTGCAGGGTTGGAGGGGAGGTTATTGTTTACTCAACCCTAGCCTCACGCTTCTCTAACAATATAGTAAGAGCTCAAAAGTAAGAGAAAATTAGTAGAATTGAGTGGAGAAGGAGAACACTACCCTCTCTAAGGGAAGTCATCCATAAGTTCTACCTTAAACACTACATAGTGAAATTCCTGAAACCTACAAGAACACTTGGACCACAGGGTCCTGTCTAATTATATGTTTACCAGTAAACAAAGATCCTTAGAGTAATGATCCAGATTCTTCTAAAATTCAGAAGAACTCTTAAGCAGATGGAAAGGAAGATTAGAATTTTTTTTTTTTTTTTTCAACCTACCTAAGGCCAGCATGTAACCCTCAAAGTTGTCATTGCTGGTAAGGGTCCAGGTTCCACTGAAATCCACAGGCATTGCCAGACTGTGAAAAGAAGATATAAGCAATTTCTGACCAAAAAGCAAGAATTAACAGGCAGTTTTTTAACCAGGCCTTATATGAGAAAGACTGTGGGTGGGATTACAACTGAATGACTTTTGGATGGAGACGGGGGTTACTGTTGCTGAGCCAATAGGTGAGAGGATATTTGTAGATCAGCTTCAGCTGGGTTGGAGGGAAAAGTTCACAGTTTCAGAAATCTTTGTGTGGAGTAAATGTTATTAACCCAGGAGTTGCAGTGTGAAGCAAAGAAGTGGTTTAAACTGTTTCTGCTTCTGTAAATTTTAAGGGGAATCAGAGATTTTGTCATTACTGAGTGTGTATATTAGGTGTGGAGCTTTAGGATCTGAAATCTGCACAGTTGATGAAAGAGTGAACTCCCCACTGTAAATGGATGATGTATTTTAACAGATAACTTGACTATTAAACTGTACATGAATATAGGAGGAAAGGAATATGAGCAAGAGAAAGAATATATAAAGAATGTGGAAGTGAGATTTAATTTCCTTCAGAATTCATGGAATTGTCCAATCTCTTGCAATCCTTCCATCTGTAGTTATGCTTTGCAAAATGTGTGCTTTGCTTTTAACAAGTGAGTACTAATCTAATAACCCTGAAAAACTAGGCTGTTAAGTACAGGAGAGCTGGATAACTTTGTACTTCAGTTTCCTCATCTGTAAAACATGGAAAACGATACTTTGCAGTCGCACATATTTTGAGTATTAACATAATTCCAGATGTTAAGTGGTCAGATGTGATATTAATGAGTACAACAGTAAAGTCTACATTAAAAGAAACACCAGAAACTGATGGTCAAGTACAGTCTTGAATTCAGCTACGCTGTTACTATAATAAAAAGGTGGTATTCTAAATCTTGAATGAAGAAACTCCTCTCTACTTCATTTACTTATTTACTGACTTGTTATCAAAATCAGTTTAGGCTGAATTAAGTGATATTATTTTTAAGAGAAAATTAAATTTCTCTGAACTTTGGCTGCATTTTTGGAGCTGACAGTTTGGCCTATATGACTCACATAATCATGTGAGTAGGAAATTAGAACGTCAAAGCATGTTTCCTGTCTGCAATGGATATTGTTCTCTAATCTATACTAAACTAGGAATGGCACAGAAAAATTGTTATTCCCTTTGGATTCAAATAGTAACATTTCACCCATAATATTTAATTACAGGGTTATGATGCAAAGTACACTGTTGCAATACTGCTGACTTTTCCAAGTAAAGCGAAGTCAGTACTTGGATAAGTCCTGTGCAAAGGGCTGGTTATAACTCTTAACTGAAAATTAACAGAAAGTTATGCATACTGTTTAGGGTACAGTGTTTCTTTTTGTATATCAGTACTAAATCTCAAACTAAGACCTGCCTATTGGCCTATATGAGTTACTATTTCAAAGGCAAATCAAAAAACTGTCTATAGAACTTTTTGTAACAACTGACAAGTGCTCTGGCCACATCCTAGGATGGTTATTTATTTCTCCCTTACCAGGTTTTTCTTTCCATGGAAAAAATTCTTTTTCCATCTTCTTTTCTGTGCAACACCAAACATTTAACATGCTCTGCTGAAGATGTGGCCTCATTACGGAAGTAGATGAAATGGTTGCTATTGCTGTTCCTTATTATTTGTAAAATATTTTGAGTTTGAATAAAATGTATAGTGTAGGGGCCCCAATACAGAAGAACCAAATACGATGATCTAAAACATTTTTGCCTCACTTCTGCTTTTAGAACATCTGAGAATGCATTATAACTATAGATCCCTTTAATAAATAAGTTCAGTTAATTATCTGAAAACCTTACATATGGCTTCTCCCTTAAATCTAGTCTGCTCTTGGAAGTTCTATTTATCTTAACATTTTTAAATATGCCACAGGGCTGATTTTCAAACTGCTACTTAAAACTAATTGGAACGATAGATTGACAGTATGTATTTATTTCTGGCATTGTAACAGGCAAACTTCTAGATCCCAATGGTAAAATAAAAGATCCATATTCATCACTCAGTTGGAATTTCTGAACAGCAGTTTGTTTTGTATAGGCAAAATGCTACTGATATCATTCCACCTACTTACGAATCATGCAACCATCAGACATCAGATTTAGTTAATAATAGGATGACTGTTAAATTAGCATATTACATGCAATTTATTTTCTTGATAGACCCATCATACATAACTACATTAAAACCCAGTGATATATAACTTGTCTGGAGAGCAAAGCTCTATAAAACATCCTGTTGAATATGCACTGTTTCTCTAGAATTACACGAAGTGCAGCAACACACACCACCATCATCACTACAAGAATAAATTTAAAGTGCAGTTTATTCTGAAAAGTGACCATATAATTAGGGTGCACTTTCTTTGGGAAGATCTGCTATGTTTACTCAGAAGCTGACTTGAGTGCTGAGAATTTTTTTTGCTCTATGTTCTTGCCAGTCTTCAAGATAGCAGCAGGCAAAAAAAAGGAGCTCTTCTCTTTTTTTTCATGAGAAACAGTGCTGAGGTTCAAGTACAGCATTTCTGGGAGAAAACTGCATGATGACAGACAAACAGGCTGTATGTATATCTGAAATGCAGGCAACTGAAAGCATGACTTATCCAGGACCAGTTCAGTCAGCAGAAATGTATCCCCTTCCAGCATAGAGCCAAATCATTTATTTGAGATCCATTATATGTTGCCAACTTCTAAAAACTGAGTTATACTGGTTTACTATCAGTAAGTGGTACATTTTGAAATGGTTTAAAAAGGCTTTGTCTGTTACTTATGGCACTTTAATATATTCAAAGTATTTGTTTTAGTATTTTATAAGTAACAGTTTGAGCAGTCAAACTAACCAGAATATCTTCAATAATTTGTAATTTATAATTTGTAATGCTTTTTAATAAGTTGTAATTTTTGTATGCTAGGGTCACTTCCTGCATTTAGTTCACTGAAGAATGACAAAATGTTTAGATTCAAAAATGAAACTCGTGTTGCTGCATTAAAAGAAAAAAAAGAAAGAAAGAAAAAAGATGGTGTAGGTCGAATTCTTCAGCACACCCTACCTCAGCAGCAACTACACATGTACTAGAATTAGCCTTCTATTTACTAGAAAAGATTAAACATTTTTCTGCACAGAACTGTAGTCCTTAGACAGCAGAAAGAGTGAAAGCTGTATAATCCCTGTTAGTTTTTGGAATCACTTGCATGTTTCTGTAAAGGAGCCAAGACAACCCCAGCATTCCTATCTTCACTCTCTGGACTATACAGATTATGTTTTTCTATGTATGCTTGAACTGCATCAGGCACCAGGTAACGAATACTCTGGCCTCTCCGCAGTGCTCTCCTAATCTTGGTGGAGGAAATGTCATTTGTGATCCATTCTTCCACTAGGTGAATATTATTCCTATGTCTCCATAAAATATCAGATTCATAGATGAATTTCTGAACACTGTTTCCAGCCCTACTGATGCATACGAGGCCATGATTTTCCACAATTTCAGTGATGTCCTCCAACTTCCACAGATTGGGGATCCCAAAAGATTCCAGAATGTCACTTCCACAAAGCAGTTTAACCTGTGGGACACCTTAAAAAGAAAGAAAAGTGAGAAATAGGGCTTGGTTAAGGTGAGACAATGGTTGGGCTTTGGTTAAGGTGAGACAATGGAAAGAAATAAAAAAGATTCAGAACATATAATTATTAACCTTAAAACAGAATTCCTCTGAAAACAAGTTATGGGATCCCCTTCATTCATAAGCCCTAGAAAATAAACTGTAATGTGCTCATTTAGCCTTGTGGTGAATCAATCACACAAGGATCAAAGACAATCTAGAGATTTCCAGAGTTGTGATGTACGAAAGGACACTGTAATGCTATTAAAACTTTATCACGTGTCCCATAGAGTTCCAGAAGATGAACTAGCTTTTATGGGTTAGACTCTATTCTCTTTCTTCTCCGGAATCCAGAGAAACATGCAGGTAGAAAACACCTTAAATAATGGAAACAAGCTTGGGCATGCTACAGGACATCCAGTAATGTCACAGGGTGGTTAAGAATGCTGTGAAACATCTATCACCATAGCATGGGGAAAGCCTGAGTGATGCTGTTAGTCTTTTCTTTGAACACATTTATTTTAAAATACTATCAGTTAAATTTAGTAGAATTTGGAAAGTTTCGAGGACTACTGTTTTGTGCTATGGGATCTGTGTCATTATCTTTTTTTTTTTTTTCTTTTTCAGGGATGTCAAAACCAAGAACTAGCATCAAAAGAAGACTTACTTAGAGCACAATCCCCTGGAAATAGCAAATATTTTTAAGCATTTAATTGGCCAAGAGACTTAACTTTTTATATTTGGACTCTGATTTTTCTTCTTAATGGGACCATGCCTATTCGGTTCCTGTTTCCTCTTCCGTCCTGCCTTTGTTAAAGGTATTGCATTCTCCAAACTATTTGTGGGATCAGGAGATGAAAGCTTTTCATGATGATACCTACAAAACAGATTATTATAGATATTTTAAAGACAGCGACAAGAGAATATAAGAGCACTGCCTACTAAATAATCTCTTATCATTTCCTCCTGCAGCACATTCACAGACTACCCCTCCAAGAACCGATCTGCTCAGTGACTTGTGAGCTCTGGGTCATAAGGTGGTCAAAATACAAGGACTTTGAAGCAACAGCTACAAGGTCTGTTTGTTTTTTTTTTTTTTCTTTTTAATTAAAGCTGTTTTTTTTTTTTTTTTTTAAAAATAACCATAGGGAAGGAATGACTGAAATATTCTTAAAAATAGTCAAGTGTAGCAATATTGAAATTATAGACAGCTGTGGGATGAGAATAAAAAAAGTGGAACATATAGAAAATTTACATGCCAACCTTTAAAAATACATATGGGCAGCATAGCACAATCAAAATCAAAAGCAGGAAGGTTGTGCAGCAAATGTCCACCCTACTCTAGTCTCTCTTCCTTTTCCATTAATACCTTATTTTTTCAGCACATAAGATGCATAAAGCCTAAGAAAATATATAGATCTTAAAAAATGTGTGCAGTTCACAGATTCAGGTTTTTTGTCCTATGTCTAGGACTAATCTTGCAATCTTTAATTCATAATGCTCATGCAAATATCACATCTAACATCATTGAGTCTATTCATATAATTTGGGATTAACCTGATATTCTGTTTTTTAAAACTACTACACCATTCTTCATCCTTCTATAGGTTCTTGAGACGTCTAAAGATTTGACTGAAGAATACCTTAAAACTTTGAGTGTTTCCAACCACTCACTCTGGCAGCTTTCCCAGTCATCCACTTCTACCCAATCTGAGTTTTTTGTAGCTAATTTTGCCATAGTTACTCGGTGATCGGCACTGATCAGACCTTTCTTCTTATATGCGTCACCTACTGGTGAAATGATTCCTTTGATTACTTTGTATTTTCCTGTGGAAAAAAACATATCACAAGAAAACATGAGAAGCGGTTGAGCAGATGTTACTTCCTCAGTATTGTATGTAAACTATTATGTACCCATTATTCAACGTAGTCTCTAAGAAAACTAGTGTTAGCTCTGACAACCAACCAAGTGGAAAAGTACAGCATACTGCTGCCACTGTATTCATTTAACATCTAAGTGTTTACAAATCATAGCTGTTTAAAATGCTGTAAGTCATCCTGCTACCTGTTTCATGAAGGTAATCTTTAGCCAGCTCAAATAGCCTTAGATGCATGTTGGTAATGGGATTGAAGGACCCACAGGCCAGCAGTACTACTTCAGTCTTCTTGTCAGGATCTTCCATGGCCATTCCTCAGTGCTAGAGAGCGAAGTACGGAGTGTGAATGGTGCTAGAGTTACCAGCAACTACAAGAAAACAAGGGGATCAAAAAATAGTTTTTCTTACTTATTCTTTCTCCAAATAAGCAGATGATTTTAAGATCAAAATCAATCCTGTGTCTTCCTTACATCAACATTTGGCCTGTCACTGTTTATGTGATATTGCATGTCCAATTTTTAAGTCATTTAAATGACTGTCTCTAGTTTGGTCCAGTTACCCTGGACAGAAAGTACAATGCAAGGGGCTGCAATAATGATGGTATTACATTGCAGGAAGGATAATTCATGACAATTGCTGCAGGTATATAGGAAGACGGTGCTACTGAGTCAATGTGAAAATGACACACTACTCTGGAAAGTAAGCAGTATAGCAGTAAACCTGAGGGTAAAAGTGAATTTTTTTTTTTTAAAGAAGTTTTAAAAGCTGCTGTTAGAAGGTAGATTAAAAAAAAAAAATCATTGTTCTTGTTTTCAATTTAGGTTTCTGGAGATATGTTTGAGCTGGTGAAAATAAGGAAATTTTACTATTCATCTTTTCATTTTGCTACATTACATGTATTTTTGCTTCTCAGTATTCTTCTCCATGGGATTATTCTGGCTTGCTAAAATGGCTTCTCCTGGTCTGGCCCTGAACAAATAGATAAAAACAGGAATATGTTATGAGCCATTCTTCTGTCGTTGCTGCATGTGAGATGTCTGAGGTTTCTGTGCAGAGCACTGAATAGTTGGCTACTGTTTCTACAGCAACATCACTGCTTGCAAAAATCCCACAAGGTCACCCTCGCATTCCGTCTCCTTAGCAAAGAGACTGGGTGATGCTTGCAGCAGCCACAGTGGCAAGATATTGTCACAGCTCAGTCTTGTAACAACTAATACGTACTAACACCAAATGGCTCTCAAGTAGAAGGCATTCCTGTGAGGCTTCTGATGAGGGATATTTTGCAAGTGTTAGTACTTCATGCTTTCAGTGGTTTCACAAACTTGTAATATATTCTTTATTACCACAGGGTAGTCACTATTTCAGGGTTTGAAGGGTTGCTGCTCCTTGAAACGCAGTCTTAGAGCGGCATCAGCTAGAAGAGTTACTATGGGAACAGGAGGGGGAAGGAGTTGGATTTGCCTTTGTAATGCATAAAGCCCCAGTTTCTAAAGAGAGTCATGCCACAAATTTGGAAGGGTGTTTTTTGTGTTTTTTTTGTTTGTTTGTTTGTTTGTTTTGACTTAAAAGTAAAGGCAAAAATAACAAAGTTTTAAGATGAAAATATATAATGCCTTTTCTGGAATTAGAGTCAGATGTCCCTTTTCATCATGGCAGCTCAGTTTTCATTCTGTTATAAAGAGGCATCTTTTAAACTGCATCATAAACTCCCCTTTTCACTATTTGGTTCTGCATACAGATAAAGAAGTACTTATAAATAAAATGTAACAGCTTAAGATAGCCTCAGTCTCCTAATCACACTGACGTCCGCTGGCTAGTGCTATTTGTTGAATTTGGCTCCAAAGTTTTATATTATTAAACTGTAAATGCTATTAAAAGCTTACAGGAGGCTCCCTTGTGGTACTCATTACAGTTATTTGATTTCAAGAAATTTAATTCTTATTTCACAATAACTTTTTTTTTTTTTTAATTTATTTCTAAATAATTTTTGGTGTATTAGATTCTTTGGAACCTGGAAAATGTACCGGTCAAAGTTTGTGTGCCAATGTTAACTTAATACAGGACAAAAGTTGTTGTACCTGAGCAAACTTTCCACCATTCATACCTTACTAAAGACACTACTATATCCTGTAGACAGTAGTTTAGCCTGAATTAGCCATGCCTTTCTCACTTGCCAGACAAGCTACAGCAGTACTATCTAAACAAAATCAGCATGAAGCATCAGCCCTTAGGAAAAGGCAATAAATTTAAAACACATCAAGACTGTCCTCAGCAACAGGCATGTGTTTACCTGTCAATAAACATGTAAAAATCCTCTATCTGTATTTTTCTGTATGCTGAAATAATACCTTTCTCATATAAT
>VZSV01000192.1:128534-138657 GCA_013398735.1 Nothocercus julius | reverse complement strand
GGCCGCCCTGCCCTGCGGGGCCGGCATCTGCCCGGCTCCCTGCCGTGCCCCTGGGCTGAGGGAGGCAGGGCGCTGCTGGAGCCTTTCGTAGGCTTTCCTGCCCGCCTTGGGGACAAGGAGCTCCTGCTCTCATTTCTCCCCAGCCCGAGGCTCCTTCGGATCCTTGTCGTCCTTCCAACGGGAAGGAGGGTGTTTCCTTGTGTGTCTTCCAGCCCCTGGGCTAATGATTGTTGTCACTAGCGAACTTCTGTCCGCAGTGGCAGTCATTAAGGGCTTGGTATGGAGCTGTTGGGGAATTGCTAGGCAATATCAGATTGACTGCTTACCTTGCTTGGGTGACTTGTCTTATGTTTATTATCTAAAGAAGTAAACATTTCTTCTATGGCATTAAAATTTTTTACATCCAATTATTTTATTGAGGGTGTTTTTGTTTCAGATGCCTGAATCTGGGTCGTTGTCTCTGTTAAGTAACTTTCCAAGGGGTAGGTGAAGAGAACAGTCTTCTGTTGGATAAAGTTGGGCCTGAAGATTTCAGTAGTTCCTGTTTGGTTTCAAACATGTTTCATCTTTAAATGCTGTGGCCGTTTGAGCTAAGTAAACAGCTGCATGCGGCAAAAAAGAACAATGCTATAGGTCCAGTTTAGTATTTCTATGTTTTTCTTGCTAGTATCTCAAAATACTTAGTTTGGACATAGGGTCATCATGGCACTGCATCATTTTACTGGTTCTTGGAATATTTTAAAATATGTCTTAGGCTGTTGATACACAGTAATAAGGTATTTTTCTCCTAGGAGTGTCATGTAACAACTCTAAATCTTTATGTGAAAAGTGAAAATGGCCTCAAGGGGAACAACAGAAACCAGTAAGCTAAAGCAAAACTTGGAAGAGCAATTGGATAGGTTAATGCAACAGCTTCAAGATTTGGAAGAATGCAGGTAGTTAACATAAATACTTCCCTCTTAAGTGTGATTATTTTCATAGGTGATTTTGAGAGGAAAATTATGTACCTTTTACAAGTCTTGTGGTCTTTTTTGTTTTATGTTTTATTACAACTTTTTAAGAATAATTTATTAAGATCACTTATAATTGTCAAGGAAAATGAGGACAGAAATATTTGTTACTATTTTCTTGGAAGTTTTACGTTTCTGTATGACTTCTTAACTACACAATTCACTTTTTTTATTAAAAGCAATGAATTGTTTTTGTGTGTATTTTACTTTGTCTCTTAATTATAGAATTTTTATAGACTATATAACCATAGATTTTTTTTTTTTAATAGTAAAATAATCTGAAATGATGTGAATTTTTTTATTGGTATCTGAAGCACACTTCATGATACTCCCTGACATCGTTTTTTTCATGCTATATCTCATGTTTAATTCTGTGAATTAATGTGTCTTGTTGGTCTTTAGAGAGGAGCTAGATGCAGATGAGTATGAAGAGACCAAAAAAGAAACTCTAGAACAGCTGAGTGAGATCAATGACTCACTGAAGAAGATCATGTCTGGAGATATGACTCTGGTGGATGAGCTCAGCGGCATGCAGCTGGTAAGGACGATTCTTACTCAGATCTGCCTGTTGTTTTACTAAAAGGAGTTCATGTTGTATGTGGACTTGAAGAAATGGAAAATAGGTGTAAGTGGTTCATTATAATTCTTAAACAGGCATGTGTGAAATCTAGTTCTTTGTATCTAAGATTTTTATTACTTAATGTATGTCTGCGTAGAAGAATGTGGTTAGCACTCTTCATTTCAAAGGAAAAATAAGAATCATGGTCATAATACTGTAGAAAAACATGGGACACTGTAGGGCATAAAAATATCAGGTCTCTAATATTAGAAAATAGTATGAAAGGTGTGAAGAGAGGTAGTTTTGATACTCCCTAGAGGATTTTCAGCAATAGGATGCTGATCACTAACTTAACAATTTCATTCTGCTGACTCTTGGAAGAACTGCAGTTGTCAATGTGGGCATTAAAACTGCTAAGGTAGTATAGCACATCTACTTGTGTCGTGTCACTGTTGAGAAGATGTGGGAAATAATTAGAAATTAAGGCTTAGAGTCTGATTAAAAGTTTTGCAGCATGTTTTTGTTTTGTTTTCTATGAAGCGTGCTAATTAGTTGATTTCTCAAGCCTTGCATAAACATCGTATATGTCTTCCCTATTACTTCTGTGGTTGTGCAATTGTATCAAGTGATACCAAGAATACAAATGATTCTGGCCTTCATTAACCTTGTCATGTAGCTCTGCTTTATGCCTGGTATTAGTTGTGGTCATTCTTGTTCTTCTCCTTGCAGGCAATACAAGCAGCCATCAGCCAAGCATTTAAAACTCCGGAAGTAATTAGAATGTTTGCAAAGAAACAACCAAGGCAATTAAGGACAAGGTTGGCAGAGGTAAAGATTTCTGTCCTAGTGTAACAACTATGCTTATTTTAAGTAGACTGATTAAATTTGTCATGATTGGATGGAAAGCACCAAGTGTGTCAGAAAATTTGGTGATAGTGGTAACAGAAAAAAAGATTGAGAAGTTATCTTTCAGCATTTGTTCATTTTCAAAAGCTCATTGATGTAATGAGGACAGTAATGTGTATTTCTTGACTTCTATCTTATTGCTGCTTCAAACCAAAAATCCAATCAAAAGATGGCCAACTGAGTATAATTGCAAATAGAAAATGTGAAGACATGATTACTGAATTGTGGGAATGAGTGCACTCATATCTTGGAGATCTAAACTGAACTCAGATCCATAAAAAAGTGAAACAAAATGTGGTTTCCTCGTGTCCTGAAGGGCACGTAGTTGTGTGAAAAACAGTTTGTAGCTTTACAACCATCCTTTAAAACATGGGTGGCTCTTTCCCCTACTTCCATGAGTTCCATTTTTATTGGTGATATTTCTAGGCTGTTGCACTAAGCATGCTGTCGCTTTGTGTGACTAATGGATAGCTTGTATGCTTCAACTTCTTTTCTGGTGTAAAGATGGACCGAGACCTAATGGTGGGGAAATTGGCACGAGACCTCTACACACAGCAGAAAGTGGAAATCCTGACTGCCCTCAGGAAGCTTGGTGAGAAGGTAAGGTGTTGGCATGGTAACCATGTAACAGGAAATTTTACATATGTGTGGAGGAAGAATTTTAAGTTATTAAAAGAGAATGGGCGCGTGATAAAATCAATGCCCTGTAGCTTGCTCTTGTTACATAAATATCTCTACATTTTAGTGGTGAGCTTTCTGATGTGTTTATAAACATACATTGCTATCTGACTTGTGCTCCATAATAAATAAAAAATAATTACTATTTTAAAATGCCCTCTTCGGTGGACCATCTGAGTATCACATATAAATAACATCAAACTATACCAGCTTATAGAAGCTGTAATACAAATCTTTTCCTGGTTAACTGCAACTCATCCACTAGTCAGGGGCAATACAAGACTTTTGATATATGTAGGGCTTTAACTTACTACTGGAAAGTACTTCTTAATTTTGATGTAAGACAAGTAAACTGGAAAGATGAGTGAACTACAGATATTTTTCCCTAATGAGTACACAGGATGGAGAACAATTCCTGGCTTTTGCCACGAGAGGGAGGAAGGGAAGTTGCTTCTTTTTGTTGATGGAATATAAAGAAAATGGGTTACCGGGGAGCTCTGTACTTAAATTTCTTGGTGAAATGAGGCAATATCATGGAAAATATCAAGTGCAGTATATAAAGGAGATACATTTCAATTAAATGATATTAGCGAGTGCTCTCCTATTTTATTGCCTGACTGTCCAAGAAAAGAATGTTTTGAGAAAATAGCTCAAAATGCTAGTTAAGGTTGTGACCTGAATGCCTGAAAACATCTAATTCCATAGCATGAGTTCCTTGGATCATTTCAGACAACCACTTAGCTAGTTTTTCACATAGTTACTTTATCTTTTACAATTATGAGCAACTCCTCTGTGAACTGTGTTACTCAGACAGTAGTTTCACATCAGTTTTAAATGTGAAAAATGAAGGTAAATATTACGTTTGTCTGCACGATGCTGCAAAAGGTTAAGTTTCTAGATGCTTGCTTATAAAGCACAGCAGGTAACTTGAGCTAGATATTTTTTTTTAGTGATAAGGTACCAAAAATAAGAAGAAGCATTATTGCTGATTTGTGCCAATATATGTTGATTCATTTGTTTTGAAGGAATTCTGCAAAACTTTTAAGTGTACCAAGACTGCCTGTGGCTTAACAGGTGGGTCATAGGATAGGGGACAGAAGAAGATAAAAGGAGTATCCTCGAAGTATTTGGTGGAAGATGGGAGGCTGGACTGTTAGGGATACTGTTAGGATACAGAGATAGTTGGACACACCTATTTCTTCTTTGCTCTAATAAGGATATACATCTAAAGCTACTTAAATGAGTGAGTCTTAACTTTGAATCTGAATCTTCCAAATGTAGGTTATTATTTCATTATTATAAATATTTTATGGGTATCTATCACAAGGCATCAGAGTGCCTACATAAAAGCCAAATATACATGTGTAAATGCGAGTGATGGTTCACAGCACTGTAAAGGGAGAGGACGATTTCTAGGTCATTGACTTGGTCAAAGCTGCTAGTGACTGCGTGTTGTCACATTCCTCAGCAGGTGAAGTGAATGTTGATCTTAGCTATTTACTGGGTGGACAATGTGACCAAAATGTAGTTGACATCCTTTGCGTAGTTTTAGTACGGAAGTGAATGGTGACCTTCTCATGAAAAATTACCACTTGAGGTCAGCTTGAAAAGGATGAATTTAGAGCCATGTCTGGTCTTGCTTTTGCTGTCGTTTCTGGGACAGTGGACATAATTGAGGAAGAAGTTCAGTGGGAGGGGGAAAAGCTTGCTTTTTTTGCACTATCTTTTAGTATGTTAGGTAAAGCAATCACTTTAAAATGGCAAATTTATAAGCCCTCGAACCTGATGTATTTCCTCTATGTGCTGATATAGATCTTTAGAGGTGGGAATATGCACAGTTAAGGTATCAAGTTTACAATTATGGCTCTTTTGATGTAGCTGACTCCAGATGATGAGACTTTCTTGTCAGCAAATGCTGGTGCAGCCCTAAGCCAATTTGAGAGAGTCTCCACTGACCTTGGTAAGTTTTCATTCTCTCTAACTTCCAGTTTCTTTTCCTTATTGAACACTGATAGATTAAAACTGCCTGTGATCCCACTATGAAGGAGAAAATACAATGAAAAAATTAATTATATCCCATTTTGGTATACATTTTTCTGTTTTTTTTTTTACAATTAGATTCTGATACATGGTGAGAAAGAAAAAGTAATGCAGCACATAAATCCAGTGAATTTCTTTTCCTCTACTGGCTTCAGAGAACTCTACAGTTACTGGCCCATTGTCAAAACAGACTTTTAAACCATTCTTCTTGGCATGATTGTCATAGCTCTAATCATGTTGACAAGACCAAAAATGCACTTACAAGAGGCATCAAATGAGCACAACAGTTCAATCTAGCATTACAGTTAGAACTGTAATGAAGGAACTGTGAATGGCCAGAATGTGTAATACTAGGTCAGGGTGCAAATAAACTGACCCTGTTGAGTACCTTCCAGTACTCATTTTCTTGAGGTTGCAAGAAAGGTGTTCGAAAGAGTACTCCTTTAGAAGCTCGTTATGTGGGTAGTTTCAGACCTGTGCAATCCCATATATGGCCCCTCTTTATTTTTGGTAATATGTTCAAGTCTTTTGGAGTTCAAAAATGTATGTGTGGTTTGTGTAGGTCGTTGTTGTTTTTGTTGCTATTGTTTTCATCTAAGTTCTGTCATAAAAATCTCTGAAACACAATTTGTATTAATAAATATTTTTTTTCCTTCTATAGGATCAGGAGACAAAGTCTTTGCTCTAGCGAGTTTTGAAGTAGAAAAGGCAAAACAGTGAAGAGGTGTGTGGGACTTGAATCTTTCCAGTTGTCAGGAGTATTGGAATTCTGTCATATTGTAACTGTTTTTTTCTATTTCTAAGATATTGCAAAGAAAAAAGGCAACAAACCCTAAACCTCTTGGGTTCTTAACCAGAAGATATGAAGTAAGCAGACTTCAAGTGCACTTTGGAACCCTAGTGTTTCTGCCCCTCAGTAATATAATCTCTGAGGCTAAACACTAAGTGGTACTCTAAAAACAACACCTTAGTATGATTATCTTTGAAAAAAAATTAGCTGTTTTCAATTTTTCCAAATGTGTATTTCTAACTATTAAAGTGTCATCTTTTTGCATGTGTCTGTATCAAGTAGAACTTTTTTTCGAAAACAATCCTAATTAATTAGCTGGTTTGGGGATTATTTTTTTAAAGTTGCTCTCAAACTGTCTTAATTTTGAATTTGTCTGGACTCCCTACTAAACAGTTTATACTAGGAATGCATTGCAGCTTTTAAAAATTGACGTAGTTTATTTAAAATGCCATCTTTTTGCAAACTATTTGCAGAACATCCAAAATGAGGCTGCATACTGATCGTTGGCCCTTGTCAGCTTGTTTGCTCTGCACATGAATAAGTGCCATTGTATTCCAGTCTTGATTGACAAACAATGGAAGCCCTGTTGGGAGACTTCTGGAGTAATTTAACCTTCTGTATTGAAACGACAGGGAATTGCTAGGAAATGGCAATAAGAAGCCCTTTCTGTGACCTCTTACTCTTGCTCTGGATGTATAACTACAAGCTACTTTTTTTTCCCAAGATTTCGGAGATAGCATGAAATAATTCGCAAGTAGAAACAAATTAGAAAAGAGAGGGAAGGTCTCATTACATGGTTGATCTACACAGTAAATGAAATGAAGGTCTTTGGAGCAAGTGTGGCCCAATCTAATTATGAGGTGGTGGTGGGGTGTGTGGAGAAGGGAGGGTTTGTGCTCCACAGGGAAGTTAAAATTCTGAAGAATACCAGGATTTAAGAGGATTTAAAATCCCACGTTGTTGAGTTTTTAGTCCAATTCTGGAGCATGAACTAGGACATCAGTGTGGAGAGGCTGTGCTTGGAGCTCTATATGTGTATTTAATTTTCTTAAAATATTCGCACATGTTTCTTTGTAGTACAATCAGTATTGGAGATATTATTCTTACAGTAGTGACAGCTCCACATATAATTCAATACTTGTTAGTATTCCATCTGAGGTGTTCGCAAGCTTTTATTTCACTGAGAGTTTTTTTTCAGCTTGAAAAGCGTGTTTTAGGGGGTTGCTCTACCCTTGGCATATATTTGGATGCTGATTTATTGATATCAAACAGAAGAAAAGGCATTCCTTAACTGTATTTCATATTGGTGCCTCTTCCCCATCTCCTTTTACAATTAGCTAGAGAAAAAGCATATGGATGGTAATAAAAGATAGTTCTCTGGTCTTACTACCTGTTAACAGTGTATCTCTTCCCCCTAAACAGGTGGAGGTGAAAAGCTTGACATTTCCATATGAAGAAATGTTTTGCCTGAAACTAGGTTGCTAGTTGCCAGGTTCTTTTACACTGTGTAGCTGCATGGAGACATCAGGTCACCAGGACGCACCTACAGCACATGTATCTTAGCCTTTTTTTTTTTTTTTTTTTTTTCCTCTCTCTAACCCAGACAGCAGCTTCAGTGGCAGCTGCCATGAAACTGTGCGAGTTGAATAGAAATACTGTCTAAAAAGCAGTTAGCACACAGCAGTGTTAATGCCAAGTAATAATCACTTACAGGACAAGTTTGTAACATGGACTGTAAACAGAAAATAAGTATTATTAGTTATAACTTAGATTAGCTTGATACAGCATAGGTACCCTGTAAATAAGCAAGCTCATCCAATTGCTAAATGAGACTGGAATAAAATAAACCAGTAAATATGTTTTGAGAACGTATTTTGCTTTAACAGTTATCCTTTTGAAATCTACTATTTTAGAAACAAAAGGGCATAGTGTAGACAACACAATTCATGTTTTTCACAGATGGAACTCCTTTCTCCTCTCAATTCTTTTTAAGAAGCTTTTATTTAGATGGTGTTCTTTGTCCATGATATTAGAACTACTTTGCTGTCTGGGACAGTATTATCTTCTCTGACAAAGACTGACTGCAGCTTTACAGCTGAGAGGAGCTTATTAAAAGACATTATTAGTCTAAAATTACTGAAAACAAAACAGTCCATGGGGACTGTAGCTGCCTTCTTTTCCTTTCTGCTCATTACTGGTGCTAAGTAACTCTCTTTTACCACTTCCCAAACTGCTTGAAGCATTAGTATGTAAATGAAATCTCTCAGACCTCTCACAGCACAGTAAGTTATTGTGCAGTAATATGGAAATCTTCTTCCCTGCAGTTTTCAGGAGAAACTTTTTTTCTTATGGATTTGAAAACATTTCAGGATTTTTTCATGGTTTCTGCACTGCAGGCGTTTGCAAAATTCCTATTACAGTGGTCCTTAACTGAATCTCTCTTTAATGTTGTGTTCCTTCTGTGCTTTGAAAGATCTCATGTGATTTAGATGGGCAAAGATAAGACTGAGATCAACTGCCATTATTATTGCAAGATTCCTTTGGCCAGGCCAGATTTGCCTTCTCAAATTTTATGAAAAGTCAGAAAGTATTACTCTAATCCAAAATGCCTTAACTGTAAATGTAATTTGAAAAGGAAGCTGCTGACAAGCTTTTTCTGTTCCTGTTTGTGTATAGGGCAAATAGGATGACAATGGGTGAGAATAGTAATTTGGGCAAGTGCAGTGAACTTGCATCTTCTGTCTACTTTGTGAAGGCCTTTGAGGTCACTGAAGACCAGAGCAACGTATGAAACCTATTGCAGAGCTCGGAGTCAAGATGTCTCTTGAGTGTCCATCGCGTGCTTTGATGATAGAACTGAGTAGTACAGGGGCAAGGTGGCACCTCGTTTCATAGCAAAAGATCTGTAAGTCACGGTAAGCTTGATAGCAACCAACTAAGGTGGGGACAGAAGCTGAACTGGACTCAATGCTTTAAGAAAATAAATGTAGAATTCTCCAAGGGTATGGAAAGCCTTATACTATGTCCTGCTTAAAAAAGCTGTTCTAAGTAAATGCAGGGTGCTAAATTCATGCTATGTACAATTGCTATATGCTGTTGTACAGTCAGCCAGCTAAATTAGAGCAGGAGAGCTAGGCGATTAAGTGATGTTCTGCCCATGCTATTGCAAAGATGCAAATGATAGCTTAATTTTAGGCTCCTGCTACCATAAGATGCTTTTGGATCTTTCCCTCAGACTCATGTACTGTGCTAATTAACATTAATCCAACTGGAGGATGGTGATGCTTCTGCATATTTTTTCGGCTTATGCTGGTGCTCCTATGTTCTTCTCTTAAATAATTAATAATCATTACTGCCTGCTGTGCTGTGTGTATGTGCTAGTGATCTCAGATCCCAGCATATTTGCACCATTCCTGTTCCTGTCAGCAGCTTGGTTTTGCTCTTTGGATGGCCTTTCATGTGAAGACCTTCATTAACTGGCAGCGGGGTATGAATTTCAGTGGCGCTGCACTTTGATGTCATTAAGTAACAAGCTGTTAAAGGAAGTGCCTCCTATTTCATTGCCATGCCTATTTTTATGCAATTAAGTTAAATGCCAAGCAGAAAAGGGATACATTTTACTAAATAACGCTGAGGACACAAAGCCTTTTTTATCTTCAGGAATTTCCCGCTTGCCTTGCTGACCCCTCCAATGTGTATTATAGGTAAGCAGCATTACAGCCGAACCTGGTGGGAAGCCGAAATGCAGATTAGTGTCAGAGTAGAGGTGAAAACTTCACAGTTTCTATTTTTTTTTTTTTTTTTCTTAATTTCTCGTGTGGCCTTCCCATTGCATCACAGCATCAGTGTGTCTAGGGGGAGGATTGCAGGACGAGGGGGGATTTCAGACTCTGGTACTGCAGCTTTTGTGAGTGCTTGGAATGGCCAAGGGGATATTCCTCCAGGCTGGAGGCTCCCAGGAAAGAGCATTTTCTGTGCTTACGGAAGTAGCTGGAATCTGTGCTGAATCTTCCACTGTCTTTAACAGCCTTAGCGCGGGGGGTTGACAGCTAGCCCTGGTTTCGCTTTAACGCGAATGGGGTTTGTCCGACGTGGCCGCGCGGGGCAGCTGGAGCGCGGGCGGGCGCCGCGACCCCGAGC
>VZSV01000192.1:115584-127919 GCA_013398735.1 Nothocercus julius | reverse complement strand
GGCAGCCCGCGCGGGACCCGCGGCCCGTTCGGCGCGGGGCTCCAGCGAAGGGGTCGCTCGTCGCGGCGCTGCCTGCGCTGGGAGCTGCAGGGGCAGCTCCCCCGACCCCCAGCGGGCGCGGCCGGCTCAGGGGCTTCTGTGTCTCCTTGAAAGGTGTATGAGGCAGGGACAGCAAAGACCAAGCTGGGAACATTGTCCTCAAAACCCCTCCGTGCTCCAGGAGGCGGGTGAGAGGTGCTGCTGGTTTCTGCTGCACGCCCAAATATGCCCCACCAGGATGCATCTACAAGCTGCTGTGTTTGTCTTCTCTCTTCCCGAGAAGAGTGTCTTGCCCTGCTGTATATCAGCTTTCCTTTGGATGCTCCTCATCCTGGTACATTTAACAAAACAGTCTTTGATCTCCTGTAGAGGAGAGCAAGATATATTGCAGATGTGATGATTAAAGAAATAATGGATAGGATTAAAAAAAAAATGGAGGCAAGTTGGGTAGTTTGCCTAGTTTTCTGATCCGACTATTCCAACATACTATTAGCTCTTTTGAGTGTTTTGGGAACATGACTTTTTTTTTTTGTTGATAAATTTATACAGTCAAAATTTTGTATTTACTATTTGGTGGCCACTGAACTTGCATGTTGTTAACTCTTGCTTTTGATATTTTTGTAGCTCATATGTGATGAGAAATAGCCTGTTGAAGGAAAATCATGTAAATGGTCAAGGGAGAGGCTGGACTACACGCTTCAACGGGGTTATTTCGAAAGTAAGGGTGGTGGAGGTTAAGGGGCACACACAAAACCCAGGAGTACTCCTTTCCTTTTTTAAGTGCAGGCTTATTTTACCATCAGCCTCATGGCTTGCTTCCTGCTGTTTGCCTTGGCAAGCAGATACAGATGGAAAATGGTGGCAGGTGTGATTCAGATAGGCTGGAGTGGCTCCGCTTCACCATTAGCTGAAGAAGCATCTTCTCTTACACCATGTCTCTAGCATTTCGTTAGAAATTGGCAGCTGCCTCTGCTAAATTGCTTCAGCAGTTTAGAACTGCTGGCAAATTATTTGAGTGCTTGTTTGGTCGGTGTGCATTTTCCGAATCCATTTCTGAATCCGTCCAACTGATGTGCAGTTCTACAAGGAACCTCCAAGACTGAATAAATGAAACAGCAAACATGGTTTTGAAGAAGTTAACTCACAACTGGCTGGCTGTTGGCTGAAGCTTTATGGCTTATCCATAACTGCTTCAAAGCAGTAGTTCTACTTTTAATTAATTTTCAACATTGTTACAAAGTTCTAAAAACTTATATAGGACACAAAAATGCTTTCAGTATTCTTTAGTGACCAACTGGGAAGACACCAAAATCTTTATCAGAAAAATTATCTGGCAGGAATCAGTGTAATAAATCTGTATCGTTTATACCACGCTGATCATTTGCCTGAGTGCCTGTTTGCTATTGCACACAGGAGCTCTAGCTGCATATTTTGCAAGCAGTGCAGGTGTATGAGGAAGATCATTATTTCTTTGTCCCTCCAAAGAGAAAATGCCCTGCTAAGGACCTTAAACTGAGGAGAATTTGAAGCTTCTGTCTGTTATCTTAGAAAAAGCTGTGAAAAATTGGTGCATGTCACTAAATAGATGATGATGTAGCATTAAGTATAAGGAGCACACAAAAGGCAAGTTCTCAGTTCCATTTTGAGGAAAACATGTAGCTGCATAAATTTCCACTTTCTTCTACCACCTCTCCCTTCTTTGTCTCATAGCACAGTAACTTCACAAGAGAAGAGGGTATTCCAAACCAGTTTGTGTTGTTTTCTCATCAAAAACGCTAGTCAAGTGAAACAAAACATATGTTTTGTGACTTTGCAAACCTTGAATGTGATATGCATTTATCTAAAAATTCAAAACAGTTCTGCAGCTGTATACAATCAAACCAAGTGGACATTGCATGTACCTCGCTAGGTGTAACTAATGCTAATTGAGGATGTTTTGCCTAGGAAACAACTCGTGTAAAATTGTTCTCTTTGTAGTAGTTTAATCCTGTTCACTACTGTTTCCTTTCCAGAATGTTTATGTTATATATCTGGAATGCGTATATACATTCATATGCCTTTCAATAAATATTTCAATTCTTAAATTGTTTGTTAACTACAAGGTTTCTATCTTCATTGTTTGACCCAGATTTAGGTGTCAAAAATGCACCAAAGTTGAGCATGTGGGGAAGCAAGTGGCTTTTGGAGGCGGCTGTTGAATGTGCTTGGGAAAACTTCCTGTAGGTGTTGTTCCGAAGAGGAAAGATAAGGTATCTTCAGAAATATTTCCACACATGTGGATGCTAAACTGTATTTCCTTTTTTTTGCGAAGCTGTCATTGGACTGAATTTCCAGCTGAAATACAACAATGAAAATAGCCGCTCTTGTAGCAACACTAGCACCATTCTGGGCATAATGCAGAAGTGCTTAGACCTGGCATTAGTATTCTTAATTGGCAAACTTTTAGGTTGTAATCCTGTTTCAAATTTCTATTCGTTGCTGTTCCTTTGACAAAACAGACATCACAGTCCTTATATATAGTTTAAATGTCTGTTTGAATTTAAGGAGTTTAATTGTACTTTCTGCTTTTCTAGAAGTAGTCTCAGGGTTTTACAGGAGGAGAAGGATTTATCAAATCTGCAAAGTCAGTTTTATTAAAGCAATCATAAGCGTGAATGTAACGTCTTTGATGTTTGTTTTTCAACATCCTAAAAAATCTTATCTGGGGATAAACTGTCATGGGGGAAAAAGACTTAAATTCAGCAGTTTGCATAGTTGAAACTGCTCTGTCTAAAGTAGCTACTGATCGGGGAACAGAAGTAGAACTGATAAATTTGTGCCAGTATTGCACTTATCTCAGAATTTCTGTTTCAGTTACTGAAAATGTGTAGACTAAGGATTTTTCTAATCTTTAGGAAGTCCATTTCCTCTGTATGGTGGAGTATAACTAATAAATATGGGAGCTGCTTGAGTACTCAGCTCTGTTTATGACCATGAGCAATCTCTGAAACTTTGTGACTCAGTTTATCCTTCTATAAAATGAGCTGACTACTTCACAAGAATGTTGTGATGTTTAATTAAAGTGTAATTGTTTTGCCTCTGAACTCATCTAGGTCTTAATTCAGTATGCAGCAGTCAGTGAGGAGCTTTTAATTAATTTCATTGAGCTTTAGATCAATGTGTATGCACACACACCCATGTAAGCTTAAAGGAAATGTGACCTAAATTTCTGCAGCAATGTTTCGGTAATGCTGCAGTGCAAACACTGCAACAGTTTTAACTAATCTAAAAATGTTTTTTTTTTTTTTTTTTTTTTTTTTTTTTTTTTAGTAGGGAGCGGGTAGTGCAACTACAGTGATCTCTGGTATCAGTTGCCATAATTTTAATATTTTCCTAACTTTGAGATCTGCTGGACCTGCTATGGAATACTTAAAATTTCATCGTGGTCTGGAGGTTTGCTTAGCTGCTCAGGAGAGATGGTATCAGACTTTGAGATAAACACAGCTAAATGTTTATGCTAAAATGGTAAGCAATAACACTCTTAAAATTTAATTAAGAGTTGATGCCAAACTGAGAAAAATAGCATCATTGACATGTGCTTAGCTGCTTTTTTTTTCTTTTTTTTTTTTTTTTGAGAGAGAGGGAGAATGTCTGTAGATGCCAAATAATACTCACTGGTTTATGTGGAATTCATGAAAGGTTTTGCTTAACTGAAAATTTAATCAGCAACTATGGTAGGACTCTGTAAATTATTTTTGTGTCTCCCTCATGATTCCTAGTTTTCACTGGGTCTTACAAAAAGACGTTTAAACCTTAAATGAAACTATGTGTGTGTGAATAGTAGTAGGGGGGGGATAGGTATACACACACATAGTTTGTGTGAATAGTTTTCAATATTTCAATTTCAATATATACTTTTGAACTTTGTCATTGTAACTTTTGGCATAACTGCTCTTTTCTTTTCCTGGGAAAGCTGAATATAATAAAGATCAAACTTACCAGACAATTGTTGGACAGGTCTCCTTGCAGCTCGGCGTGGTTGTCTTCAACATGTGTGTTCTCAGTCTGTGTTCAGTCTTTATTGTGTTTTGAAAGAAAGAAATTTAGCACTGATGTGACTTAATGTAACCCTTAAACCTGTAATCAGCAGTTTATTTCTCTCTGGGCTGTGTATTAGTTATTAGTACACTAGTGTTAGAGGGAGATTTCTGCTGTCAAATTAGTGAGCTCATACAGGATTATTTCACAATTCAGGTCTAATATAGCTAACTTTACCTAGAGGATTGTGTCTAGGGAGGAAGGAAATTGCATTCCTGTTCCTGAGAAATAGGAAGCCTCTTGAACACCAAATTTCCTTCCCTGTAATCATGAGTAACCAAAAATACAGAGGGTAACGAATGCTGCTAGTAAAAATGGTAGGTAGCTAGGAATTTGTTTTGCATTTATGAATCTTAAAAATTGTTTGTATGACATATTCATAAAATACCTCCTTGGAGGGCTTAAAAAAATCCCCAGACCTCACATTGATTTGAAACTGAAAGGACTCCTTAGATTTTTGATTTTTTTTAACTATAATTCACATGGTTATGCCTCACATTCATGTGGAAAGCAGTGAAGAAGTAGGGTTTTTTTGTTTCTTTTTGTTTTTTTTTTTTTCCCTCTATAAAGAGGCCAGATGAGTAGGTGTCGTAAGGAGTCTTTTGACTTTGTCACTATTTTCAAGCCAATTTTGCTGATACGAGGCCAAAACAGTATTTACTGTGATTGTCCAGCCCTTTTGCTAGTCAACAAATACTAATTTGAGCCTGTTTGTGGTGCTAACTCACATTATTTTGATGCAGCATTGCAAAATAATAGTGCTAAATAGTCACCAACCTAATAATAGCTCACATTTTAATTGCTTTCCAAAAAAAAAACTAGTTAACCTTAATCTTTCTACTGTAAAAGGCCTGTAGGCTTTTTCAGTGCAAAGCGTATATGATCAAGGGTTAATGGTGTCCGAGTGTCAGTACAAATTACAGGGCAGCATAGGTCGCATTTTAAATTGAAAGCCATTTCTAATATGCTAGGCGTCTGTAGAAAGATACTATGTTGCATACCAAAAAAACTCCTATAAATAAAATAATTCTTCAGCAAGTGGAATAGTGGAGAGAAACCCTTCCAGTGGGCATTGCTCGTGATGGCTGGTTAAATATTCTGGTTAAATATAACAATGCAATGTGCTTAAGCTGCTGAGAAGAGAAGCTGGTCACTAGACCACAGGCAGTTTGACTCCAAATATGGTACTTCAGTTTTTTTGGTGGTTGTTATTGCAGGCTTGTAAATTGAAATTAAATGTTATTGTTATTTTAAACACTTACAGATCCTTACCGAAGTTTTGCTGATTCTGTTTCTAAACTGTTCTGTAAGGGTTTGTGATTCATTAATAGCGTCGCTTCTTTTTTTGTAACATTGACTGAAATGTCATGTTTTGCACTAGTCAGAAGTTAATAGAGCAACTTAGTTTTGAAAATGAGAATACAAATCTAGTATTATTGGAATGATTTGGTTGGAAACCTCCCAAATACTGAGCTGTTTCTTCTTTAGTGCTGGCTGGTAATTCTGAAAGCAGGATTGTTCATGCGGGTTGCTGGTTCCTGTTGTGTTTCAAGCCAGTTGAGAATTACTGAGGAGGGCTGAAAACAACTTACCCATTAGGCATTCTCGCATGCCTGCATCAGTTCTGTATTCAGTACTTTTTCACAGGGATGTAGTGGGCTTGTTTTTAGTTCATTGTGAAGACTGAACTCATTTCTTGATTCTGCGGTGACTTTATTCTTTATCAGAGTTTATACTCTGAGTGCAGTTTGTTGACATCTCATGAATGAAGTTTTCTTGTAGCCTGCTGAGTTTGGCTTCTGTAATAAAAAATGGAAATTGTCAGGAAAACACAACCTTAATGCTAAGGGATTTGTAACTCTTCATAGGTAAGCACTGCAAGTCCTGCAAGTCCAGCATTACCACTTTTGCAGAACTGCTGTGAAAATGTGACTGCTCGTAAGGCTCCGCAGACTGAGTCCCCAGGGAGATGATTAGACCCCAGTTGTTGGTCTGGATCTTCCTTGCGCGTGTGCGTGTTGCCCTGGGGTCAGCAATGAATGCAGAAGTGCTGAATGGGGCTGCTGTTGTTGTCTGTGATTAATAGCTAAAAATATGATACTTCCTAGATGCAGTTATATATGCAGTAGCATGCCTACCATATAAAATGGATGCATTTAAAAGTTTTCTTGTATTGATAAAATTTTTAATTAGTTATTACTTGTGGTACTTATTTTTTTCAATAGTTCATAGTTTCCACTTAAAATCAACCTATGAAAATAAAGCTAATTTCTTGAGAGCAAGAAAATCCGTACTAAGTTGTTCTTTATTTATGTTTATATGCTGGCAAGTTGTCTTTCTGTTGCTGAAAAGCTAGAATATTTACAAAGAGATCCATAGAAACCTGCCATCCGGCTTTGTTTTGATCGTGACTGTGTAACTCTTTTACAGCTATAAATGTTTTGTGTGGGATACCTGGTAGTTAATATCATTGGCTATCTATCATTAAAGCCTAATTTACTGTTTAGAAGATTTGTAGCTTTGTTATAAATGAGGGATGAGGTCCTGTGTGAAGGATGCTGGGTGTTAGGACAAGAGCAGCACTCCCCATTTCAGCTGTTGAAGATCATCTTGACTGAGTATTACAACCTTGCTTTAGACTTGTTTAGTTGACTTGGGATGAGATTGTCTGTAAGCTGTTGGTTTTGCTGCTTTTTAAGGACTCTCAAGTTTGAATACCTCTGTTAAATGGTATCTTTTTAAGGTTTTGTTTTTGTTATATTTAATTTCAGGTAGTTCACGATAGCCAGCTTGAAAGCTCTAAAGACATGTGCTGTGCTGTCTCCTTTTAGCTGCATGGGGTATGAGGGATGCGCTCTGTTTGAGAGGTTGCTGCTATGATATGGCAAAGAATATGTTTATGTATGCCTGAAGGTCGGGAGGAAGGGGTTAATTAAAAAAAGGTGATTATAAAGGTAGGGGATTATTTATTTATTCATTTATTTCTTAGAGTTAGCTTTTGATGTTAGAACTGTTTCTTAAACTGGGGAGCTTTTTCAAATGTGCTTCAATGTGCTTGTTAATTTTGAAGTTCTTTCAGAAGCTCTGAAAAGTGGTGCTGTTTTGTAAAATTAATGGGCTTGTTTTTATAATTTTCCTGTCTAAAGGACAGTGGCTGGGGCCGTTCCTCCTCCTCCTCCAATAGGGAGGATGGAAGGACTGTATTTTCTTGTCTGAAATCTAAGTCTAACAGTGGAGGGATGTGAACCTTCTATTGGAGACCTGTCTGCAAATTGTCAAAAATCTTGTACTGGGATCCAGATTATAAAATCAACTAGAAGATGATACTAGCTGTAGAAAATAGCTCAGAAAACGTGCATTAAATATTTCAGCTCTTGCTGTTCACCTATAAATAGGTAGCTGTTACGGATTCTTCATTGTTGTACCCTTCTGGAGATGGGAAATAACAGAGCCTCCAGCTGCCCGTGGCTGAAGGTCATGAGTCAGACTGAATTAGAGGAAAATTTGTAGCAGGATTTTGCTCTGTTGTTCCTGACTTCAGGTTTCAGGCTCCAGCTTGGAAGGTTTTTAAGACTCAAGCTGTTCTCTGTAAAATGTCATTGAAAATTAATAAGGCTTGAAGGTTCAGCATCCCCTTGCACTTGCAAGTTTCCCAGTATGACCATTTTTAACCATTGAAGTACTCAATAGCAGAACTGTGGAGGCTAATGGCTTAACCTTGGATAATGATATCACAGAGTTAAAAGGACCTCTTCATGCTGGCTGTTAACTCAATTTGTATAGTACAAATGAAACCTGCGGCAGTTGGTTTTAGTCACCGTAACTCTTATCTGAGCTTTTACAATCCTATCCCTTTAATTGAGGTTTTTAGCTGCCTTGAACAGAACCAGCCAGATTCAAGAAAAATATATTTTTGTATCTGAACTAACTCCTATTGGATTCCTCTTGACTCTAACTGGAAATGACACAGTATATTAAAGGCATAGTCAGCTTTAACCTACATTTTTAAGAGCTTACTCTATGTCTGCTGTAAGTACCCTAAATTGTTACGGCTGAATCTGTAAATTATGACTCCTTTACTTATACTGTCAGTTTATTGCCTTTCTTTTGCTCAATTTAGGCTGAGTAAAGTGTTCAGTTTCACTTCGATTTTTTCCTATACCAGTAAAATGTGGGTGTTCTAAATTTCAGTGTTACAGCAGAATAAAATGTTAGGGGAGATGTGTAATTAACAGGAACAAAGACTTGCATTGGGTTTTGTTGCATTAAATAAGCATGTCTTTAAAGTAAAATTAAGTATTTAAATAGTTTGCCTCATGCACAATTTATACATGTATCATTCTTTATTTTCTTTTTTTCCTAGTGGAATGTATCTTTTTAAGAGGCTGGGGTGGTGGTGGAATAGTTTTAAGTTCTTTATTAGGAAGCCTTGGGCAGCATTGCCCAGCAGAGAGAGCCCTTACGGGTTTTGAATTTGTGAGACAGAGTATAGATGGAAGTAGGCGAAATACAGTTAGGAATCTATAATTTTCCGTTGTTCTATGTTGGAGTCCTCTACTGGAAGCATTCAGTCAAAACAGATGCTTGAATTTCCTGAGCAGCTGTTTCCATGTGTTCAAAACACAAGGTGTGGAACTAAGCTTGTGTCCAGAATTGTTTGGAAAACAGAGTGGAGGATGCTCTAAGTCTAGTTGGGAACTAGGTAAATGTAAAGGTAATGCTTTTCATTACATACTGTGTTGTTATGTCCAGTGTCAGTAACTGAAGAGAAACCCAGAATAGGTCTGTAGTTCACTTCTGCAAAGTTGTTTTGTTTGATTGGTTCTGTTTGGTTGTTTGGTGGTGGTTGGATTTGGTTGGTTGTTTGGGGTTTTTTTTTGATTCTTATCTTTTAGTGATGAACTTTTCAGGACAGATGACTTAGCATGGAAAGGTGAGGAAGCATCTTTAACATTAGCAGTTAGAATTACCAAGTCCCAGTCTCCCTCGGCATGGTGCATGTGAAGTACCTAACTTTTTTTTTTCCTGACTCTTTTTTCCCCCTGCAGACATACCTGTGTCGTCTTTCTCCAAATCATGCCCAGTTTACTCCCATCCCAAAGTTCCTGCCTTGCTAGAAGATGCAGCTTCAGTCTGTTGCGTTTTGCGCAAGGAAGGTGACGTTTGCCCTTCCTTTTCCAGCGGAGGCAGGACTCCTACTCTTCCCCCTGCCAGACTGGCCCGGAACGTGGGAAGAGAACAGGGATGTCCGGCGTGCTTGGCTCTGCCCAGGGCACATGTTGGGCCTTGCAAAGCTGGGAGCATTCCTGTGATCCTCACCCTGCCCTACTCCAGGCAGGATGAGGAATGAAGTGCTGGAGAACAGGACGGCTTTTCCAGCTGCTTGCTGACCAACCATGTTTACTGCTTGGGAAAGGCTGAGAACATTTTCAAACCCAAATTTGTTGTTTTGGCAAAGCTGTGCTGGCAGCCCTGGCTGCAACATACAGACCTTTCTCATTTGTTGTTTTAACTTGTGGATTATGTTAAAAATAAATGAGAAATAAGTTTCATTCCCTCTGCATGCCAAAAAAAAGGGAAAATTAGGTGCCCTGGTTATGTCCATTGTGCAGTATGTGTTGCATGCAGCAGGGCAAACTTGTGCAGTTCAGTGAAGGATTTAATTCTTTGAGACTAAGACTGCAGCTTTTAAAATGCAGCGATTTCTGTTTGGTGGTAAATGTAATATAATAACACACAAATGAGTATTTTACTGCTATTTGCCATTTTGGGGAGGATTAGAAATTTTAATGGTAACTGTAAATATGCTGTTGCTCTTAGGACATAAATATATCTCCAAAGTGTTAGTGCTTGTGTGTGTATGTGTGTTCTTTTTCTTTCCTCTTTTTAGAAATGAATTCTTAACGGTTTTGGTGAGTGTACAGGGATAGTGGTGGGTCTATAGAAATGAGAAAAAATAGTTACTGGAAGTGGCCCTGTTGTCAGTGCTGCACGTGGTCTTTCTTGGGATTACGTTGCATATTTAGAGGCAGAAATAGCGGGAACTAATTAGTGAAGGAGCAAAGTACGGCTTAAATAGTTTTTTTTTTGCAACAAGCAGTTCCTCTCTTTCGGAGAGGTGAAGTGATTCTTCCAAGTCGCTGGTAAAGCTCTGCCATTCCCAGCACTTGTTGGTAAGAGCTGCTGTAGAAGAGCTGCCAGTGAAGCTAGCGGGTGTTTTGGATACTGCCTCTCTCTGCTAAATGTGGTGCACGCGATAGCTCAGCAGTTCTCCACGGCCCTGTCTGGTTTCTCTGCTGGTGATGCCATCGGTGTGGGGTGGAGAAGAGCCACGCAGCAGCAACAGCCACTGCACCTGGGAGCTGGAACCGGCTGCTTTACAGGCTCCTGAAAGGGATGGCCACACTTAGAAATTCTTACCAAGCCCTCATACCCAGTGTTAGTCGTAAAATAGGCTCAGAAACAACTCTCAAGCCTTAAAAGGAAAAGCCCTGTATAACTGTTAGCTGTTGGTGACTGAACCATGAGGTTGGTTTGAAAAGTTCTGTGCAAAGGGCTTTCTAACCCAGTATTCTAGTGCCGTCTTCATAATTGCTGTATCAGTTAACATATGCATAGTTGAAAACAGTAATTTTGGTGAAAGTCACCATACTTTCCTTTTCTTCCTGATTTTCTCCCAGTTTGAGACGATTTTTTTTCTCGATTCTTTGGTGAGTTAAGCATATTTTTTTATCTAGAAGAAATTGCATGCAACTACTTTTATTTGCAATTCCAGAGAGTTGAGTTTTATGCTGAAAGTCTTTTAGAGAATGCAAAGCTTGAATGCTTTCCATTCTCAAGTGCCTGGGAATGTCATTGGTATGGATAGGGTGCAAATGTTGTGGATAAAGAATGGCTTGGCTTTTAAAAACCTCGTTCTGGAAGAGAGAAAGGGGGGCTTTCCTCACATATATGCATATCTATGAAGAAAGTGTATGTGGGTGTATGTACGCACATGTATCTTTGTATTTTTTTATATAAGCATACCTCCCGCAAATGGTTATAAAAGTAGGGATAATCCTACTAAGTAATATCGGATTATGTATAGCTTTCTTGAGAAAGCAACAAAGCAGGAATACTTTGATTTTTTTTTTTTGTTCTTTGTGGGTGAAGATGTGTTGTCCTGTACTCATACACTGGCTTTGTAAGCGGGGCATTTGCCTGGTGTTTGTAGGTACTGCCACCTATTGGTATATGATTTATTTTTAAACCGTAGGTGTGTTACTGTGTTGCAATAATGAGATTATTTTGACTCTGGATAAATAATCTCCAGTTTCAGAAAACTCTGTCATAGCAAGGCCTGACATACTGATGCAGGGACTGAGAATATGACTTTTCTTTACTATTATAGAGTTGTTTTCTTCTGTAAACTTGATTTTTTTTTTTTCCCCTCTGGCTTATTTATATGATATGAACGGTCTGTCTTTGTCAAGTGATGCACCCTTAAATGGCTACTGCCCTGTATTAAATTACTTGCAAGGATTTGGTCTCTGTCTAAATCAGTTGACCTATTAGTCTTTGTTCCCATATAATCATATTTCTTAATTTTTTGGGGGGAGGTATTTGGAAGGAGAGAGGTGCAGTCATTCATCTGAACAAATTATTCTGAAAGCTAACCTAGTTATTTGAGTTAAATATCAGTATACAGTAAATCTATTCATATTACTGAATTCAAAATCCAGATTTGAGTCCAAGGCAATAAGAATGTGATATACTGCTAGAATTGGTTTTAGAAACCAACTGCTTTCAGGGTAGTTGCTTATTTGTGGCATTTTGTGCTGTAATTCTGCCAAACCAGCCAATATATCCTTATGTTTCCAAACATGTCATATGTATGAGTGTTATTGTCTTGATAATTTATTACAACCAAATGCAGTGATTACTCCTAAAAATGTTGCATGTTTTTCTCTGATTTCTTAATCCAGAAACTGTAGTTGACTTCTATTGCTGCAGCAGTAAATGAGTTCTTTCATAGCTTGAACTTTCCAGTCAGACGGGCCTGTCAACTAATTGTGATGTTACCAAATTCAGCTGCTGCTGTTCCTGCTTACGTTCCAAGTCTGAGTTTCCTGGAGACTGACAGGCTGCAATTTGGAAATGCTGGAACAGCAGAAATTGCTATAACCTGGCAGGTCAACAGTATAGTATAGTACACATTACTTAGTAGAATTTTCCACCCG
>VZSV01000192.1:82429-115529 GCA_013398735.1 Nothocercus julius | reverse complement strand
GCTGAGAGTTCTTTTTTTAATATAGAGGAAACACATGTGGTGCTTGGGATATAAATGTAGTGTATGCTAGAGGGGCATAGGCCAATGAAGAAATGAGATAGGGTTATATAGGACTGTCCTGTACTGTTGCCTGTGCTTTTTTTCTCCAAATTGATTTCTCTGATATTAATGCAGCACCTTTTTCCCCTCAAGTTACTGTATTTTAAAAATAAATGTATGCAGTATTACAATACTAAGAATCAGATGCGTTTTCAATCTTTTAGGCTTAATTGGTATCTGGATAAGTTTTTTTTTAATCTCAATATACATAACTTATCTGTATGACTCTGTTGCATCATAGTTCTTATTGACTGTGATTATTTAAAAAAAAAAAATCAAAATCAAAACAGAAGCTCTTCTGTCAGGGTAATTCTTTCTAGTTGTTAGAATTTTCTTTTTGTACCCATGCAGTAATGTGACAACAGATAATGAGCTCGTAGTGATGTGAACATCAGTCTCCCTGAATATTTGAGTTACATGCATAAGGCCCACTTCAGCTGTTTGGATTTCTTTTAAAGATTTTTTTTTCTTTTTTTAACAAGCATGTGATTACAGGCTCTCCCAGGCTGTTACATAGTCTGCTCCTTGGTGAAAATAGGTAGAAATTAAACTCTCCTCCTGCTCATGTTTCACCCTGTTAACTCCTTGGTTTTTGTTGTTCTGATCTTGTCATGTTTTCAGGAAGTCTGGGAGCTGGCAGGAGGGGAATGAACCGTGAGGGTGTCCCCGGAAAGAGTCCGGAGGAGATGTATATTCAGCAGAAAGTGAGAGTCCTACTCATGCTGAGGAAGATGGGATCAAATGTAAGATGTGCTGTCATAACCCTTATTTTGTGGCTTTCTGGACACGATGTTGTAGTAATTGAAATAGTGATTACTGAGGTGGGCAGGTGATGGTCTGGTTTTATTGCCCAACTGTTTCAGCCATCGAGTTAGACATTATCTGTACTCAGATAATATTTAAGCAAAAGTCAAATGTATAAAGCTTATGATGCCTGAAACTAAATCTGAACATCTGATCATTTTTCTGTGTACAGAAGAATTGTTCATTTTACTAAACCTGTAAAATAAGACTTTGACTGTCTCCATAAATGTATTGCACTAGTAGTAAGCGGGTACATAATCAGTGTAAACAATGATTAGCTTAAACTGTAAAAGAGTAGAAACAGAGGTAACATGACATTTATTATTACAAAGTCAGAAGTTATATTTTCAGTCTTTCTTCATTTTCCTTTTTGTTGACTGACTCTCTGTGCATTTCCAGCTGACTGCTAGTGAAGAGGAGTTCTTGCGCACGTATGCGGGTGTAGTGAATAGCCAACTTAGCCAGCTTCCTCAACACTCAATTGATCAGGGTGAGTACTGGGCATGGAGGGAAAGGGACGACTGGAACTGTTGCAAGAAGCCTCTATCTCTTTATACAGTTATATTTGCCATGCTTTTATTTAATCTTTGAGAAGAGTCTCAGTAAACACCAAATGTAGGCATCTATATTCATGTAATAATATGCCACCTTTTAAAACTGTCCCCAAATCTATGGAATGTGCAATTAATTTCCTTCTGCAATATATGGGGAGAACTATCATGTACTGTTCAACAGGTGGTTTTATGTTAATGGATAAAGGCTGCCTTGCGTATACCAAGCATTCCTTAGGATGAACAGCATTATGTTAAACATCCTATTCTCCTTGATAATGCAAAACACTGACAGCCAAATCCTATGAGTTGAATGCATTTACATAGCTTCCCACTGAATTTAATGCATTAAATGTGAATAAATTGTAAACTAATTTGTGTTACAGGTGTAGATAAATTCAAGGCTGCATAGATTCCTACAATTCGGAGTGTGTCGTACTGGGTACAGAGGACAGGTCTTCTGCATCAGATAATTTTTTTGAATTTTTGATATTTAATTCTTAAACTGGAGAACTATGCTTAGGAACAAAATTGGCATAGCTACTTGGAATTTCATGATCCAACGTGCTTAATATGTTACACATAGTAGTTCAGCAGTAGAAGCTTTAATTTTATACTAAAATAATACAGTGTTTCCATAACAGACTTTGAGATATGGTGCATTAGGACATAACTGCTGCAGTAAAAGTTTCATGCTTGTTCTAAGTATTTATTGTCCCAGTTTATTTAGTCAGGTGCTATATGATTTATTTTTATATTTTTGTTAAGGGAGTGACATGTTACTTTAGTGAATCCTTCACCAGAAGTCTTAGAGAATACTTGTGTGGTGCTGTTATGGATCTATAACTGTTCTAAACATAAATTATTCTTTGTGAATGTTTTTTTTTCCTCTTCCTATGCCAGATCACATTCATGCTGTAGGAGTTGGGTTTGAAGGAATACTTGGTCTTGCATGTTAGAAAGAACTGACTTGAGCAGAAATTTAATATAGATCTAAGTCATTTAGAAAACCATTAGAAACAGCCTGCACAAACTTGCTCTTCAGTTTTAAGCTTGTGTGTTCATTCTTCACGTAGCTGCAAGGGATTGATGGCGATAGATATGCTTTGTGTATTTTTGGCTCAGAATTCTTAAACTTGTCTGCTGATCTAAAACAAAAATATGCCTGTTTCTCTTCTAAACTGGAGGGCAGTATATGGAAGCAAGAAAGACTGCCTTTAGTTAATCAGACAGCTGTGGTGCTGGCTAAAATAGTTATCTCTAAATTGGATGCATTTCTAATAGTAAGAATGCATGCTGAATTGTGTGCACTTTGATGGACAACAGATAATGACAACACAAGACCAGGCAGGGGAGATGGATATTTTATATGGCCATTCCATTATACATCTTAATCTGATTTAAAATGCCTGGTTTACTTATATGCAAAATTAGGAAACTGTTTTCTCATTTCGTGGAGGGCTTTGGAGATGCTAATACTGGTGGAGTGCTTTGAACTTCTTGCCTTAATAATGTAAAGGAAGACCAAAATGCTGCCTTCCTGGCTGTTCTGAAACTATCGAAGTGAGATCAAGAAATAAGAACTCCCCAGAGGATATTCTTCTGGAAGATTAAGACCAAAAAGGCGCACCTAAAAAATTTAAATTCTAGCATAACTTTTCCATAGCCATAACTTTTTCCATAATCAAAGAGAGGCCAACAGTTACCTGGTCTGCTTCTAAACTTACTGACGTACAACACAGAAAAAACAGCAGTTTCATGTGTTGTTCAAAAACTTATGTTCTTGTCACATGTTTGAACAAATAAAAACTGATTTTCCAGGAGTCATTTTCTTAAAGTTCTTGAAGGTTCTTATGACTTTTTCTGTAAGGAATGAAGTCCTCCCTGTTGATACTGACTTGTGTGTAATCGTGATAATGATCTTTGAATGGGAGATTCAACTCTGGTATCCATCTTCAGCCTTCGCAAATTATAATTAAACTGATAACCCAGCTGTTAAGTTTTTCTTGCTATAGGAAAATAGAACAAAGAAAGATAATATTCAAATATCTTTAAAAAAAAAAAGGGGGGGGGGGAAGGATGTTGGTCCTTTTCATATTCGAATATGCCAACTTAACAAATCAAGTTGTGCATAGCCTGAAGAGCAAATTAAAATGCAGAAACTTAGCCAAAAATAATTTCTTCTGGAGAAGGATGAGACTATAATGTGCTCTAAAGGCATGAGGCACTGTAATGTGTTCAAGACTTTCATTCCTGAAAGATTTCTTCAGATTTGTAAGTTAAATGATGATAATGTTGCTTTTTGCTTGTTTTCTGCTGTGATCCTGTTTGGTGGTGGAAGTTGAGCGCCGTGGATCATCCAGCAGCAACCATCACCAGCTATCAGTCTCCTTTGCCCTATTTGGTATTGGTAAAGCAGGAGGGGTTGATTCCCAATATATAAATTCATCAGGTGCCCGATTTGCCATCTCAAGGGAGATCCCATCTCCACTAGATGGCATTATGTTGCACTGAAAAACCCGGCACCAAGTCCACACACTAAGCTGCTTAATTTTTTTTGTTCTTCAAGGTTGTTTAAAGGAATTTTCTTTCCTGTTTTCTGGTGTGTGGGGGGTTTTTTTGGTTTGTTTTTTTTGGCCATTATACAACTTGCCTTCAGACCAACTGAAAGGTGTATATTCAAGGAGTCGTTTACAAAGCTTTACCAGGTTAGTGGATTACTTTTACGCCCACAGTAGTAAGACAGACTGCTCTTAACTTCAGACACCTTTTTAGAATCATCCTACTTCAGCAGTCATGCGCCAGGGAGAACTAATGCATCCCCCCATTTCCCTTCAATAAAGGGAATTAATTTATAAAGACGTTCTTGGCCCTAGCAGTGTAGGTGCCTTGGAATAGGCCTGCAAATTATGCTGTGTCACCTGAGAATGCTGGACTCTGACTCTACACTGGTTGGACGTTTTGTTTCATTTCTATTGATGAAATAGAGAATGTATCTAGTGGGTATATATGCATTCATAGTTGGAACATATATTAAAGCAACGTATTTATTAAGGGTTCTTGAATGACCAGAATGTGCTTTCTAGCTTTATTCTTTTTATTTTATTTTATTTCCTTCCAGCTGCATTTGCCTTTTCAGTGTCTTCCAGAATCTTTGGAACAACTTAGTCCTTAAGTGCACTGACTTCGCTGCACCCCATCGAGGTGCTGCTTCCCGACCATGGGCTGCAGTCTCCCAATAGCAAGGAATGCTCAGATAGTTCAGATGTCTGAGTTCTGTTCACAGCTTGGTGTTTTGGCTGGGTTTATTAATACTTGGTCTGCTCACCCCTTTTGTTCTTGCTATAATCTATCCAGACAGACCTGATGCACTCATGACAGCCGAGGCTCACCTCGGCATCGTGCATCAAAAATACTTCATATTTTGAAAGGTGAACTACTACCAGAGGAGGTGAAATCTCAGTAACCCAGGAAAGCCTGAACGAAAGTTTTAAATCTCTAGGTTTAAGTACTTGGCTGTCTAAGAGGCTAAGTTTGAGTTTTGCTGTTCTTTTTTTTTTTTTTTTTTTTATAATCGCTTTTTTGTTTGTCTATTTTTGTTCTTTGTGGCTTCAAGAATATCTGAGAAACACAAAGACATCTCTATTGAACTACTGTATATGGTAGAGGTTAGCCGTGATCGTGAGCTGTTTTCAGGTATTACATATTAGTCCTGTACCCTGCATTGCAGCAAGAGCTAAAGCAGCTTGGGCTCATTAGGTTTCTTCAGACTGAACTAATGAAATTAAAGCTTCCTTACAAATTCATATCACAAGCCAAATGCTCCATAGGAAGTCGTGTGCACAGAAACACCTCCTGCATAAAAATTCATACTACCTTGTTCCTATTTACATACATTTTTAAATGATAGGTTAGTATTTGGCTGTCTTAAGTCACTGCTCCATGGTGAATCTGAAAATGGAAGATCTGCAGCTAGTAAGCCTGAGATGGGAATTATGCTAAGACCTTGGCGATTACAGCTCGGGTGTTCCTATAGCAACAGGAGTGTCATGCTGGTTCTTGAAGAAGCTGGTTCCTTTGGGAGGACAAAGCCGAGAGGCAAACGCGCGTCTCGCCTAGGTTAGACACATTCCGTGGATGGGAGGTATTAAAAATGAAACCTGGCTGCTTGGGGTGTGAATTAGGAGGGAGAATGTAGCCATGAAATATCTGATAGTGGTGGAGAATTGGAAATGCTGGAGCTCTGCTCAGTGCACTTCTTTTGAACACAAAGCGTATCTTAAGATGTTCCTCCTCTCTGCAGCACATGCTGTATTTTTAGAACATCAGACTACTCTGAATTTCAGAGAAGAATTAATGTTTAGGAGATAATTGTTGGAAGGTGATTGAAGAAATCTGCATATAAAAATGTTGAGCCAGGGGAACTTTTTTTTCAGCTCAGCATCCTGCAGGCGTACTCATGACACACTTAACCCCCTGATCTCCAAAGGCTCTTGGGGTCTGTTGATTTTGCAGGTGACTGCAAGGGCATGAGTTGCGTAAATCATCTTGTTTTTCAAGGGACAGCTGGAAATAGCCATTAGATGTTGCAGTTAACATCTTGCTTTGCGTTAAGGTAGTGGTTTTAATCCATCCTATGTGATCCTGGCTTGATGTTGCTGTAGCTTAGCACTTGCTATGGAAAACATTAACTTGAGTCATCTGCATATAATTTTCTGAAATCAGTTTAACTGATTAGTGCCAGTGCGTGTGTTGAGCACCGTGCCTGTCTACAGGCTCTCTTGCTGTGTGGCTTCACTCACTAGTCCTTTGGCCATCAGATCATCTTGACTTGCCAAGACTGAAGGCCAAGTAGTATAAAAGGACTAAATTCTGGAATCCAAACAACACTAATTGCCACATAATTGCAGCAGGGTTCTCGTTTGGAGATTTTTTTTGTTTGTTGGTCTTTTGGAAGGTGAATGGGCTAAGACTGTCACTGTTGCCTTTTTTTTTTTTTTTTTTAAGTTAAATTGTGTTAATTTATCAGAGATGAAAGAGGGGGAAAGTGTGAGGCAGAAGAAAGAGGAGATATTTGCAGGTCTGAGGCTTCAAGAACAATAGTGGAAATGAATGCTTTGCTCATGAGGGAAGATGGGGAATATTTTGTTGGATATATGCAAATCTTTATTTTGGCATAGAAATGTGTGCCCTGGACAAGGGAAGGCTATGGAGAGAGAAACTGTATGGAAGGTCAGGTATACATGTATACCTTTTTCATTGTTCTATGCTTTAATTAGTGGAAGTGCAAAGCTTAGGGAAGGATGTGCTAAATGTAGACACGGTTCATGGGCCTATTGTCTCAGTAATGGACTTTTGGCAATGTGCAGCTTAACTTTATAACCTGTGCTCTGTTTCTTCAATCTTTTACTTGGTTCGAAAGAAAACATCCGTTGGGGGAGCCAAGGGAGACTGCAGCAGAGGCAGTGCTCAGAGAGGCACTATTCGTTAGTACTTTAATCCCTGCTTCCCTTTCGCTGGGGGAAGGCCCCGCTGTGGTCTCTGGAAATGTTTGTATTGGTACATAAGCTCAGACTGCTGCAGAACTGCTTCACTAGCACACTGCTAGATTGGTTTCATTTAACTCGGATAGTTTCGGCTGCTGGACTCTGTTTGAACAAAAATTTGTTTTGCGCTGAGAAATGTAGATGAGCTTTTCCTGGACAGATGTCACCCAGTTTTTCTTGCTGCAAGATCTTCAGAAATAACCATGTTTGTAAGGTGCTTCCGAAGGGTTGAAAGCGCTGCTGGGAGGATCCCTTCGTTTGTATACTGTGCTCCTACCCTTGCTTGAGCAAGAGAAATATTTTTCAGGAGAGAATTTTCCCATTCTGTTTTTAGGTCATTGAGGTGTGACTAGGCTTGCTTCTCACGTCTCTGGGACCGTCTCTTCGAAGAGCTAAAAATGCCTGGCAGACACACTTTTCTGCTAGAACATGAATGAATACCTGTACTGGAGATAGACATCATAGGGAGGGTAAAATGAATTGCCAGAGGTCATTACACAGTAGTTTAAGGTGCTGTCAAACTGTGTACTGAAATTCCTAATTGCTCAACTAAGCCTAAAACTCACTGCAAGGATTAAATAAATTCAGTTGGCGAGCTCCGTGACGTGATTTTGCTTGTACAGTATTTCTCTCTTGTGATTGCTGCTGTCTCTGTCTCCTCTCCAGTCTCCACATATGGAGTCGTTCAGGGGAGTCCCCCACAATGAAAAGCTTCATCTGAAGGGTTTTTTATGGGATTGACTCTGTCAGATATGTGATAGGGCCCTTGTGTTGGCAGTATTCTGTTCCTTGTACTAGCAGCCTTCCTCTATTTTTGCTGACAGCTCATTCAGAGGCCTAAAATGTAGTGCAACACCCCACTCCAACATATGCATTCTTCCTCTGCCACCCCCGCTTAAAAAAAGAGAAAAAGAAAAAATGACAGCTGCAAAAATAGACATTTTAAGAAATAACTAAATATGAAAATTACCTGGAATTGAACATTTATTTTCTGCCTACTTTTAATGAAGAATCATGGTGTTTATTGATATTAATTTGTACAGATTAGAGTATCTTTCCTGTTCCATCTTTGCAAAGACTGAGGTACTATCAGAAAGTTCATCCTAGGATTCTTAGAAAATGGCTCCTTCTCTGGTAGCCCTTTGCCCCCTCCTATATCCCAAGTAGATGTAGATATCTTCCGTCTTTGCAAGATCTCCGAACAAACGGGTCTGAGATCTGAGAAACGTTACTGCTTTTTATATCCTGGTCATGCGGTGTGACCTTCGGGTGTTCTTGAGGAGCGGAGAAGTGCTGACTAATATACAGGCTGCTCTGGTAGTGAATATGAAATGAGGTCCTGAGATGGAAAACCCAGAGGGCACTGGTGAAAAGGGACTGGATTTCCACTGTCTGGAAAACATCAGTTTGGGTGTGAAGTAGATGGTCCTGTGCTCCTAACTTTATATGAGCGTCAGATTTAATACCCTGCAGGAAGTTCCCACGTGGCTGCTGCTGTTTGGAGGAAGGATGTCTCACTATTTGTAACACCTCCTTAGATACAAAATTGGGTCTTTAATGTGAGAATAAAAGAAATCAGCATAGGCTTGAGCCTTTATTGAAAGGTGAGTGTTTTGTTGGGTGTCCCCAGATTACCCAATCACTTGTTTGTCTTGAGGATAATATTATCTTTTATTTGCTGGATCAGATTGTCTTTTTAAATGCAGTTGCCTGAGGCTCTTGCAAATACTGGCTTGCATGTAATTCCTGCAAATGAACTCTCTTCTACAAAAAAAAAAAAAAAAAAAAAAAGGAATTGAACAGGGACTATATAACTGCTAGGAACTGTGTATAAAACCTATTTAATATTGTCTAAAATGGAACCATGGGGCACAGGAATGTGTATTGTTTCTTAATTTTTTTTTTTTTTTATTTCTGCCTTTCTGAAATACAGCCACACCCCTTCAGACTTCTCTCTGGTCTCCTCTGCCACCCTGTTCATTCCTCTGTGGTTGGTTGCCTCATGGTGTTTTGGCTGAACTCTTTAGCTTTGCATTGCTAGTAAATTTCGTTAGGATACAACCATTTTCTGTTCCAGCATCATTTATGAGAGTAAATTTGGCATAAAGGCAACCATTGAGAAAGTGCAGCAGCAACCTTCCTTTCACCCAGCGATCATCCTTGGAAAGATCTTTGTATGTTTTTTCCATTAACAAATTGCTTACCCACCTTGGTTCTCATACTGATTCCCTGTCATCAGTTAAAAAGTCCCATCTGGGAAGCTAGCTTATCAACTCTTGGTGGTGTTATAGGAAAAACTACGCATTTAGCTTTGTTCAAGGATTCAGAGCACTTCAAAACTCTAGTTATGGTTAATTATTCTGATGGCAAAACAGAAGCAGTAAAGTGGTGACGATGCAGTTACCTTCAGCTGTGGGAGAACTTGAGTTCCATACCTGTTCTGCTTGTATCCTCATTAGGGTACAAGTAATAATGTTTATGGAATATTATGATATTCACAAATTTTTCCCATGTTTTTATACTGTGTTTGTTATTGCACTCTTTCTCTCCTCCCCCTTGCACCCAAACATAGCATATCTTACAAAACTTGCTTTTTTCTGTTTTCTTGTCTTAGTACCAGCTGCAAATTTTTTTCTTTTTTAATTTATTTCTCCTTTCCAGTACAAGGTCCAGGAAATGGCAGGTTAACAGGAATTTGTATTAACAGTGACACTAGCACTGAAGCTCTGCCAGATCTGCTTAAAAAATTAGCGCAGGAGCTGGCCAAGTATGGACCTGCAGTTTGGTGGTAGCTGTTTGATTGTGAAAGCCAAAACGAAGCGCAGAATACCCAGCTTCCCTTGTGCCCAGAGCTATTTTTTGCTCCTCCTGTGTTTTAAAGTGCTGAACACAAGCCACAGGAAAGCCGTGCAAGGGAACAGGGCTGGAAGCTGCAATTGCAGGCAGAAAAATTGGCCAGTGGGTTTATGCAGTAGTCCAATTATCTGGAATATATTTCCTTTTCTACATATAACTTGCACAAGGATATAATTATTTTTTTTTCCTATTTAGACTGTAGAGAGGGACAATCTCAGGAAAACAATCAACATCTGTTAAGTAATCCAGCTCATCTCCTGCGCTACTGTGGCGTCATCTGTGATTTTGCGGTTGCTAAGATACCCCAGCTGCTGGGATCCGCATCCCAAAGGCTCCTCCGTGTTAAAGGGATGCAGGCGGAATACAGCAGCATACATTGTGCTTTTGTGCCCTTGTTTCATTACTGCTTTCAAATGTATTTACTCCTGCCTCTTTCTGGCATATGTGTGTTTATCAGAATTCTTGCAAGTAAAAAAATTTTATTTTTTTTGTAGAGGCTATGCACTTCTTAAAAAATGTCAACGTGGCAACTTGTTAATTCAGAACTGGATTCTAGTGCTATATATCATTTATGTTTTGATCAAGGAACAAACAGTTTGTGCAGGAGATGAAAAGGGAGAAGACTGCAGGGCTTCTGAGTGTTGGCAAGAAGGAGTTTCAGAGCAGTTTTTGATGTATTTCTATAAAATATGGGTCTTGCATATGAAAAACAAATTACTGCTTGGTCCTTAGTATTTTCTTTCTTAAGTATGTATAAACAACATCTTTGAGTATGTATAAAGGCAAATGTAGTCATATTTCTTAAGCAATAGCAAGGGGCATCTACAACCATCCTTTTGTAGGGAGCCATTCGTTCAATATTGCAGTTGGAGGTAACAGCCTCTCCTGCTTGCGGCATCCTCATGCAAGAGGTAAAAACATTCACAGGTCAGTGTTCCTGAGCAGTATCACAGGTTAGAACTTGTCCTTCCCTTTCCTCCAGTTTGCTACCAGCCAAAGAAAAAGCTTGGAATGTGTTCCTAAATTTTCTCTCATTCAAAGGATTGGGAGATCAGGAAATGTCATCTGTAGGAGCTGTCTGCATATGAATTCTGCTCTAGACTGCTGCTTGTTTAAGCATGATCTTGGGCAGTTTGTAGTATTGAAACATTTACTGTGTGCAAAAAAAAATCATTTTGCAAGTCTTTAGAAAAATTGATGTAGTAAGGAATACGTTGTAAATGCTTAATATATTTGATTGTTTTTCTTTCCTGCCCTCCCTTTCTTTCATGCAGAAATATTTTAGAAAAGCTGACTATGTCCTAATGTCTGTTCTCTTAATGCTCTTAATTCCAGATGGGTTGTTGAAGGATCCAAAGTCATTTAATCTAACTGATCCTTAGGGAAAAAACATAATGTCCTATTTGCAGTGTAATGCCAGTAGAAGATAGGGACGGCCTCATTTTGTAACTTGCATTAAATATGGTATTTCTTTATGTATAATCACCAAGACTGTGCACTGTATTCTGACATGAGCTGAAATGCCTACCATTCAGTTGAGCATTTCTTTTCTAAACTCTGAAAATGACTGCTCTGAAATTTGAGAAGTATCTTTTTGAGGCTTTACTACTTCTTGAGCCCAAACTAAGGAGCGAATTAGACTACTAAAAAGTAAAATCTGGCTTACATCCCTGACACTATAGCAGATAAGAAATTCTTCTGTTAGGCATCTTTATTGTACCCAGAATCCAGGAGAAAACTTGGGAGGCTCCATGCGACTTGAATTTGAACTTTCCAAACTCCAGGAAGAGAAGAACTGCAGAGCTGATTGATCAGTATTATCTGATGGAGCAGGGCAGCCTCTGTTGCGTTTGGCATTTCCTACTTTGTTGTCTAATCCTTTAATATAGGCTTTGAAGAAAACCTTATTACAGAAAATTATTCCCAGCAGACCTGATTAATTAACGAAGGACAAAATGGACATTGTTTGTCATCTGTTGCACTTAAATTTTGAATGAAGGAAATAATTGTTTAAAGCTGTACCAACAGTAACTGGAGTGTTGGTCATATTTTCTAGACATCTGGATAGCTGTAGTTAGAAGACCTAGAGGAAAAAAAAAGAGCATTTGCTTTTATCTGACTTTCTCAGGGATCCCATTTTTACCAGAAATTAAACGTATTGCGCTCAGCCCTTCAGAGTTGCCTTCCAGTTCTTGTCTGGACAGCAGATACTCATTTAAACATTGTTTTGACACTATGATGTATTTTTTTTCCCTGTTGTCCTAAAGATGTTCCTCCCTAACTGTCCATGAGGGTTCTCTCTATAGTTAGGAAGTCTAGAGAGCTGTTCTTTTTCTGAGAATCTCAAGGCATCTTTTGAAGAGGGAGAGCCCAGTGTATGCTGTTCTTTATGTGCCTGTGTCAGACAGCATTCTTAAGCCATACAGGTCTTTTTACTGTAAATGCCCACTTGAAATATCAGCCTAGTTTGTGAAGACTTGGAAACATTTCATAGGTAGGTAATAGCATCTTCATGTGCTTAGGGGATGTGACTTTGGATGGTAATTATACACAGTTGATAGCCTCAATTGAGGGGGGAAAAAAAAAAAGATCTGAGAAAGTCCACAGATTAAATTCTTGTAGAAAAGATCTCTTCAGGCTAGAGATAAAAGCATTGCTTAAAAGCTGTATCTGTTCACTGCGTAAATGGAAACCTTCATCCTGAAAGAGAATACTGTTTCCATTAAAGAATGGGACCTTTTCAATACCTGTTATTTTATAAAGAGCATTTAATTATTTTTTTTTTAGTGAAGAAAAAGCCTTTCATCTGGCCTATTAAAACTATTTTTATTCCTAAAAGTGAAGAGCAATCAGGAAAGAATATCTAGATGTCGTTTTAAAGGCAAGTCTGATGCACAGGACAGAGCAAGTTTTGATGGACAGTTCTCCACGCTTTAAAGAAGCTCAGCAAGTGTCTTGTGCTGTACAAGTGTTCATAATGGTTTGGATGACAGTCCTCCTAATGTACTTATTCACTATTTTTTAAAGGGAATAATTGTGGTCCCTGTTTTTCTGCATCTTTTGTTACAGGTGCTGAGGATGTTGTGATGGCATTTTCCAGATCAGAGACAGAAGATAGAAGACAGTAACTACAGGGTACCTGAACAACACAGAACTGGAGAGGACAGTGAGATTCCTGAAGATAAAGGAGGATGGCTGAGCATTATTAAGTTCCTTGGCCCACCCTAGTTTTTCCACACTAGTCCTTTTCTATTTTAGTTTTGCTTCCCTTTGCCCAACCCTCAGAATGCACCTCTCAGCCATCTGTTCCTATACGTTGTTGCTACTACTCAGCTGGTCTGTGTTAATTAAGGACAAACCTAAAGATGTATTTTTGATTGGCTCAAAGGGACAGACTGTTATTGGCTAAAGGAAGACAATTTTTAAAACTTGACCAATGGAAACCTTTTATTTCTTATTTTATTTCGTATTTTAAAATAAGTCTCTTGACATCCTACTTCTAAAGAAGCTTTTCATGCTGTGGTGCTTATTTAGGTCAAACTTGTGAATTTGAAGAGAGCTTGATTGGCTGCCTAGAACTGGAAGCAAGGGGTGCTTGGCTGGCAATGCAAATGCTTTCTCTTCAGTTGGCTTGCAGGTATTCTGCTGACATCAACATTTTTTTCATTGCAAAAAGCTGGTATTTTGGTGCATTGGTTATTATTGACTTGGGGGAAAGTCAATAGATGTGCTTTGCAGTATTTATTACATCTACACACACATATGCATGCTTGCTTTTTGAGTTTATTTGTTTTATTTTTGATTGGCTTTGAAATCATGTTTTTAATTTCCTGTTGGCCGCAGTGTTTCCAATGCAGTCACGTTTTCCATGCTCATCTGCTCTGTGGCCTCAGGTTCTTTTGGGAGCATGTGTCTAAAGCATATTTACTTCAATAAGTCTACCTGTTTCAGCTGGAACATGGAGATCAGCAGCCGTTCTGTGCTTCTCTGTGGGCTGCACTATGTCCTCCTGGAAAACCTGGTCATTCAAGTGGCTTCTCTCATTGCTCCTAACAGAGGAGCTGTAGATATTTTGCAGGAATTGCAAGAGTGAGATCTATAAATTTGCCAAATTTGTATAGAGAATATGTGAACTGTTTCAAATACTACTAAGTTCCACTTTAACCTTTTAATTGCTGCATAAAACTTCTCTCTCATGTAAGGGAAAATTAATAACCATTAGCTTAACTCCAAGTTTCACGGGGCTTTAATGAACTAAGTTCCTAATCATTTGAAAAATTGTATGTGGTTTGGCTCCCTGCAGCAGTTCAGTAAGATGGAATTTGTCTTGATCTTGAGCTAATACTATTTTCTTTAGGCACTGGTCCAAGAGAGGCAGTAGCACTGCACTAAGCTTTCCAGTCACAAGTTTCAGTGATGCTTTCAGGCTTATTCTGGTAGCAGTTGCAGCCCCTTACAACACAGGTGTAAGCATTTACAAGCTAAAGAACCTGTGGTGAAACTTCAGGAAGTGCACTGACTGTGTTTGAGTTTGCACACAAAATTCCAGAAGCCTGAAGTTTCTAGCACTGCTGCCAAAAGCCCAGCACTTCATTTTCTTTAGTATGTACAGGTCATTTTTACAAAACTCCTAGGTTTTCCTGCAAGTTGCACTGATTTTGAGATGTTTCAAAACCTATTTGAGCAGAACTCCATTCACCTGTTCCTGGTTCCTTTCATATGGTTGTTAATTTTGTGGAATAATAATTCTGGAATCTGACTGTGACAACATGACCATTTTCATGGCAAGAAGTTACGATGACAGGATGCTGTAATGGTCTCAAGGTGGGGAAGAGCTTGAAAGAAGCCAGTGGAATGTATGCAAGAGAAAGAAGGGACTTGTGAGCCTGGGGAGGGAAATTATCTTGAACAAGTAAATATTGTGTAATGAGAATAACTGTACACCTATTTATGAAAAAGATCCTTGTGATTCAGTTGCAACTTTGTAAAGTTTCAATGTGAAAGTTAATCTTTTACCCCTGTTTGTTGGGGCTGAGTGGGAAATTTCTTTATTAAAATTAAACCAGGAATTAACCCAAATGAGTCTTTAAATATTGACCTGGTTGCCTAAGAGGCACTTTAATTTTAACCTTGGTGCAAAGGGGCAGCCCTTAAAGGGTTAATTTAAGGGGGTACGTGTGTTTCTGGTTGCTGGCTGGAATGAATGGGCTGGATTGTGGTGGCCTGTCATTGTCAGCTAACATGCATCCTCCATGTGTACCTATGGCATTTCTGAGCTGTTAAATCTTTCTAAGGAGGAAAGTGAAGTGTTTATGTGGTTTAATCTTTTCACTGAAAATGTAACTGTTGGGGGGGGTGGGAAATACAGTTTTTAATAACTACTCTTGTTTCGTATTGATTTATTACACTGTTAACTGCAAAACAGAAAATACTTGCTTCATCTTTATGGGAGACTTCTATATAGACTTCAAACCTGGATTCTGGGATGCTGCGTACTGAGAAATGCCAACGTGTTGTATAACAACAAGTTTTAGGATTAAGAAACCAGAGGAAATCTAGTCTCTTGACAATACTTGTGCTTTGTTACCTGTGTTCTCTTTCCTTCCCAGAGTGATTTCTAACCTTTTAAAACAGCGCCAGAAGATATCTAATAAATAATTCATATATAAATCAAAGAGAAGATAATGTAAAAAGGGGCTTCCAATATTCCCCTTGAATTATATTGGTAGGTACTTATCTTCATGCTATGAAAACTAAGTACCTATTAACACTGTGACGCCTAGAACGGCTTATTTATTACACGTATGAATGTCTTTAGGCTCACCTTTGTATTTCAGCCTTCTCGTGCAAATCATTGCTAATGAAAAGAGTCCTAGTATTTTATGGTCCACAAACGAATATAGAAAGGGATATATAGTGAATGTAAAGGGATACAGAGTTCAGATACCAATTAAGTACTGCTTAAATTATTTAAAGCTTCTAATGTTAACTTCCAAAAAGTGCGCATCTGAATCCTTCGGGAGGTCTTTTTGCTATTCCTTTAGACATTCAAAATGTGCCTTTATATGTAGTTTTCTTACCAGGTTTATCATCTACCTCTCCTAATACAGTATGTATGTGAGAGTATGAAGGGAAAGATTTAGAGCTGAATGAGATGCCCTCCTGCTTCTCTCCAGATGGGCAGCAATTGCAGTGATTGTCACTGAGGTCACTGTGACTGTGAGCATTGCCCCTTGTAAATGAAAATGAGACTTCTCATCGTTCACATAAGCCTTTAGATTGATTCTTCCAGCTCCTACAATAAACCCCAGGGTAGCAGAACTTGTGAGCTTGTGGCATAGTGACTCTTTGGAAGAAATTGTTGCCTGAAACATCCTGCACCGCTAGGAAAATAAACTAAGTTTTTGTTTGTTTGTTCCTATCTAAGGTAAGTAGTCACTGCAAGTTTTCATCTGTTGGCTGTTCAGCGGCCTGTGTGAAAGTTTTTAATGCTTTACCATTAAATGTTTCAGCTTCGTAGGGGCCTACACTTCTAATTCAGGGGCAACCTATATAGTTCTGGTGAAGGCTAAAGATTAAATGGCCCATGAAATTCAAAGTCCCTTGTCACCCATAGAAGAGATCATTCTAAATAAGGCTTAAGGGTCATATGTGGGATAAGTTTCTATAGCTATTGGGTATCCTGTTATAAGAACAGAGCAATGTCATGTTTAAAGTTACCTGTTTTAATAACATCAGCAGGCAAAAAAGGCCTGGAGTTGAAAGATTAGAATCATACAATAAATATGTTAGAAATTATACATTATATTTATTTTATGCTAGACCCATTGAATGCTTGGGCAAGGAGGGCTATATATATTATTTGAATTATTTTAAGATCCTTTTTTTTTTTTTTTTCTTTTTGATCTTTTGCCTCTTGGAGGATTGTGTAGCAGAGCTGACAGCAAAAAGACTGCAAGGCACTGGGAAAAGCAGAAACCAGAAGTGCAGTAAGAACAGTTTCTGGAGGCTTAAGAAATACTGAGTTTTATTCAATCTCTGCCAAAGAAAGTGTCCTTAGTGAGTAAGCATCTTTACCTCACTGTTATTCCTCAGTAGAATTTCCTAAAGCTTAGCTGTTAGTAAAGAGCTTTTAAGATTTGTTAAAACTGCAGAATCATTGTTTTAGGTATAACAATAGTAGGAGCACTAAAATGTAGAATAGTTCCTGCCTTGTTGAAATACTTGCCGAAGTAGCTGATTTTTAATTTCGCCAACTGCATTATGGTCTACATCCAACCTTGGGATCAACCTCTTCGAACAGCTGAACAAAACTGGACCTATTCTCCTTACACATCTCTGACTGCAGCACTGAGTATTGTATGCTTGATCTAAATTCTGTCTTAAAGACAAAAAAGCATTTACTCTATTCCTGCATTTTCACTGCCCTTTTCTTGGTGGCTAGGCTTGAAAAACTTTTGGCAAGTTTTTCCCTGTTCTCAATGGCAACAGGAAAATTAGATTTATTTTAAAATTTCTTTTAGTCCAAGTGTTTTCTCTCATTTTACTTTCATCTTTCTTCCGCTGTAGATTAGTGTTAAGGATCTTGTCATTGAATCAATTATTTCAATAAGCTCGTGCAATATGAACAGCCTCAAACAAAACTGCCCTTTAAATGCATTAGAATGGGTCAAATGTTAATAATAGTGAGATAAGCACAGCGCTGACAAGTGTTTGCTGGACCAGCTGTTTTCTTGCAGCCTCTGGTGTAGCACGACAGATTTGGTAAAGTGTTTGCATCTTGAGATTTTGCATCCTCTGCATCTGTTAAGTTCTTCAGAGCTACAGTAAATGGGACGTTGGATTGCTATGGGTTTTTTTCCATGTCTGCCCTAGGCTTGCTGTGTAACTACTGCAAGTCGTATAGACAGTCTGCACTACAGTTTCCCTTAGGCGTCCTCTTGCTCCTGATGCTTTTCAGTGTTTACAAATGTGAAGTGCTGTATACTAGGAGGAGGTTTGTTATTACTTACGAAGGTAAGAGACTAGCTTGGATATATTCCCTGTCAGACTATAGTAGGTGCCCACATAAAGACAGAAATCACCTACTTTGTCTTCTGAATGTTGCTTTCATTTCTGTTGCAGCTGATTTGCCCAAGGCAGAATTCCTGTGGTATGTTATAAGCAAACTGGCTGGTTTCCTTTGTAGCCTGGAGCAACTCAATTTTGAGGATTATTCTTTTGGAAAAGAGTCCCTTTTTTCTTTGAAGCTATAGAACCTGGTTTACTACAAGCTGCCTCATGTATCAGCATGAAATAGTTATATGCTATTAGCTCTATAGCTTTTTGCTGTCTTGACACTTTCCACGTCGACTCTCCTTGCTAGTACATGCTAATCTGTGACCAGAGGCCTGTGAAAGCCAGAGAACAAGCTTTTGGCTTCTCTTGTTTAACTTCAGTGCAGGTGTAGACTGATGCATCTTATCTTTCTTTAGCTTTTCACCCTGAACGATTATTTCTGTCCCTTTTTGATGCAAGCAGAACTGCAGCAATCCCTCCAGGGTCAGAAGATGATGATCCCATCTGCACCCTTGATGGGAGCAGCTGGAGGCGTTTCTGCAATGCAGAGCAAGCGTTCTCCCCCGTGTGCTGCACGTGTCATTGCTGCACAGCACCTGAGCTCTGCAGCCCCCCACCCCCTGAGAAAAAGGCCCTTGACCCGCTGTGAGTTGCACAGTTATAAAAAATAGTTGGATTTAAACGAGACTGTAAAATACCTCTCGTTAACCGTGTTACATAAAGTTGATTGCGCTGTTCCATGAAGTTACATCTGGCTTCAGAGTTGTGAGCCTTACAGTGTTAAGGACTAAGGTTTGTGTTTGAACAGATATTTAGGAGAGTTCCTCTCCTGTTAGGGTCTTAGCAAAGAGCTAGTTCTCTGTTTTGCTTACTGCTGCATACCACTATTGTATTGTTGCTCTGAATTTCAGCCGGCACAAATCTTCAGTTACTCAAACATGATCATGAACAATGTAAGTTCAGATCAAAACTTGATATAGAAATATGCCAGAAGAACAATGTGGCTGCAAAACCATGCTCTCTAGCTATTCTATTTGAGGGCTTTGTTTTTGTTTTAAGCTGTCATAATAACTCAAAGTTGCTTTTGTTTCTTGCCCTGATTGTGTTCCTGTGGAGAAGCTAAATGCATAATTGTGGTGCAAGACTGCTGACCAATTTAGGACTGAAAGAGAAGTAGAGTTTAATTGTGTCTGTTCTGCAAACTGGAGACCCATATTTAATGATACTAGAAAGAGAATATGTACTAGCATGAAGTCTTTGCCTTTATAATGTGGGATAGGACTGTTATGGCTCAGCAGTGTCACTGATGATCTTGGTTTTTTGTGCATGTGTTGTTTTTCCTTTTTGCTACTGTATGAAAGGATAGGATGGTCCTATGATTTCAGAGAAACGGTGCTACTCCAGAAGATAGCTTTGAAAGTTGTTCATTATATACATATATTTGTCCCATGAGGCAGGAAAATGCATGAAGTCATTTCATCATGGAATGAAATAGAAACTTGTGTTGCTGCTGACTATGCACTGTAATCCATTTTCAGCTTTGCTTGTGACCTCCTAATTGAGGGCACTCTGGAAATTGCCCTGAACGTGATTGGAATGGACAGTGGTAGCCAAGCGTTTTCCTTCAGTCTTTTGTCATGGATCTCTTCAAGTGCCTGAAGCAGATTGACATAGCTCTGCTTTGCCTGAGCACCGTCTGCACTCAGTGCTTGAAGGGGGAGCCTCGTGCCTGGCTACAGCTTGGCCTCGGGTGTTCTCCCACAAGCAAAATAAGTCACAGCATAATCCATAATCCATTTTACAATTATTTTTTTAACAGATTCTATGAAATCTCTTTAGTGTGTGTGAAGAGAAAGGGGCATGCAGGTGAGGAGCAGATGAATTTCTGTAGGTGGAAGCCTAAGAAGAGGATTCTCTTTGACTGTTGTCTTCTCATAAGCTTCTCTGAGCCCACAGAAAGATGGTAATTAAACCAGACAGACTTTTAAGCCTTTGACTTGCCTTGCCAGCAGCACCAGGCTTCACAGTCCCCCTCTGAAAGGAGCTGCGCTGTGTGCTGAGCTGCTCGTACCATATGGGGTACGCGAGGGCCTTTTGTTTTAGCCTGGCCTTGACCTGAGGTCACAATCTGCTGAAGCTAAATGAGAGGGGTAGACTTCATCATTCTGTATAGTTTGTGTAGCTTCATGGCCAGTTTTACTTTATACACACACACACACACACACACACACACACACTTCCACCATCCTGCCTATAATGTAGCAAAGTCTAGATGTCAGAGGATCAGAATAGTTCAGGGAACTAAATGAAATCTTTCCAATTGCAGTGCTATTGTCAAAAAGGAGGAGGTAAGAATTAGCCAACAGAGGTGTTTACATTAACTCCATGCCAGTAACAAACGGGAAAGGGTTTCTGAGGGTTTTGCAGCTCTGCTAAAATTAGCAGAGCTGAAGTATGTACATACTGTAATAAGTAGCAAACTCTGGTGTGGTTGCTCTGCTGTGTGCAAAGGTTCACAGCTCACGTCCTTCTACAGAGAATATTCTTTCCTCTGTCTTTAGAGGTTTAGAAAGTGAATTTTTTATCAAAAGCACCTTGGCTAATGTACTGGTGAGGGGGACCACAGAAAGGAGTCTTTGACGTAGTGAGATCCTAGACGCAGTAGGGCTTACTGCTTAAGGTCAGCACCTTGAACTGAACTCAGATGGAACATTAAATTCAACTGTGTCTGGTTGCTGCAGAGCAAAGGTACAAAAATAGCCCTGAAGCACATGCTGAAAGTAGCATTAGATAGATACTGCTTAGGGGTCATAAGCAACATTCGATCAGTGGAATTAGGTAGTGACTTAGTTGAGTTTCAGCCACAGTTGAATTGATTCTATATTTCTGAAACGATGGCTACTGACATTCTTGCACAAGAGGCCATCCTGTTTTATCATCTGATAGGTAGTCTGGCCTGCCACCGGGTAAAATGAAAGGGTTGTGTGCTTTTTTGCTCTTCTGGCTCGTATGTTGACAGTGCAGACTGTTTTGTTCCTGTCTGGACCTGAATAAATCTTTATGAAGGTTGTTAACACCCTTCTCACTTAGAGCTACTAAAAAGAGAGGGGGAGCAGAAAGGGGGAAAAGATTAAAGAGGGAAGAAAAAAAAAAAAAAAGTACTTATAAATGTATTTTTTTTTTCTCTGTGCTGCAGGTTAAATAATACTTTATGCATGCAAGAGATACTGTGATTAAGAAACTGTCAGGCAGAATGAGGGTTGGGCAGCAAAGGGAGCAGAGATGCTTGAGGGAAAGGGTACAGAGATTTCTAATGCAGAACTTTTTTGCACGTATCTTGTGTGATATGTGTGTCTTCCAGTGCCCTTCACTGAAAAAAAGAGACTGGTCCACATATATTTGTGAATTTTTTTTTTTTTTTTCCCTTCTCGTTCCTCAAGTATCTTCTACTACTGGAGTCTCTTAGTGTTTACTAGTGACATTACTTTAGAAAATGGCCAAAACCACAAATCTACACTGTTCCTTTGGATCTAGGATTAGGACTGTAGGATACAGTATGATAAGCTTATACATAAAATCATGGCTTTAACTTACAGAAAAGTTGGTGCACTGTCCCATTCTACCTATTTACTCCATTCCTAGCTCCTGTGCATCTTACCCAGCTTTAACATATCATTGTGTAGCTCCGATTGAAATCTGGGAAAACTGGGCACTCAGATTATTCTACAGATCAGGTCAATAAATATTGGGCTTAGCCTGAGTCATATTTTGATGTAATGTTATATAGACACCAGTCATTCCCAGAGGCTGTTGCTAGTACTGCAGGACGCTGCCTGTATAAACGGGGCTTCAGACAGGGTGATGCGCCTGTCTCCTCTCATAAGCTTTTTACTTACACTTGATGGGTAACGTATCACGGAAGCAGCAGTGGCAGGGAGAAGCATTTGCGCTGCCGGAACGCCACACACAGCACCATATTTCAGTCATCTAACCCAGCGTGGGATTTACAGCTGCTCAGCTTCCTTTGCAGGAGACAAAGTGTCATTTCACTTGTTTAGCTGCAACCACTTCGACCGATACAGACGAGCGGTGGCTAGACCAGGAGAAAAGAGAAGTCCTAGGTCAGACACTCCCTGCTCATACTTGAAAAAAAGGGAGAACCCGAAACATGGAAAATTACTGGTGGAGCAGAAATCTGTGTCTGTGGGAGGATGGTCCTGATCAGCAGGAGCCAACACAAGCGGGCATGTAAACTTTATAGAAGAGCTCACTATCACTGTTTCCTCTTCACTCAGTAAACACGGAGTTAACAATCCGATGGATGCACTAAAGCAAAGCGTGTTGGAATGAGTTATTCTAAAATCACTCAGGATCACTTATCTAGGGCTTTGGGAAGAGGGGAGCATCCTCACCTTAGTGCTGAATATAAACAGCGATGTTGCTTCTGCTGGATACCAGAGTCTGAATGCATATTTATTTTCTGCTTTGTTAAAACAGTACAGCTTTTTGCTGGCTCCCTTTTAAGGTTAGAGGATACATGAATAAAATGCCTCAGCCTAGGGTAAAGCCCCTGAGCAGAATTCTGCTAAGTTTTCCTGATAGTGATAAATTTCAGAGAAGAGAGTTAAGTGTTGATGACTGGAGCCATGATAGAAACAAACTTCTGTTTATCTTCAGCACGTTCCCAGAACAGCGCTGCACTTCTTCTAAAGAACCTTCCCACCTGAGGACCGTTTGCTTTTCAGAGAGGGGGTCAGCGTTTAACCTCCTTTCTAATGCTGAGCAGCAGCCAGCATTAAAAAGAAGACAGACGTGCCCTTCTAGGGAGACTGTCTGTCTTGGAGCTCCCCACGGGGAGGCAACGAGCCCCTGCTGCTGGCAAGGAGCGCGCTCGCAGCAGCATTAATCAGGGCCGACTGTGCCTCTTAATCCTCTGATCCCTTCCATAAGGATGAGAACACAAACGTTGCATTTGCGTGTTACGCTCCTCTCCACAGAAAACAGGCCCAGCTCCACGGCTGGCAGTAGACAGCAATTAGATGGGTGGGTGATCAAAACATGATTAGCAAATCTGCAATTAGAGTGGAGGCCAGGAGGGCAGTGGCTTATTGCAAGGAAGGGTCACAACTGGTATCTGTCAGAATAGAAATAAATATGTGAAATGACAAAGGATTTTGCTGCACTCTTGCCTGATGAGATTGTAACTTAAACAGCCAGGGCACTGCTAGAAATAAGCTTGGAGCACTGGGATTTTAAAAGCAATAGTAAGTTAAAGCAGGCCTTTTTCCTGGACCAGATAGTTCTGAAAAGGACATTTTAAAGCAACAGAGAGAGGTTATGTAGCTCAAACATGGACTTGGAAATTGGGAGGTCTGCATCCGTTCTTGACTCTGTGCCAGATGGTTTTTGTACAGGAATTTCATTCATTGTTTTCTTCAGCAGCCGAACAGTGACAGTATTGACCGTGCCTTGTAGAGGTTTGCGAAGCTCTATTAGTATAACAATGTGTGAAATGCTTTGAGATGCTGTGGAAAAAAAGTAGCAGAGCTGCAGCCTGTTGTTGCCAGATACGATGAATTTGAGCAGGGCGTCCGTGCAGAGGAGTTTGTATCAGATGTTACAAGGAGAGGAAAAGTATTTGTTTGCCTGAAAACAATTATGAAACAAGTAATGCCATGTTTTTAGCTTCTTTTTTTGCCTTTACGAAGCCTATGTAATATAGAAAACATGGCAGTCAGAACTCCATCTCCAAAGACCTGGTCAATAAAATTGATCTCACTTTTCTGCACCTAAATAATGCAGCTCCCATCAGCTTCAGAGACAGCAAAAATGGGCCTATTTGCAAGACTTTGCAGATCACTGTTTTCTGAGGAGAAGCATCTGGTGATGTGAAATAAAATGTTACATAATGAAAATTCAAACTATACTTTTAAGCCTTGCAGATCTCCATGGATCTTGTAATCCATGATCCAGATCCTGAAATTCAGAGTAATACACACTGATACATACCAGTTTAACTGGGGTCTGTGCAAATACAAGAACTTGTTCCTAAGAGTCTGGCAGCAGCATTGTCACCTTTCACACGGTACCACTGAACATCCATTTGGCACACTGCAGAATTAAGGGGAAGAAGTAGTTAGACTAAGAACCCTTATTCACTCTTGTGAAGAAAAAACACGGTCAGCTGTTAAAGTCCAGTCAAAACCAACAGGACTTTAGTCATTAAATCACATACGAGCTGTATCACCTGTGAATTAACCTTAGCAGTCTTAACTTTGTCTGTTATGGAAAGATAAAGAGCAGAGTTAAGCTTGTGAGAACTCAGAATTGTTTCCAGTCGACTGGGAATTTGAACCTAGGTTCTGATGGCATTAAATCAGCACCTTTGCCTAAAACTCCAACCTAGCAAATCATCCTTAGATATTTTCAACATTTATTTTAACAGGTGTATTATATGATATGCACCGTGGAACAGGGTCTTGATATAAATCTGGTAAATGGAACTGCAGCAGGGATTAAAAATATCCCTTAAATGCTTTGCGTACAGGTAATGGAAGTTACTTTTATTTGCCCTGATATATGTGATGAAAAGATTAAAGGGAGCAAACTTTTTTTTTTTTTTTTTTTTTTTTTTTTTTAAGTCTGAGCTCTGGAGAATATTTGGGCAATGTGGGGTGAAGGAGAAAGATGCTTTCTGGGAATATGTTGACCCTCTGTTCTTTTTAAGCTGTGTTTTTCTGTTGCTGCAAGATAGTGTTATTCATTTCCTGTAAACAACTGCACTCCATTCCTATGTTTCCATAAGCTCCTTTCCATGCTGATCTTTCTCCGGTGTGCCTCATGAGGAGGTCAGTAGCATGAGTTTTGGTGATGGGAAGGCTAGTGCTGATTTTCTTCCCTGTATTATTGTCATGCCTGCTTGTCCTTGTTATTATTAGATTTGGTCTGTTAATAGCACTCAAAGGAAAAGGAGATGCAAGTTTTCTTTTCTCATGTGATTATAGTAGTATAGTGTAATTGCAGCTTCCTGGACTGGTGAGAGGGCCTGGGAAGGAGTACTACTAAAGAAAGAATCAAATATTGAATAATCTGTTTTTGTGGCATTCCTCTGTTCTCAGCTCTCCATGCCCTACATGGGTTCCAGAGTTCCAGCACAAGTCTGAAGAACAAATATTTGATACAGATAAGTGATTGCTTTAAGAACTATAGCATGTTTTCAGGAAAAGATGAGCATTGGAGTAGGAAAGACAAAAGCAGTTTTGCAATCTGTAAATTCCTAATATTTTTTTATACCACATAATGGTGAGACTATGAGCACCCAAAAGGGAGAAGTTACGGCTTTCTTTTAGATTGTATTATTAACAGTTTACAGTCTGTACTCAGATTGAATTTTCTTAAGAAAATACATCATATGGCTGAACAGATAATTCTGGACTTTTCAGATGCCTAAGTTCTGAAAGTCTAGAAACAACTGAGCAGTAATCATAATTTGTATTTGTGCTTCTATGTAATATTTTTTGTGCAAAATACTTCTTTGTAGTGTGTAGCATATTTAAAATAGCACCAGTCTCTGTGTATCTTACAATTAATTTGAAAATCAGGGACTGGCTGCTTATGTGGTTGTCTAATAGCAGGTAATTTATAAATGCTGACAAAATAATAATACTCTGAAATTCTGGAAGGGCCTTCATCCTAGGATCTTAACTCACTTTACAAACATTGGTTAATGAAGTCTTGCTCCACCCTTATGGAATAGGCAAGTAGCATTAAACTGAGAGGATAAATGAGGCAGAGAGAGATTAAGTGACTTGTCTGCGGGTACAGTGAGTCACTGGTGTCATCAGGAATAGAATGCAGCAGCCCCAACTCCCAGGCCCCATTCTCAAAACCTTTTCTTTTAAATACTTACGGTAGGAGCTCTGTGCTCTCTCAGCTGGTCAGTACAGTTGGGTTCTATAACTGGTGGTATTGGGGTGTTTTGTGTTTCTGCACTGGAAGTCATGAAAATTGTGTCTTTCTGAGCCCTTATAGATAATTTTGGTCTACTAGTCAAGAATTCAAAATAAATATTCCAGATGGTGTTTTCAGGAAAGGCAGAGCAAGCTTTTTCACACTGGTGTTGGCCTGCTGAGGCTTCATTTCTCTTCTTCCTCGGGGGACTGAAAGACAAAGCGGTACAATCAGCAAAAGGAAAAAACAACCCTCCAGTAATGGAAGTAGGAAAAGCTAAAGGTGATTTGGCAGCACAAGAAATCCTGAGGTTTCCTTACTAGTAAAGGTTGTCACAGGTACCCGAAAGCAATGAACTCTTACCGCTGACTCTGGGAGGCTGCAGGTGATGTTCATTTTACTCGTGACTCCTCTGTTCCCAGCATTCACCAAAGTGCTGCAGCCAGGACCCCTGGAGATCTGTGCACAAGGGAGTAGGTTTTTCTGGTATTGTCTTTAAAAACTCCCTGAAGTGCTGTGCTTCTACTCTACTGCACAGAGAAATAACATTTTGCATGTCTTTCTTTCCCATCCTTCCCGAGCAAGCACATACAGAAGAAAACTGTTGGAAATTTTTCTTTCCCAAATGGGTCTTTTTTAACAGTATCAGCATCTGAGACATAGAGAATTCAGGTTTGGTTTTGGAGAAAACAATGAAGAAATACTAATATGTTTTTAGAGAACTAAAAATTTGTCCTAAGGAAAAGAATTCTCTTTGAGATACCTCTGGAGTACATCTATATCCACATCATTTAGCAAAAACTAGCCACTTTTTTGCACTACTCTAAAAAGGGTCTTGCCTCTTTACAGTAGTAAGAGTCTATAATTGTTTTTTTTCTCTTCGTCCCTTAATCCAGGAATGGGTGTTCATTTATGAACAGCCTGCAGAATTGCAAACAGTCCTGGTTGACCCACTTATAATTTTTTTGTTAACTGTCTTGAGTTTCAGTGATATTAGTGATAGAAGAAAGGATCTTGGTAAGACTGGACTGTTGAACAGCAATGACAGCATGCTCAAAGAGCTGACTGTGGAAGTACCAGTATCATCCGTGTGGCCCTGATGCTCTGGCCATTCTGGATATACAACTCGAGACTTACAATTTGATTTTCCATTAGAAGTCTCTGAAGTAGACTGCTGCACAACAGGAGCTCATCTGTGCTGCTTTTTGCTAAAGAAAGCTCCTGGCACTTCTCAGTACAAACTCACCTAAAAATCCATTGCCTGATTTTATTAATATGTAATAATTTGGCTCCTTCTACCTACTGAAAATTACTTATCTCAATAAAATGCAAGAATACTGTCTAATGAAAGGGGGAAAAAAAGAGTATAATTGTGTTAATTACCAAAATACCAGACATGTAATTAATATGCCACAGTAACAAAGAGCAAATGTACTAATAGCACATAATTGGACTTAAACTACACCCTTGGTAGAAGTCTGTGCAATGGAGCTCTTGTGTTTATGCTTCTTTTTGAATTAGCAATAAGGAATAAATTAACATCCATTTTCTTGCTTGTACAAAGACAGAATCATATTGTGGGGCAGGGTAATGAATTCAGTGAATGCCTTTACATTCCCATACGGCTCTTAGGGAGGGGAGTTCTCATGCACATGGCTTCCTCCTCCTCCTCTCAGGAAGACAGGCAGAGAGGAGGAAAAACTCACTGTATGCTCACACTTGCACTTAATATCATGAACCTAAATAAAAGAACCTTAGAGCTCAGTAATTTCAATATTGTCACTGGTACCTGGTGCAAATATGTGAGTCTGTAGTTTATCTTAGTTTATCTATTAATTCTTTTGTGCATAGTATGTTATTTTCTTATTTTTTCTGATATGGAAATAGGGTAGGGATCAGTGACTGACCTAAGACAATCTGTGATAGAACTGGAAAGAAAACACAGGATTCCTTGCTTTTTTAAATTTCTTCACAGTGTTATTTACTAGCTCAATTTTCTATAAAATGAAGAAACTAAAGCAGTTAATATGGACATAGGCCAGTGTGCTGCTCTTTGGATTGTTTTAGCACAACACATGAAGAAACAAGCCAGAGAGCGAAGATTCTCAAGGTTCTACAAATACATGTTGTGTAAAGACTTACCTAGAGCACCTGACTTTATCTCCTACTTTATTGAGTTAAAGGATGATTAGTAAAATAACTTATTTCTGTCTTCACTTGCTATACTCTGTCTCTGTCTTCGTTGGTGTCTTTTTACAACTAATTTCTTTATTGCTCTTCAAAGGCTGCTATACTGTGGGTGTTCTTCCAGGAGAGATCAGAACTTCAGGAGAGCCCCCTACCCCTTGGAGTATGCAGATCAACCTTTAAGAAACAGGTCCACTCTTATTTATATAATGCAACTTAATATAGTCATTGTTGTAAGAGATGCAAAGACCGAAGTTCACCTGTGGTAACAAAGATCTACATTCAGAAAGACTAAATTTTCTTGAGGTCCCTGAGCTCAGTTCTGCTTTTTAGTGAAGCACTTGAAAGCTGGTCTGTCTGTGTGTGGCTTACGGTATTTCAAAGTATTATGCATATTTCTTAATTTTACCTATCCTTTCTGTGCTCTGCTTTCCTAAATATGCAAATGTAAAACCTAGAAAATCTGTCTTATTCAATTGTAATTCAATTGTAATGCACCTGTCATCACAACATCTAGACACCTGCCTTTCTTCTTCACAGAAGTATTGTGAGAGTGCATTAATTAACGCTTATAAAATGCTTGGAGATCCTAGGATGGAAGGTGCTAATGAGTTGTAAAATATTATAATTATGTAGCAGAATATTCAGTCTCTATCCTTGTAAGGAAAGATACATTTTCATTGCTTTCATGTTTCTAGATGTATATTTTGCAATAGTAGATGAGTCTATATAGGAAAAAAAAAAAAGGAATAAACAAGGTAGGAAGATTGCTAATGCTGCTATTTTTTTTTATTTTTATTTATTTATTTGGTGAGGAAACTAGCTGTATTTTTTAGGTATTTCTCTGCTTATTGAATTTTTTTTTTGTCTCTCCAATGAACCCATACTTCAATGGCTTGTTAAGAATTCTCTGAACATTGAGAAATGTCAGGAGAGATTTTCTTCTTCATATTGCCAAGGCCTTCATTTGCATCCCCTAAAAGAATTCTCGCACATGATCAAAACAGTTCTGGAAATTTTCAAGTGTGGGGAAAACCAGTCCTGTAATTTTTTTCCATCCAACGGAGCCAGGTTCTAAAACACTGAGGAGAAAAAAAATATAGGGGGCAGAGGGGAAAGTCATCCAATGGATCTGAAGATGCATTGATTGCATGCTTCTTTATGTTCAGAGGATATGGGCAGCAAGGATATGGACAGCAAGGTTAGAAAAGCCCTCACTGGTTATCTATGTCTATTTTCTGGTCAGGCTGGTAGGGGCATGTTCTAGTGTTCTGTTGTAGAAACATCTTTTGAATGACCACCACTTCTGCCTGTTCCCTTATGAGACTACTCTGTGGTTTCATAGATAGCATTGTTAAGAATTAATTTTTGAAATAAATTGAATGAATTTGATGCTGAATTTGAATTGACCTTGGCAGTGATACTGAATTACTTTTTTCTTAATCTTATCCCCGTTCATTCTTTCAGCTTGGTCCAGAAAATTCATATCATCCACAAAATATCAGACTTCAAATTATCAAAATAGTTCTGGATTTTCTTATTGCTTTCTCTGTGGGAAAGGAGGAGTTAGAGTGGAGTTGTAATACCTGTTGTTGCCTTCATCCACTGTTTTGCTTGGCTATGCACGTAACTCATCATAGAGCAAATTACATCATGGTCTCTTCATGGCAATTTGTCCTGCTTCAGAAGTGGTCTCAGGTCAGCTGTGATAAAACAAATAGTAGGGGAGATAAAACTGGATTCCATATTCTAACTTTGCATTAAAAGCAATCATAATCTGGAATCAAAATAGTATGTGAACGTGAAATGAAGTACTGAGACAAAAGTAAATCCAATTTCAGTTCTAGTCTGTCTATTCAAAGACTAGATCCTCTCCGAAACCCAGTTCTAGACTATTTGAAGATTGGATCCTTGCCTCATAGAACTCCTTTTAAACAGAGGTCCAAGTCTAATATCTAGAAATAACAGTGCACATTCTGAGCATATAATTACGAGCTCTAATGATCATATACAAATCTGCTGTTGACTTACTGGGCAAGTCTCACTGCTGTCTATGCAGCATATGCGCAGGCTTCCTTTAAGAAGCAAGTACACAGAGGCATTCATTTTTACCTATCACCTTATCTTTTCATTTCTGGCTGCTCAGCTCCATTCTGACAAGTGCAATAAATATGTGTCCTCCTGGGTCTTTGCAAGCTGGGCATTAGTCATGCTGTTCATTTCAAGGACATCAGTCCGCTAGTTTTTCAGCTGTAATAGAAAACATGTTCTGCCAGGAGCCATTTGTTCCAGTTTTGTTGCTTACTAATAAAATCAGAATCAATTTTTTTGGGGAGCTTGAGAAGCAGGTTGGAGAGTAGGAGGATGAAAGGTGGCAAAAATGAAGGTGCTGAAGTTAGTTTTCTATGAATTGCTCTGAAATAATGGCATGTATCATTTCAGAGAAAGTGTGAATCTCTGCTTGTGAAATGCAGTTACCTCTGGCAAACAGTATAGCTATTGCTTAACAGCAAATAGGACTAGTGCATAGCAGGTTTCATGCTGGGTAATATAAATCTTGTTTTGAGAGGGAAAAAAAAAAAAAAGATTTGGATGTGAATTTGTATTTCACAAGTTTCAGAGTAAGCGCCAGTGAAAAAGCAGTGGTGACTTAGGATCAGAATTTCAGTCTGATGTCTCCTCCCTAGCCCCTATACTATCTGTGTCCTCAACCACTGGACTGCTCATTCAAAACACTTAGTCAGCTAGCTAAACTAAATCATCTAACTGAACTTAAAATATATGCTTAGGATTACTGCCTTTATTGAATCAGTGCCTTAGTCACAACTGACTCGGAGGAATTTTGCTCAGAGCGGTAACTGCAGTCAACACCTCCTTCCTTGTAAATCTCACAGTTTCATTGTGACCAGTTCAGCTGATTCATTAATCTGAGCTGATGGTGTCACTGTGCAATAAATAAGGTTTAGCTGGAAAGAATATTTGTTTTCTATAAAATGTCTCCCCTTCCTAATTCTGCGGAATCAAAAATCAGAGTCCTGCTGGTAACACTGAAGGCCCCTCCTTTTCTGTGCTCATGGCAGTGTTCTTTCCCCAACTATTATGCATGAGATAGTCTTGTGGACTGCAAAGCAAATTTTGCTCTTTGCACACTGTTTTCCTGACATACTTAATGAATCTAGGTTGTTTACCAATTTAAACATAAAAAAAAAAATGCATTGCCTTGCAGAAAGTATTTTGATATGTGTGTGCATATTTGTGTGCCAGCTGGCCACTGACTACTGAACCCTTTTTGGATACTTTCATATTGCCCTTCAAGCCTAGTACATAGTAATATTGCTAATCCAAACCCAGTATTTGGGCAAATAAGTTTGTGTTTTATCATGTGTTGATCAATGGCCATTCATCCTTTAACTGATGATCTTTTGCCTTGCAAATCTTTACTCATGGTGTGCTTCTTACTCATGACCGAAGTCACTAGGACTAGTACTAGAGTCATAGTGAGCTGGACAGCTCTTCTGCTCTCCAGGCAAAGGAAAAACACATAATGTAGGGTGCTGTCAGCTGAAGCTGTATTGGCAGAATGTAAAGACTCAGCTCTCTGGCAACAGATGGGCTAGAGGCTTCTTCTGACATGATCTGCCATCCAGCATATGTTAGACAGGCTGAGATATCAAAGAGTTTTAGACTGAGGCTTTACCTTTAAAAAAAGAAAGACGTCTTGGCTGTTATTAAAGCAGGTGGCCTGCAGCACACAGGCTATGAAATCAATAAATATGGAGGCGGTTGGTTGCTCCGTGCAGGGGCAGCTACCTAGCTCAGGATAGGAGCTGGAGCACCACTGTGCATTGCTTTGGGGCATGATGTCAGAATTTCTCTCTCCAGATTTTATTTCTGTCCTGCACATGCATGACGGTAAAGCTTTTAAGAGGTAGCAAGCAAAGACGACTGGTTTTCAGGGTGGAAAAAACTCTTTGAGGGCAGAACAGATTGCCTTTTAATGTCCAAATGCAGTAGCTCACCTCTCTCAGCGCCTCCTGCAGACCGTATTCTGTGAACTTGCTGAGGCATCAAGGTCTGACTGTGGGCTATGAACACGCTGGTTTCTCAGCCCTGGCTGGCGGCTCCCTCCAGCTCGAGTCTGGGATACTCAACAGTTATGGTAACTTTGAGGGGAAAGAGTTTTTGCAAAGCAGATCAGTCACACTATTTAAACATAGAGTGCTTTAAAATAAAGACAAGCCCCATCTCCCAGATCTTTAACATTCTGGGTTTTATTTTTATTTCCCTGTGGGAGTGAAATGGCTAATAGGTACAAAACAGGAGTAGTCACTCCTAATTATGCAAGTTGTTTGCATTTTAGTCATCCAAGCTCTGCTCACAGAAAAGGTATTCCCCACCACCAGCCTGCTCAAGCAGCTGATTTTTTTTTTTTTTGACTGAAAAGCAAATAGCTTTTCTGTTACAAAATGGGTTCCTGTGCATCTTTTGGAGTTGGGAGAACTCGTCAAAGGAATCTTAGGAAAGGTTTCTTGGGCGCTGCCATCTCCCAGCAGGGCTGGACCTGCTGCTCTCCTCAGGCAGCCATGAGCCTGTGCTCAATGCAGATGAGCCTGAGCATTTTGTAGCTCAAAAACGATGGCCAAAACAGGCCCACGCTGGTTTCAGGGTGGGTGTTTGCAGCATCCCTGAGGGCTGTCCTTGCTGCCCTTGATGTTGTGTTTGTCAAGAATCGGCTGCTTTTTGCTGAAAAGATGTGCAAAGGGTATTTAAAGGTTTTTGGAAAGGTTTTAGCTGCTTCTGGGATGCTCTAGGGCAGAGGGAGCTGCCTCGGCCCTGCCTGCAGCCCCCGCGGGCGCGGGAACCGCAGCTCCCCCGGGATTTAGGGCATTGCAGGGATTTAAATCCTCCCCCCGCTCCGCAATGGTTTCGGCCGCGCGGCCGTGCCCATGGGCTCTCCCGCACCGCGCCGCCCCCCGCCGCCGCCCGCCTTGGTTCCTTCCTTGGTAACGGTTGCGGGAGGGAGCGGGCCGCGCCGCCGCCATCTTAGGA
>VZSV01000192.1:53713-81715 GCA_013398735.1 Nothocercus julius | reverse complement strand
GCGCGGCTCCGGAGGGGCCGTAACCCCCGCGGGGCGCCCGGCTTCGTGGGCAGCCGTCACGCGGAGCCACGGCGGCCCCTCGGCGGTGCCGCGCTTGAAACCCGGCCCTGCGGCCACTGATTGATCTCCGCGAGTGGGAGCAGACGCATTGCGGGTCTCTGCGAGCCGTTTGGGGGAGGCAGCCGCGCGCCGCCCCACCTGAAGGTTACCCGCCAAGCGGGCGAGTTCTGCGGGGCTCGGGCCATCGCACGGCAGGGCTGTCGGTCCCGTGCCCAGCCTGAGCGGAGGCTGCAGCTGTCACGTTAAAACTTCTCGCAAATACAGTTCAATAAATTAAAAAAAAAAAAGAAAACAAAACGTCTTACTGAGTTAAGGACAGATGCGTTTTCCCTTTGTAGGATTAAGAAGCTGCTACGGTAAATAAGAAGTCTGCTAGCTGTGTACATACTCCCCATAATTAACTCATAGACCATCTTTTAAGTACAACCTTTTCATTAGTGTTTTTGGAACTAAAATTTGTAATTTAATGCTTACTGGAGTAGTATAGAAACAAACTCATTGAATTAACAGGGTTTTATTTGAAACTATGACAAAAACAGGTCAAAAAATGTTATTGAAGAAAGCTAATATGTCTCTGTCTCAGTGAATGCCAGGTTTATATAGCATTATACCCGACATATCTGCAAATCAGCTATTTCATCTGCAATTTGTTAGAGGTTGTCCTTGTATTCAATCTAATATACTGAGCTGCCGCCTGGAAGTCCTGTTGTGTTAAACTTAATTATATATAACCGAGTTACAGTCTGAGGTTTGGTTTGGCTTGCTGTGTGAAGTTAACTTAGTCTTCAGGATGTTTTGGCTACTGAGGGCAAGCCTGTGTGTAACGTTACATGAAGATGCATTTAATATCCAAGTAAATGATGGAGAACACCTTGACTAGGGAAAGCTGCTACAGCCACTCACTTTCATTTGCCTGTTGTTATAAGGGTTCCAAATGAACGTCTCTTATTTTAAATTTTCCATTTTGTGTTGTGTTCTATTTCTTTCAAGTAAAGCTTCATTTGTTTTTTCTCTGTGACTTTAAAAATCCTTGTTTGCTCAGATATATTGTAATGTAAGTAGTGAAAACTGCATAGTGCTTTGTTCAGTGGTGTGCAGAAATGGGCTCAAAGCCTGGACCAGGGAGATCAGTTTCAGTCTGCAGTCCGGAATATTTCCATAGTTCGACCAGGGGGCCGAAAAGTGGTTCCTTTTGTGGCAAACAAAAGAAATAGAAATATCTTTTGGGGGTGATCTTACAGAAATATAGACGAGATGCAGCTCATCTACCCCTAGCTCATACTCCTCTTCTCTGTAGCTATTTTAAGGGGAATGTAGAGTGGTTTTATGCTGAAGAAGCGTATATCTTTTCCAGATGAAATGATGCAAAAATCTCAATTTAATTATACCTAACATGTAGTTAATCAAATTGAACAAAATATTTCTGAGCTTATTTGACCTGTCACAGTGGAAAAGCAGTACTTAGTAGGGTACTGATACAGTATTTGTCAAAGTGAAGTAATTGGGTGTTTATCAGCAGAGCTGAAGAGAGGTCGAATGGCGTGACTCCTTAGATGGAGGGGCTGTGCATGTAATGGCAGGTACAGGCCAGGTAGAGCATAATACTTTCTTTTGCCTCAGATGCTTTCTGTGTTATTGTCCTTTAGGTAGAATGAAGGTCTAAATGTTCGTGTCTTGAGGAAGCTTTTTTGATCTGTGATAATTTCAGGAAGTTTTCTGGTGGTATGAATGTCTTAATTCCAAACCACAAACCGCTTTCTTGCTACCACTATTTTATTGCAGATGTTTATTTGAAACAGGAAAAGCCTTAATATTCTGGGCCCGGTAGCTAGAGGGGAGGAAATTTTAGATTATTCTAAAGCATTGCAAAGAGAAAATTTGTCCTTCCCCTCCCCTCCCCCCTAAGGATTTATAAGGGTAAGAGACCACAGAAGATAGAAGAGACACAAATAACTGAGCAAAAGCTTTAAATGTCAACTTTCCTTGCCAAACGTTTCTATGATGCATAATGCTTAAGAGAGCATAATATTGAGTCATCTGTTCAGGTCAGGTAACTAATGAACAATATTAATGTTTTCCTATCCATATTGTTGGTAAAATAATACACTGCTGTGGAAATTGAAATGGAGGAGAGGTTATGTTCTGAGCAACCATAATTTGCTTTGTGTTTCCAACATCATCATGCCAGTTGTCTTTCCATATATCATTAAGCTACAGGTTATGCTATCTTTGCCAAATAATCAGGGAAATGTAACGATAGAAACTTTTCTAGACTCCTAAGTATATCTTTGGTCTGAGAGCTTAATATTTTTGAAGACTTTCAGATCATTGGAATGATTTTTTTTTGAAGAAGAAGAAGAACAGACAGATGTCAGTCAGATTTCTCATAAAAGTTAGCAATTAAACTAAGAAAAAAATCATAGGGCAGCATAACATCCATAATTTTATCTCAAAAGGTTTAAGTGTGAATTCTGAGTATTCTGGGTAAAGCAGCACTTTCTGCTACAGAAATCTAAATATCTGGTAGTTTACTAGTTTATAGCTATGAAACTATTCTGCGAGATGGGGAAGATGATCTGTCTTTCTGAACAAAAGCACTTTCTATGATTTTGGTGAGCCTTATCTCATAACTGTGCAGTATCTACTTAAATTTCAGAGAAATCACTATGAAATTTTATTGATGGTATTGTACTATTATCATCAAAGATAGAAACTTCCCCTCAAAACACACAAAAGAATTTAGTGATTTGGAAGCCTTGGTCTTATTTAAATCTTGTTTTGCATCTATTTCAATCAATTCATCACTGACTCTTGATTCCCACTGGCTTCAGCAAGAACTAACTTTGGGAGGAGCCTTTAATAAAAGCTTATTAGAAACCTCAGCACCTTTGAAGAACTGTCTGTCTGTCCTTGGTTTATTGTATGAGGTCTCCTCTCATTGCTTTATTCTGAGATTGAAAACAACTTACTGCTGCTACTCCCAGTTGGTTTCCCCATTTTTAAATGGAAATAGTCAACAAGTAGAGAGAGCTAGAGGTGCTGTCTGTACTGAGATGATGTTTGTTTTGTTTGTAAATAAGATTCTGTCTTCAAGTGAAGTTTATAAATACGACAGCTGTTTGAAATGATTTCCCCTCCTGCTCTGTAACTAGCGATACTTATAATGTGAGTGCTTACAGTGAGGCCTATGTTTTCTATTCTAATATTTCAGTTTAGTTTAAAACATTTTGAATTTCACTTAAAAAATTGTGGCTTTGTTGCCTCACTGCTGTTTAGACTGTTTTGTGGTGGTGCATTTTTGTTTTGTTTTCCTTGTCAGACTTTCATATATATTAAAGTTTAATCAGAATATCCTCTGACAAGGATTTTTGGAGTTCTGGACTCTTACGCTCTTGAAGTTGTGGATTATAGAAAATTGCAACTAAGCAGTCATTTGGGTATACTGTAGCTTCACAGTTTTCTTTTGTGCATCCTTGTAAAATGAGATTTAAGTGAGTGGTCCAGTATAGAATAGGAACTCACAGTTTTAGGAACCACTGCAAGTGGTGATAAATCAGAGATTCTTCCCCATTAAGAATATGGTTTAATGAAGTCAGAACTTGTTGAATTCCTACAGCTGTTAGTTTGAATATAATGCTTGGAGAATTAGCCTTAACTATATGGGCTCAAGCTATAAACTCGGATGACTTAATTTATAAACATCAGCCTCAGCTCCCTATATATGACAGTTAAGTTTCCGGAGCTCAAATTGCAGGTGCTCCGTAACTGTAATACAGCTTTCAAGGTAGAGGTCTGAAGTCGTGGGATAAAACTCAATCACCCTCCCTGTTTTTTTCCTTCGTTTAAGTATCTTAGAAGTCGGTGTTAATAGAGGCCAATTCCCTTGCCTAATTCTTAGTTCAACCCCCTATAGCTTGCCGTCATCAACAGTTTTCATGTCCCAGTAATAGAAATTGTTTGCCTTAGATAAGCACACTATTGATAAGAAAAGTTAAATGCTATCAGGAAGCTCAGCATCTGAGGAGAACTTGCATTCAGTTTTATCCCATTGCTTGTACCTGACTATAATACAATGACTTTTGATAAAGTTATAGATGTGTGAAGACCTCTGGAAGTTATGTAAATACTTGTTCATTGTCACCGATATGAGATATTTTAAGTGGTTCATATGCAGAGTTAATCTTTACCCTTTCCTAACAGAGAATAGAGGCATAGCCCTGAATTGCAGGCTGGTGACTTGAGGTCAGGAACAAAACATACATTATAATCAAACCATGCTACACCCTTTCTTATTAAACTTTGCTTTCAGGGTGGAGAAGGAATATTTTATTGTACAGATGCTTTATACTGAACTGCATTTTTCTGCTCTTTGTGTTTTTCACTTTTTTTCTCTTACTGATATTGCTTGAAATTTCATCAGAATAGTACTAACTTATGAATATTCAAGGTAAGACCTTGTTTTAGGATCCTTACCTTGTCTCTGAAAAACATGCTTATATTCTTCCATTGAGAGGAAGACAATGGACAGAAGATGCACAATAATCAAAATTTATGTCTGACCTTCAGAGCATGATTCAAGGGCTATTTACACAGTTCATTGAGTTCAATTCATTTGAATTGACAGCAGATATCATTCCTCTCTTCTTTTTCATGAGGTCTCAAAGGTGGATTAAACCACATGCTGTAGGTGTCCCTTTTTCAGCAGGGGGGTTGGACTAGATGGTCTCTAGAGGTCCCTTCCAACCTTAACTATTCTGTGATTGTTTGTCTACTGCTACTAGGTTGAGTAACTAGCTAACATAGTGTAATTCTTGATATTGAGTTTATTCAAAATGTTTTACCAGTTAATTCTTAAGATTTTTTTTGGCATCTTGATCTGTGTTTAAATGTTCAGTTATGCAAGTGCTACATACCATTTAAATCAAGTGACCTTCTAAGCAGTTTTAAGAAGATAACTGCAGTCCTCAGAGTGGACTTTGAAAGTACATTTAACTTTAAATATGTTCACATCCAAATACTAGAACTGAGTTCATGCTCACTGTCTAACGATTGTTACTTTTGACAAAGGTTTCCAGACTATCCTTAAACCCTACTGCCTTGTCTACACATTCCTTCACATTCATTAATGCTTTTAAACATCTGGAAAAAAAAAAGTTGTTAGTAGTTGAACTGACCAATTGCACTCTGCAGCATCAACCATTGCTTTTGGTGAAGCATCATTTCTTTAAAATGCATTCCCTCTCTGCAGAATAGTGGGTAACAGTTCTAGTTGGTATTAATGGAAGCTGATCTCTTCATTCTCTAGGAGCGTATTTACCTAGAATGAATGCTAGGTTAGAAACCTGTGTTCAAGACACACATCGCATCAGGCATCAGTTCCCTTTTTTCCTCAAACTTAGCAGTGATGATCTTCAAAATAAACCCCACTGGACAGATGGCTTAGGTTGACCTTGCAGGTGCTGATTCATTCGTAGCTTGGCAGAAGTAGAGGCTCTAGCCAGAGCTTTACAATTCCATTTGCTACCAGGAAAAAGAAGTATCCTTAGCTATTTTTTAAAAAACTTTTGGTGGTGTAAGAACTTCCAGCACCATGGGTATCTAGATACCAGAGCTATTTTAAAGGCTACTAAAAACTAACTAGAAGTCAGCTTGCTGTAATGTGTCAGGGAAGCTACCCCCCACTTGACTGAATTAAGTGCCGGTAGGGATTTACAACAGATTCCTGCTGAGGCGCTTAGAGATAGTGTGAATATTGTATTTCAAGGAAACCAGTGTAGTTTATCCCTGTTAAATAGCAAGAGATTAACAGCTCAGGGCACTTTGTTAGTGTCAAGCTTGGAACGGTTTGACTGTTTTGGTTTGAAATTAGCGGTATGGCTTAGGGCAGCTTTTTCTGCAGACCTGAGGAATTTTTCAACACATAAAGAGGAGAAAGATATGATAGTTTTCTGTGTAACATATAATGGTGTTTAGTGCAGCTAAGGGCAGAATAATACTTGATTCAATTCTCTAGTTGATGTAAGCTACACCTGCTAGTAACCTATTGCTTGTAAGCTGCACCTAATGTTTCAGTTGATGGCTTGAAAATTTCTGACAGTGTGCAGTTATGCTGGGGTCAGTAGTTTACCAGTATGGATATCCTTTCCTGGATATTCAGCCATTAGTTTTGAGAATGTTTTAAAATCCAGTGATGTTTACCTTTCATAAACAAAAAGGGATTTAAGGTTTATGTTTTAAAAGCTGATGATGTTTTAACATCCCTAAACACAAAGGGGGTTAGGCTTTAGGTTTTTAAGCTATGGCACTGTATAATGGCATGGCTTCACTTTTAACTGTGTCTCTTTTTTGAAGATACACTAGACTTTGCATATGCTAATCATACTCATTGTAATTGTGTTCATATGAGGTTATGGTCTTTTGAGCTTTTATAGAAGTCCCTGTGCTACAGTAATACAATTTACCATAGGTTGCTAAATCAGGAGGAGGGTTCTCAGTGCTTAAAAAAATTATAATCTACATTCACAAGCATTAGAAAAAAGTTGCAAAGAAATCTGTTTTGCTACTTTATACTACATCCTTGCAAAGAATAAGATGAGCAAATGGAAGGGCTCTGATATGTTTGATTAAGGTAAAACTGCCCTAGAAATGCCAACAGGAAAGTGCACGTCTGCTTTCTCTTTATTGTTCTAACTGCCCTAGTTGAATCAATGAAACACCTCTCTTTAGATTTGAATTAGGAGAAACGTTTCAATTAGAGACTTACGCTCTGACAGTTATTGGTGTGTTCTGTCTCAGGGAGGAATGATGTGTTGGTCCTTTTGAACATGATGAAGTTTGTTTTGAAACACCAAGTTCCCTGGAGAGTGTTGCAGCAGTGTGCATCTTTGGGTGAATTGAACAATGTGGTTGACATTTAAGTGGCTGTTTTTTTTATGGAAATATTATGCTGGAAATGTGCCCATTTCAATGTATTGAGTTGATAAAGATAGTATTGCCATATTAGTATTGCCGCATAGCAGTAGTTAAACAGTTCCTCCATTAGAACAATTTGTTGCAAGTTCTCTCCTGATATATTTTTATGTGTGAAGATGTAAAATTCTGTTTATCAGTTTGTTGCTACTAACCAGTAAGAGATTGCAGGTGAGAGCTTATTGGTAGAGTGTTACCGTTTCCTATATGAGATCTCTACCTATAGGTTTAAACATTTGTTAAAGTGTTCTTTTATCACTGCTTATTGAATTCCACCATGTAAGCATATGACAGAAATCTCAAGTTCATTTTACTTTGTTGGAGATACAGGCTAGCTTTATACCTGTGCCTACTTTGATGGTGATTTACTTGTATAATTCTTTAGTCGGGTGAAGTAACAGGACTCAACTGTGTTGTAGTGTCTTAGTATATAGTTTGTGGTGTTTACACACATAATTATTCCGAAAGTTACAAGATTTTGATCTCACAAAGTCACAAACCCAAATTGAAATGTCAGGTAGTGCATGATAATCTTTTTTCTCAAACTTGCATTTTGTTTTTCTTTTAGTTAACAAACATAAGCCATGGATTGAAACAACCTATCATGGTATAGTTACAGAAAATGACAACACAGTACTCTTGGATCCTCCTTTAATAGCTCTGGACAAAGATGCACCGCTGCGTTTTGCAGGTAAGGAATTCATCTGCATTATTATATGTTCTTTTTTTTAAGAAGTATAAATGTTTTTTTCATGGCAAATATTGTGTGTTGCTTAGTGTATTTTCCCCAGCCTTAGCATAATGTTTCTTACCTTTTATCCCATAAGAATTGCTGGCGTATGCACTACAATTTTATTGGATATCTATAGCTATGATTATCTAGATCTGCCAAATCTTTCTTTTCATTTCTTTCTTTTTCTTTTCATGTGTATGTATTGTGGTTAGGTTCCATGTATATACATTAATTTTTCTGTTTTTTTTTTTTTTTTTTTTTTTTGCATAGCAGGTAACTTTTTCCTAAGTCCTCTCACATTTCACATGCTGTCTAGGAATTCGGATAAGTTCATTTCTTATTCCAATGAGAGTTTTCATTTTTCTTAGTGTTTTTGGTTTGTCTTTTACTCAATAGATCGTGAAAACATAGTGAAAACAGTTGTTAGTAGAATCAAGATTGCAATTCTTCTGCAAGATTGCAGTGTTTGGACTGAGAAATTTTATAGAAATGCAGCCGTTTTTGATAAATTTGCCTAACAGTTTGGCATATTTTTAGAAATGGAAAGGCTCTTCAACCACAAGATACACTGTTGGTTTATAGGTTAGTCTGTATTGCAGAATAGAGGGAGCATAAGATAACACATTATTTCAGTACTTTCTTTTCTATGATAAATATGATATGAGAATTATTTCTTAACACAGTATGTTTTATAGTTGAAGATCCATCTGTGAAATAGTTCTAGAAATCTGATCTCCATTTAATTTTGTGTTGATTTGTTTGGTTAGGTTGAGTCTTCTGAAGTCTCTAAATGTCAGCTAAGAATTCTCTGAAGTTCCTGCGTCTAGGAAGAGGGTGCATGTTGCATAAGTAGGCTGCATCTAGTCTTGCTGGTGTGCAGAGCATCTTCACAGATAATAGAGCTTTTCACATAGTGTAGTAACATAATACTTACTGATGATGACATTTACAAAGTAACATGACTTTTTGTAATAGTCTTTCAAGTTTCTGTTTAAGTTAGTGGGGGACAGCCAAGGCTGCTTTTTCTAGGGTATTGTTCAGCTGCACGTAGAGAGCATCTCTGAACTAAAAGATTTGCAGCCTAAGCAGGTAAAATAGAGGAAATTAGATGGAAAGGAATTATATTCCACTAGTTTTAGGTTGGAGCTCTAAAGCACAGGCAGGCATTACATCATTTGCCAGGGAGTGTGTAATGAATTCAGATCTCCTAGCTTCTGTGTACCGTAATATCTTTGCTCTGGGGTCGTCTTAGAGCATTTTTCTCTTCTAACAAAGAGTAGAGAGAATGATACACAAGCCATTTGCAAAATGTAGTCTAATTTAAATTTGACGTAGGACTGAGAGCTGACAGTTTTGGTAGTTCTCTTGCAATCTTCTGCAGTAGTCTGTTTCTGGAAACTGCTGTTTAAGAATATTCATTAAATGGGTTCAGTAATGTGGAAAATACTTCTTTGGTTTGGCAAGATATTAGAGAACTGTGTTTGAAAAATACCGTCTGGGATCTTTGGATTTTTTAATTAATTGTAGTGGTTTACAGTCTTAAATTAGATATTTGCAGAACATTGTTTAAGTAAAATTGTATAAAATTAAGAATTCTAGCAGGATACCTAGAGGATGAAATTCTGTGTGCTTTGGGAACTTACCTTAGTAAGTCAGTTCAAGAAGGAAGTGATGGGAAAAGAGAGCTATCTTGACTGTTGGGTATAGTGCAGCTTAAGGAAAGTACATCCAGGGTATATTCTAGGAGTTTGTCAGATTTTCAGGGGAAGGTTCAGTGTCAAAGCATTGCATGATGTTAAATGAGACAGCTTTTCTGTTGTGTTGAACCGAATTCTGTAAAGTTGCTTTTCTTTAATGAACGTTTCTAACAAATGTGATTTGATTCTATAAAAAGGTTAAATAAACATTATATGTTTTGGCTTTCAAAACCCAACAATTCTTAAGCAGCTGCATAAGAATAGTAGATTAAAAATAGTTATCATTGCAAGCCTTGAACATGGGATGCTAACATCGTAAAGAAATTTTTCTCTAAATATGAGATTATTGGATGTGCATTGTGTAAGTTCTGAATAACAGATGTTTTATGAAAATCTATAAACGTATTTGTCTTCCGTTAAATGGAACAATACTTGAATCTGTCTTGGAGGATATCAAGTGTGGGAGTGGTGTTGAATCAGCATTAGCAACTTATTCTAGTTGGTGGTACTGTAGTCGTGTCCCAGAATGGAGAATAGTGTTGTTATTGTCCAGCAGCATCTGTGTGGGTGTTGAAGTGCGAGAAGCCCATTAGATTAGCAACAAAATATTTTCACAGCAAAACATGGTACTTTCAGGCTTAAATGTCTGTTTCAGCCATAAGTGATATATTCTTACTATAAATCAAATTTATTCTTGCTTCAAAAGGTTGATGCTTTAATTAACTGTGCCCCCTAGCTGAGCAGTGAGCACTTTGAAAATGTCTATAGTTTTAAAGTCGAGCTTTTTTATTTCAGTTTTAAGCACCTCAAAACATCTTGAAACAAGTTCATTTAATTGTATTATAGTATTTGAACTGTGGGGCCTGGAAAGGTAATATTTTATTATTTTACTCACATTGTGCAGTTGGTAGGATCCTAAAATTTTAATGCTTTGAAAGAAATTCATATGTGCAAAAATAAGAAGGATTATAGAGACTTCTTCTGAGATAATTGGTGTGTTTTTACTGTCTGCTTTGTAGAAACCTCTGTGGAATTGCTTTTCTGTACCATGATGTTTGTTAGGGATCTGAGACAAAGACTATTTAAGTTCTATGGTGAAACTTTTCTAATTACAATTTCAATCAAGTTGGAAGTTAATCATAAGTGCCTTTACTGAAAAACAGCATGAGACAACTGCATTTTCTAGTACACATTAGGGTAATCTGTCTAAAATGAGGCTAATGTCTGAAACTCTTGGTATGGATTTCCCTCCTATTTACTATGCAAAAAAGAAATGAAATTTTAATGTGCTTGAAATAAACAATATTATATCTCAATGTGTTCATGTAGTTGAATATAAATTGTTTAGATAGTCTAATCAGGATTTCAGTAGCAACATTTTTGAATTGTTTCTTTTTTCTTTTTTAATGTATCTGTAATATATTAAAAAAGCTCTCTAAATGCTAGCAAAGACTGTTCTTCAGTCATGATATTTACTTTCCCTTTACTGAGCAAGGATGCAAGAAGTATTTTTGTGGGAGTTAGGAATTTTTGAGCCTAGAACATGAGTATTCCTACAGCTTTAAAAATGGTCTTGAAGAATATCTATTCATTCTGCAGCATCTCTATTCATTCTTTAAAAAAAAACAACCAAACAAAACCCCATCAGGCGCTCTGTTAGCCTCTCCCCGGAGGTGTGTGTAGGTCCCATGTCACTGCTGATGCCGCATGTCCCCGCCGCGCTGCCAAGCCTTGTTTGTTCAGGGCAGGGAGCTGTGCTGACGTCCTGTCTGCAGTAGCCTAGCGTGTAATGCTGCTCTCAGCTGGATGATGATTACAAAGAAATGATGTGGACAGAAGATGAATGACGTTCTGTTATCAAACAAATATGGGTGTTGTTCTTGTCAAATTGCATGCGTTATTAGTGAGCATCTAACAAATATTGTTTGTTGGCAGTTTGTTAGCAAACCAAAGAGTAAATTTTGTTGCAATAGTATTTCAGACAACTTAAGACATGCATAAGTGACATTGTATTTGGTATCTATCATGCATTGTCATGGAAAGAGTGGTGGTGGGGGTGAGTGACACAATGCACTTCATTCGTGGGAAAGAAATAGTAATAGGTTTTACTGGTATGCACAATGATTTCACAAGATTCTATGGCAAGGTTATGTTATTTTCTGCAGGGGGTACAAGATAATAAACGGAATTATCAAGGACACCCTCCCATTGAGTCACAGAGTTCAGATTGGACCCCCTTGCTTTCCAAACTCCTCCTGAGCGGAGTCTGGGTGTGGCTGAAGCCAATCCTAGTCCCAGACCTGGTCAATGGTTTATGACAAAGGAATTTTGTGCACAGTTATGACAGTAAAGTTTACAAGTTGAAAAAGAGAGCATGCTGTAGTCGCTTACCGCGGATCTGTTGTGGCAAGGATCTCTTGACCCTGAGAGATGTCCTTGTTGTGGGAAACCCTGGCATGCAGCTGCTGCGATGCATGGAGAGCTCAATGGGCTCTAGGGCTGTCTCCATATTTGTGGGAGAAGATGATTGACTTATAGTCATTTTTTCATTTCAGAGGGCTTTTGGCTGGTGTATTCGCAATTAGCCTTCTCTCCCCATCAGGATGCAGCCATCAGGACTGTTATTGATGCTTAATGTCTGAGTGGGGGAAGAAATCAGGGAGGCACCCCAAGATCAGGTGGTTAACACCTGAATAGGGCTATGTGTGGAAAGTCAGGTTGCGCTGGGGAAGGAGCACGCCTGTCACATGCATACATATACTAATTCAAATACACTTGTCACTAATTGTGAACTTTAAACTTGGATCACTTTCTTTAATAAGCACTATTTTTTTATGGTACTGAGAAATACTTGTTTTAAAGGAGATTCTAAAACACTATAATAGCAGGCTCTCCTGAGTGAGTTTCCAAGAGTGACTGCTGCTTGCTCAGAGTTGGTTGAATGTAAGTATTCTCATTTAGAGCTATCCCACTGCATTTTCATTCCACAAAACCCTCAACAAATCCTCAGTGTCATTTGATTGTACTATAGTGGGAAGGGGAAATTGCTGAAATGCACAGTGCTTCAAGGAGACAGGATTGCTGTGTTCTCTGGCTAATGTAAGTTGCACAAACGTGTATTACCTTTATTGCCAGCAGAAGTCTGCAAAGTTCTATCCTGGTTACAGTTTGTATAGCTGAACAAATCTCAGTATATCAAACAATAGCTAATTTACAAATTGAGCTTGGTTCTCTTCTAGGAGTAGAAAAGTTAGAAAATTATTTCAGTAACTTATCCAAACTTCAGAATGAAATGAGAAAAAGCAGTGTGCTTCTATGACACAGCATGACATAGCATGACACCTTAGAGAGCATATTTGCCACTAAATAAATTGTATTGGGACTAAACTTATTTTATAGCAAAGAAGAAGAATCAGTGGAAAGAACTCTATAATCATATGAAAGCATTTTAAATGGCTTCTTTACCTCTGCTGTATAAATATATGTGTTTCATAACTGAGATGAAAGTGGGTATCATCCATATGTGGGACTATTCATCTGTAAATTATCTGTCTTGAAACAGTTCTGCAACAATATCTCTAATATGTTTTGGAGAGAGGAGGGAGAGCTTTAATTTCTGAAATAATTTGTACTTCAGGGAATTAAATTATTCCTTTTTGCTTCCTTTCATGGCAGAGATACTGAGAAGTGAGATAGTGTGGCTTAAAAGGCCTGCTTGGGAGCTGTGCATTTGCTTCTTTAGAGCAGTCTTATCATATGTAACATTGTAGTTTGTATGCATTATAACTTTTTCAGTTATGAGCATTTATTTGTGTGTGTAATAGTAAAAAGATTTTACTAGTATGAAATGGAAAATGTGATTGTACTGGATCAGTTGTTCTTCTGAGAAGTGTCTGGCAGGAACTGAGCTATAATGCATCTTGAACAGAAGCCTTAATGCCTTAAGAAGCATCTGGAGACACATAGACAATTTATCAGAGGGATGATTTGTGTCTTACGCTTGGGAGCCAAGAACGTAGTACCTGAACTGTCTAGCAGCCAAGGTTGGTGCTGATGCCACAGTTAGAGGCCACTTTGGACAGTAAAGACTAGCTTTAAAAGTCCTCCCTTCTCCCAGACAGATAATTGCCATATTAATAAACTTCTCCCTCCTCCCTCCTTTATCAGACTTTGTGCTTCAATATTCTCTTCCATATATTTCTTTTTGTAATCTTAACATTTCACACTTGACTCAATGTTAGAGTTGCTGGAAGGGGACAGGAATGTGGGTATAAAGAAATGAGAGAGAATCAGCATTTAAAAGCTGCAGTTGGAGTGCTGGTGTTCAGTGCTGTCAACTAGGAATCTCAGTAGTGTAATAGGATCATTCGTGAAAATCTTTCTAAAACATCCTGAAATCCAGGGTCATATTTATGTCCTGTGTAATAATACACTGAGACAAATTATGTGGAGACCATAAGAGGCAGTATATTTAGTGCATTAAAATCAAGAACCAGTTATAAACCTAGGGATTATCCTAAGTGGGTTTCAGGGAGAACCTTTGTGAGAGCTATTTCAGAAAATTCCTACCTTTAAAAAGAAGGGCTACTGTTTAATAATGGTCCATTATAAGGTATTTTTCATTAAATCTGTGACATATGTGCTTCTGTATTGAATTGGAAATTTGCCTTTTTTTAAAGAAGATATATCTCTACAACTTGTAGTGCCTTATCATTGTAGAATAGAGACTTTAATGGCTGTGTTATTGCAAGTTTATTGGAAAATGTGAAAACTGACAGGAGATCTACTGGGAATGATTTTAAGGGTACAAGTCTACTTTGTTACACTGCAATTCAGGTCAAAGATAATGATAATCGGGAAAAATAATTGATACATTAAGTGATATGTAAAAGGTGGTAGTCTGGGGTTTTAGTGACATTGTATTTTAATGACAATATAATTTTCAGAAGGATGAAGAACGTGGTTGGCTGTCTTTTGCATTAAAATGGAGAAAGCTTTCCAAGTGCCTAAACACAGACATCAGCTACCGTTTCAAAATCTAGTTGTGTCTGAGTTCTCTTCATAAGGGTGGGAGACATGATGCACGACGCTGAGAAGGCCTGTGCCCTTCCAGAGTCACTGGGGAGGACACACCAGGCTGCCAGAGGGCATCTCTAACAGTAGCAGAGGACTGTATTTGAGTTCCAGAATCTCTACGCTCAGCATTCTAGCATTTTGGCAGCAAAGTAAAAGATAGAAAGGTGGTTTTTTTTTGGTTTTTTTTTGTTTTTTTTTAGTTTAATTTGGAAAAGAAATACATTGTGAGAGAAAATATACAGACTTCCCCTCTCCTCTGTTTCTTAAGTTAAAACTTTAATGTTCATTAAGATCACAATTTAATGTGCATATTTATAATCATGGATTGTGACAATACAGTTAAGTTTGATGTAGAATTCAAATTTTGTAAATGATAGTTGTTATGCAACACAGACCAATACATGTAAACACAAAAATCCAGTCACTGTTTCAAAAACATACTTGTTTTACAACTCAAAGGGGAATATGAAGTTTCTAAATTCTAGAAATAGTTCTATTATGGTAGGCAAAAAATTGTTTAAATTATTTAACGCGTCTTCCTTAAATAGGAGATCACTTCAAAAGTCTACAAATGACAACCTGGAGATAAAAGGTTAAATCAGATTTAAAATAACTGAAATCTAGGATTGTAACAGTTACAGCAGATCACCACTGGAATTATTAAATACAATTTATCCAAAGCTTTTCTGTGTAATGTCTGCATCTTTGCCTTTTCCTTATTTGCTCCCTTTCGACCTTTCCTGTAATACTGACTTGGGTTTATCTTTTCTCCCTTTAGAGAGTTTTGAGGTGACAGTCACCAAAGAAGGTGATAAAGGGTTCTTTCTATCCCTTTTATGAATATTAACCCACTAACTTTGGTTATGAAATGGGGAATCAGCACTTAAACAGAAGATCCTGTCATGTTCTTTTGTCCCATTTATTCTCCTAGTTTTTTTTCTATTTTAAAATATATTGATTAAAAAAAAATTATGTAACCAAACCCTTGGTTAGAAATATCTGTAGATCAGACATCCATTTGAACCAATTGGTATTGTTTTATATTGCCTGGACATTGTGTAATATTTTGGGAAAACTAGCATTTTCTGATACTTTCACTGATAACTTCTCTGGGGCATTTTATGTTTTTCATATGCTTTGTAAAGTAATATTTAACTGCCAAAGCATTATAGCACCTTCCCTATACTATGCCTGCTTGAGTATGTACTTGAGTACATTATTTTACTTGGGTACATTATTATATTGAGTACATTGTATTGCTTAAAATCTGAATCATAAAAACATACTTTTAAAATGGACTATGTCTACAGTAGGAGCACATTTTTGGTACCGTGGTGCCATTGCAGCTATAATAGCAAAGAGTGTTTTATGCTGGTATAAGAAAATCATACTCAAAGCAAAATAAGTTATACAGGTAAAAAGAAAGTGTAGCTGATCAAACTGAGTTTATTACATGGCTTCTGTTAGCACAGCTAGGTCAGCAAGGGGTTGCTACTCATAAGCTGGCAGACTGAGCTAGCTTTGCCAGCAAGATGACTTGTAATGTAGTCTTGGCCTTAGATGCATTTTAAAATGATGTTCTAGACAATTCTCATTCAAGTTGGTTAGAATGAAGAGCTTGAATAGAAAGAAAGCCTAATAAATCATTCCATGTGAGAGCTTCCTTGACTAATACATTTGGACTGTATTACTAGATAGCTGTTGAAATGGATGCCTGAGAAGTTGGTATTTCTACCATTCTCATTTAGTAGTTTATTTTGATTCCCTGATTTTAGCCAGGTACATTGCACAGGAAGACTTTGTTCTTTGGTCTGTCGACAGAATTTCTGTAATTATGGTGCTGAACCGGTACTTGAAGCTTTTTCATCTCTTGACTTATAACTGTGCATTTTAACCTTTTGCTCTGGTCAAAATAAACAAGCTGGCCAGCTATTCCCAGTAGCTTGGCATAGAAGATATTACCAGTGGCCTTGGCTGTATGCTCTCATAAGATCTACTCTTACCCTAGAGTTATCTCAAGTACTCCTGTGAAATGCCTGTCTACATTTCTCTTTCGTATTCCTGCATGAATGGATGCAAAGTAAACAAGTTGCTTGGAAGGCAGACGTATGCTTCTTTTTACTAAAGTTCCCAGAACTCGCCCGTTTTAAAGCACAATGCTCTTGCTTTGTCCACAGACCCTCACAAACCCTTGGCTGCAAAAATATTTGGTCATTTATTTAACAAAAAAAAAAAAAAAAAAGTAGTAGTTTTGACCAGTTCTAACCCCTATTACTTTGAATCTCTAGGTGAGATTTGTGGATTTAAAATTCATGGGCAAAATGTCCCCTTTGAAGCAGTGGTAGTGGATAAATCCACTGGTGAGGGAATAATACGCTCTAAGGAAAAGCTTGACTGTGAACTACAGAAGGACTATACGTTCACCATACAGGCCTATGACTGTGGAAAGGGACCAGATGGAGCAAACGCAAAAAAATCCCACAAGTAAGTCCATTTGTGGTTGGCTGAGGGGAAGTTTGGTTTCAAGTGGTCTCTTGCACATTGCGATTTATGCTCTGCATATGTAGAGGGAATATAAACCAAGTATTCCAACTGGAAGACTTTCATGTAATGGTAATATAAATAGCAGCAAAATTGAAATGAGCTATTTTGATATCTCTTTAGTTACATTCTAGATGTTACTACTATAATCCTTGTTATCTCTGAATTTACGTTAGAAAATTTAAATTTTCTAAACAGAGGCAGAAAAACTGCTGAAGAGTATAAATATGGCTTGAGTTGCTAAAGGTTTGCTTGGTCTATTAAACTTAGAAATTGTTTGGAATTCAGTTTCTCATACCTAGAGACTGACTCACGAAGTCATTGCATTAAGCTTGACAAATGGTAAAGAATAAAGGTTTCATGTAATTTCTGGGCAGCTTCGCCAAAATAAATAAATAAATAAGAAAACAAGATCAATAGCATAAGATTCCTCCCTGCCTAGATTAAAGGATGGGAACAAAGCAACTTCAGCTAATCCCTGTCTAAAGGGAAAACCACAATGTAAAATGTTTTCTAGAAAATCCATTTGAGAAGTAACTATGTAACACCCTGGCGGAAACATCTGCAGTGCATGTGAAGGTTGCTATTTGTGTTAGGCAAAGAAAGGCCTGAGATGAGGATTAGACTAGTAGCATCATCTTGGTGACTAGTATTAATCGTTACTCTACTAGCTGTGTACCTTAAATAGGCAGCAGAACAAAACAAACAAACAAAAATCTGTTTTGCTTCATCTGTAAAAGAGCTTTTTTTCAAATTCTTTGCCTAAATGGGAGTTCTGTAATATAAAGAAAACTCACTTTTTTGTCCTATTCCCAGAGCAACGGTACACATTCAGGTCAATGATGTTAATGAGTATGCTCCTGTGTTCAAAGAGAAGTCCTACAAAGCAACAGTTATTGAGGGGAAGAGGTATGACAACATCCTGAAAGTGGAAGCAGTGGATGCAGATTGTTCACCTCAGTTCAGCCAGATCTGCACCTATGAAATTGTTACTCCGGATGTTCCTTTTGCTATTGATAAAGATGGTAAGACTAGGGTGGGAGATACAGTGGGAAACACTGCAGTTCACTCCTTAAGAATAGTGCTTCAAATTGGTCAGCATAAAACCAAAATAACCCTGCTGTAACTCTTTTATAGAGTATAGTTGAATGGACGTGTTCTTTTTAGCAATTGAAATTTATAATGAGAAGTTATCTTTCAGTGCCAATACGTGTGCTCTCTAATAATGTAAGGAGTAGTGGTTTGCTACATGTTCTTTTTCTTGTAAAATACTTTTGAAAGTAAAGAAAATATGGTAGCTGTGTTATGATCTAAGTTAGCTCTTAATGATTTTTTCTTCTCCTCTAGTTGTTCTTTCCTACGTTAGGATTGGTTTTGCTAATCAGCTTTCAAAAATGGGATTCCATATGTGTGCTTTTTATATTAGAGATGCATTATATTTGGCTCCGGAAAGTACCTCTACTGTGGATGTTGGGTTTGAAGTGTAGTGATCAGTAGAGGTCATTTCCTTCAGCCACTAATCTTTGGACCTTTCAAAAATCTATAGACTGTTTTTAGGGGTCCAAAGAAGTCACTTTAGTTTGGTTCAGGGAAGTGAGGATCCATACTGTCAATGGAAAAATTTCAGGGATCTTTAAAATTTTAAAAAAGATGAAGACCCCTTGAACATGTCAAAGAAATTATTTGCTACTTGTCACCTGTGAACAATTTCATTTTAGTAACATAGCAGGTTATTTAGAGACTGGTAAGAATACACCTGCTGTTCTGTGTATTTGTGCTAATCATCTGGATTTGCAATTTTTTAAAGAATCTGGGTTTGATGCCTAGCATTCAAAAGTCAAGTAATGAAGGGCTAATTCACTTGCTAATTCAAGTCTTTATGAAAGTACATGTATGAAATATGTAGATGATACCTCTGTGCATTTAATGCAGTAGTGAGCTTGAGAAATTAACAGATATTCACGGTTGATTATCACTGTATTTTTTCAGGTTATATAAAAAACACAGAGAAGTTAAACTATGGCAAAGAGCATCAGTATAAACTGACAGTTACTGCATATGACTGTGGGAAGAAGAGAGCTGCTGAGGATGTGTTGGTTAAAATTAGCGTTAAGCCTACGTGTAAGCCTGGCTGGCAAGGTTAGTTTGATTTGTTTTCCCATCTCCTTTTAGTAGATGTCAGTTCCTTACTTAAACACAAGAGATTTTTTATTTCTTTTTCTTCCTTTGGATAAATGTGCAGGTTGGAGCAAAAGAATAGAATACGAGCCTGGTACTGGTTCTCTAGCTCTGTTTCCTGGTATGCATTTGGAGACCTGTGATGAGCCAGTAACCTCCGTTCAAGCAACGGTTGAGCTAGAAACCAGCCACATTGGTAAAGGTTGTGACAGAGATACCTACTCTGAGAAATCCATTCACAAGCTCTGTGGTAAGAATACTTTGTTAGAATAAAGTGGTCTCTCTTACTTATTCATCTTTTGGAGAGTGTTACATCAGAGCACAAATCCGTGGGTGGTCACCATTTTCACTTGCGTATTATTTTCCCCAACTCTTTGCCCAGCAAGCAATATAAAGCATGAAATCAGCTGAAAGTCATGTTTTAAAGTAATTCTCAAATGCACTGAAGAATCTTTCCTTTTTCTCTCACTTGAAATTCATGTTCAAGTACTGAAGAATGTTATATATGCAGATGAGCATAGCCGCTCTGTTTTTCCATAGGCACGACTGATGTGAGGGATGTCATCTAAGAAACCCATGGTGAAAAATTAGATGAAAAATTAAAGAAAATGTGTTGGGGGAAAAAACATTGCTTAGATAAATTTAAGCTATTTCTAAATGGCATCTTGGCATCAATATGTCTTGCAGTTAAAGGGATTATAAAATGTTTCTGAAGGACAAAATGGAGGAACTGAGATTACAGGCCAAATTACCACTGATGGGTAATATCTTCATCTTCAGTTGAAGTTAGTGGGAAGTGTGAATTCAGTGCAGCCCTAGAGACCATGGGGAATTCCTAAGCTATTCCCACAGTTATATCACTTTGATAGTGATATTTTAGATTTGAAAGTGGGGAAAAAGCAGCAAGCTGAGCTACTGCTGGGTATGTTATTACTTCTGGCTATAATATATTATTGATCTGGGAGAGAATGTTTAGGTTCTGAATGAGAGTCTTATGGAGCCCTCTTTAACTGGATGAGTATGGGCCGTATGACTAGTATCGTCCTTAGAGACGAGTGCCTTTAGTATAGTGGTTCCTCAGATGGAAGCAAAACAAAGCTCTACATCTCTAGAGTAATAAGCAAAATATTTTCAGTGAGGTTTATTATCTGTCAAGGTGTTAATTTATGGAAGACATCGTCATCTTCAATGTGTCTAATTTTAATGCCAACATATTCAAAAGTACGACTACTTAATGCATGATGGTAGGGCTTAATCCTGGCAGTTAATATGAGAAAAATAATAAATAAGGATTTGAAACCAGCTGTAATCATTTTAGTTTCTGTCTGTTTCATTTGAGCATTTTTATTGTAGGTGCTTCTTCTGGAACAGCTGAGCTACTTCCCCCTCCAAGTAATGCTGCTAACTGGACAATAGGACTTCCTACAGATAACGGGCATGACAGTGACCAGGTCTTTGAATTTAATGGAACACAAGCTGTGAAGATTCCAGATGGTGTTGTCACAGTCAATCTGAAAGAGCCCTTCATGATTTCAGTATGGATGCGGCATGGGCCTGGAACCAAAGAGAAAGAGACAATCCTGTGCAATTCAGACAAGACAGGTTTGTCATTCAAATATAAACAGTTGTCAAATATGAATGGACACACTGTTGTTCTTGGTTTTCCCCCCCCCCCTTTTTTTTTTTTTTGTTTAAATACGTTCCAGCAGCCCGATACCTTAAGTCTTTTCTCTAGGTTAGGACTTTCTTGGAAGTGAAAGGAAGTGGACTGCAAAAGACACTTTATTGTGGTTACCTAAAGAGATATGACCTTTAATTGTTTAGCTTCAGTTCAGATTAGGCAGGCATGCTGTTTTAACTCTGTTTCAATATACATTATGTATTTCTTTTCATTGTGATAGGTTGTTAATCCTGGTAATGCGGTCTGTATTGTGTAACTCAGAAAAACAGTCGTCGTCTTGATACTGCCAAAAGTCGTGCATCAGGTTTAATGATTTTGCTACTAGGTATTTTTTTCCCTAGGAGGAAATAGTTTCTCTCCAATGATGAAATTTTTCTTATCCTGTGAGTGGTTTCAATCTGTGTGAATGCTGTAGATAACCAGCATTCACAGTCAGCATCTTCCAAATTCATTTTGAAGATGGTGTTGATAAAAAAAAAAAAAAAAAAAAAAAAAAAAAAAAAAAAAATCTGATTACCCTGTTCCCATAATTACTGTCTAGTGGGGTAGAATTTTTGTCTTTGTCGTCTGGAGAAGTCGCTTTGCGCCATGTATTAGAAAGTTATTTTGGCTAAAACACAGCTAGCTTTTTCAAAGGAAATCAGGCTGAATACAGACAAAGCACGATAGCTCTCATCTTTAGTTCAATTAGATTTTATTTAAAAGTAAGGAGGACTTAATAGTATCTGTAACACTGTAAAAGCCTTTCTTTGAAAGCGGAGAACTGGCTATCATTTCTCATGCATTTGTTTTTAGAGAGGAACAAATACCCACCTCTTTTTTCTACCTTCACCGATTCCTATTACTCAAAATCTAAGATTCAGATTCATAGAAGTGAACTGGAGGAAAGAAAAGGCAATTTTAAATACACTTATTTCCTGGTTAAAGTATTTTAATTTCTGGTGCTGTAAATATTTTATAATTTTTAAATATTTATATTTCAAATATAAATATTTGCCTTTGTTGCATAATATACAATTGAAATATTGAAACACTGGAAGTAGTTTTTTGGGGAGAGGTAATTATGACTATATTGAACTGGAGCAGCAAAGATAGATCTAGTGCTGTTAGACTGAAAAATTAAAATGGTTTTGGCACTTCTGCTTTTCCTCCTTTCTTGACTTGCATGGTATGGACAGTGGAGTTTGAATGTGTCTCTTGCGTATTCTTAGTTGTATCTCTAGCACCCCACATCAGTGTGTGTATCTCAGTTTACTCATTTGTAACAAAAGATCCTTTTTGTCTGCAAAAAAGTGGAGGGTTTTTTGTTTGTTTGTTTTTGTTTTTTCTTCTAATAGATTTCACCTTCTAAGTCTTAAGTCCTGGGTTCAGCTTGGTTTTGGAGACAGAGATATGTCTATTGGTTGTGCTGTTATCAGTATTACTCTTGGACTATTCAGGAATGTTTGTCCAACCTACTTCTGCAACCATTTCCCATTCCTCTTCACATACCTGATCTGCTTCTGCATTTGTTGTTTGCTGTTAATTAGTAGTGTATTTACCTAGGGAATTTCACAGTGCGAGAAATGTATTTTGTGCAGTTTTACAGAAAAAAATAATATGAATTAAATATGAATTTATTATTATTCATTAAATATGAATTGAATTAAATATGAATTAAAAACTCTCATGCAGATATGAACCGGCACCACTATGCTCTCTATGTACACAACTGCCGACTTGTTTTCCTATTTCGCCAAGATCCTTCAGAGGGAAAAACATATAAACCTGCTGAATTTCATTGGAAACTAAACCAAGTAAGTTTGGAAAAACAGTTGGTAGGATGTTAGAATGCAGTAAGGACCACGGAAGCCTAAACTGTCTGATAATATATTTATTAATAGTACTTTTGCTCCTCCAGACTTATGATACCATGTTTTATAGAAAGCAACAGTATTTACTTTTTTATGATAAATTGCCAGAGATATATTCAGGAATCCTTAGTAGTCTTGAATTGAACTGTAATCAGCTTGCACTGTAAATAATTTTGTCATGGAGAGCTCTGTTATATTGAAAAGGGCTATTTTTTGCTGTAGCCAATTTCTCTCAGCAAAGATGGATCTTTGTCAAGTATTGTTGCATAATAATAGTATCCAAATGTGATCTGTGGTTACAGACATGTATTTTCTGATTTAAATGTATACTGGTATTATTTAGATCTTAAAAAATTAAAGGAACAGATATACATGCAACTTCCTGTATTGGCAATAGAAGAAAAGAAACAACTTATGGTCTTTAAATGAATAAATGTGTTTAGCAGTTGCTTTGCTTCTTTCAGATGTGTTCCATATGTGTGAAACACAAACATATTTATACAAGCTTATAGCTGGTATGTATGTGCACATATATATATAGATACACAAAATGCGTATCAGCTATGTTTATTTGATTGCAGATTTTTAAACAATTAAAAGAGAACTTTAGAATTTTTCTTTATTCAGGTGTGTGACAAAGAGTGGCATCATTATGTCCTCAGTGTTGAATTTCCAGCAGTAACGCTTTATGTAGATGGTGTTTCATACGATCCTTTCCCAGTGACTGAAGATTACCCGCTTCACCCTTCAAAGATAGAAACTCAGCTAGTCGTTGGAGCATGCTGGCAAGGTAAATATATACGGTTTTACAATTTGAATACATTTTTAAAATGACATCTTTGTGGTTAGCATGTAAGTACATAACTAATCTTTTAAGTTCAATGAAAGATAACTTGTTAAATCATTTGCATGTTATTTTTGCTCCTAGCAAATATTACATTTCTTAGTCATTTTTTTCTTGAGCGTTTTTTTGCTCATTGGTCACAGGTGTGTATGAAATACCAAGCTACTCACCAAACAACATTCCATCAAAGTGATTTTTGTGGTAACCATGGGAATATAGACAGCTTATTTTTAACGATACTCGTAAGAGTACATTTTATGCTATAAGTTAGTATGCAGAACGTTAGTTTCAAGTAGGCTAAATAGGAAAAGCATAATTTAGAAAAAGTAAATGTTCTCATAAATGGAAGCATGGCCAACAGAGGATTCAGCTAAGCAAAAGTGATGCTGTTTCTTGAGTATGTCACCATTTGTGCTTATAAAAATAAACATAGAAAGCATCTACATTAAAATATGCAGACTATGGCTTAAAATACAATTTTATGCAAGTAAAAGATGTAAAAGCTGCTTGTACTCTCTAATATTAGGAAGAGAGCTCTGCAAAGCTTAAGAAAATGGTGAAAGATCCATCTGAACAAGGAGCGTTGGGGGTGATAATGAGGGAGCTCAGTAACGAAGGTCTTAGTTCATAGTCATGAACTGGAATGTTTTGCCCACTGGTTAAATTACCTCTTTGCTGGTGTAAATAACTGATTGTTCCGGTCAGAGAAAGAGCAGTGTTAAATCACTCATGTTTTATTGTTGTTCAGAATATAGCCCCAGTCTGCAGTAATGCATAGAAGTAGCTTGTAAATGAATGATAAATAAAAAGCTTTGTGGTATTTTCATTAAATTAGCAATCTTCTATCTTATAGTGTCTCTTTCCTCTTTGAGATTTAAGGCTTTGAAATATGAATGAACATTAAATTATCAAAATATTCTCTCCTTATACATTACTGTTTTGTGATACGTTCACTGCTAGAATTAATGCTATTTCAATGCTAAATTCATTCAGCTCTTCCTTCCTTTAAATTACTTATTTTCTCTATAATTGATCTCTTGTTCTGTACATGACATTCAAGCTATCTGTTCTAACTGAGAAGTAGGCTGCAGTGGCTGACTTTCAAGGAAACTATTACAGCAAGGTGTATGGATTGTGTTACAGTTTCTGTAAAGGCCATGTCCTGACAAAAGCATATCCATTTAGTTGACAAATTCCTGTGCTTCCTTTATCGTGCATGGTAATTCCTTACAGTGCTGGACATTGGCACCATTATGACAACATGTAACAACAAGAACTTGCAAGAAATTCCGCAGGCAGCGTGACTTTATCTGCTACTGTTTTGGAGTATTAGAACATGGCAAAAATATATGTATATCAGAGGTGAAGTTAGCGCTTAAGGCCATCACCTGTATCTTATCAATATTTTTTAATAAGTAAGCTACCCTAAGTTACACATGCAGTTCATCCCTAGGGAGGGAGAAGTTTTATGCTATCAAATATATTTTTTAAAAACCTTTCTTTAGAAAGATTAAAAGCTGATGTTTTTTTCCTCAGAAGCTTCCATTTGATAGATTCACTGCTTAATATTTACAGTGCTGTTAATTTGATCGAAAATCTGTGTTAGTAATGGCACCTTTTGATCAATGTTTAATACCTATTGGGGACCTACTGATATAGGTTCCATCCTATTGTATTTTGCATTTTAGTAGTTGAAGAGGAGATTACATTAGTGGGAAGAGAAGATAATAAATATGCCAGTTCATAGATTTACATCTCACTACTAGTCGTGGTTTGTATGAAATTCGGTATCCATAAATATTATCCAGTGTGACCATTTTTGCTACAGCTTGCATAGGGCACTCCTCAGGGTTGTTTTGTCATGAATGTTTTGTCCTTGTAACAGTACAGTAGTGCTGCTTCCCTCAAATGCAGCTGTTAGTGTTTCAAAGAGCTTGTAATTGCTGAGAAGCTGGGGGAGACTTTCTGGGGGGAAGTATTGCTGTGTATTTTTTTTAATCTGTGACATAAGAGAGAATTTGCCAGTTCTTAGCTGCTTGGTCCCTTCCCTATTGTCCTGTTCTTTGTCTTGCTTTTCTACAGAATATACAGGAAATGAAAATGACAATGAAACTGTGCCCGAGACCTCTGCAGGTTGCTGGAGTTTTTTCCCTACTGTTTTGTTTCATTTTTAAGCCAAGACATTGCTTCATCTCGCACATAGCATGAAATGCAGGCATTGCATTTGGGCCATTGACCTTCATGTAATTTCTTCTAGGCTTGATTCTTCATTGTGCTTTTATTTTCAGTGCTTCACCAGCTGATTTTTTATTTTCTGTTGCACTCAAATGCACATTCATGTACAGATATGCAACCATTGTGATTGCAGTGAAGTGGTGTAAAATAAGTTGCTAATATAAAATACTAGACACAGTTTTTTAGATCCAATTTTGCTGAACCATAAATGCACGTTGTATAGGTCATACACCTATATCTTAGAATTGCTGAAGAGGCTGTGAGGGACATCTAGAGGTCAGGCAGTCCAGCTCCCTAAAACAAGACCAATTTTGAAGTTTGATGAGGTTGCTCACATATAACTCAAAGTCAGACCTGTAACTTAAGGTGATATTCATTTGATCAGAAATTGGTGTAAAGCTCTAATAACAGTGCATCGTTTTAAAAACTTTGACTCCTGGGTATAGCCTTTTGGTTGATGCTATAGGGTGTTCATTTCCTTAGACAGCTTTAGGGATAATTTGGTGGATTTTATAGCTTAAGCGAGGACATTTTAGATTACTGTATATTTCAAAAAGAATATGTTCAAAGTATGTATTCTTTCTGTAAAGTTCAAGAATTCCTAAAATGATCTAGAATGAGTAAGAAGAGATTCTAGTTATACATCATGTTTGAAGCTGGCAAGAATATAACACAATTCAGGGGCTAGAAATTGGAACTGTATAAATCTAAACTGCAAATTGAATGATTTTTAGCAGGATAATTAACTACTGAAAACTTTTATTGCATTATAGAGGGCATCCCCTCGGATCTTTTACACAGGCTTATACATCCTTCTAAAAATCTCCTGACTTACAGAATCACACACAGAATCACAGAATGGTTGAGATTGGGAGGGAGCTCTAGAGATCATCTAGTCCAAACCCCCCTGCTCAAGCACGGACACCTTGCGAAGTGATGAGTTTGAAATTTTTGTTTGTGGGCGGTGTTCAGTGAGTCACATTAATTAGCAAGGTGGACTAGGTGGACAAGGATTATCATCATTAGGTGATGATAATGATCACATCACCAAAACCTAAGGAATGCTTCAGATGCATATTGGGTTGGGATATGTCCTACCTACCTGAGAGGTCTAGAAAGGAATTTGAACTACTCACTTCAGTCAATTCAGAGAAGTAGATACCTTCAGAGGAGAGGAGTTAAGCTCTGCTATCTTGGACATCCGTTTCAGGATGAGCCAAATCACCTTGTAAGGTGGATTTCTCACCTTCAAGTCTAGAGAGAGCCTAAAATAACTAGTTTAGATTTAGAGAACTAACATATGGAGGACTGACACTGTCTTCTATCTTGATGGATATTGCTGACTTTATAGATACTTGACAAGCAGGTCAGAGATATTACCCTCAACATGAGGATTCAGGTTGCATAGTTCATCTCAATGGTTCTCTCTTCTCTTTCTTAAGAACACCACCTCGCTGTATGGGCAAAAGAAATACTTGTTGTGGAAATACTAGCCTTGGTTACACTGTTCACGATGGCCACACCATTGCGTTTTGATGGCCGTGTGCATGGTGAACTGTTCCGTTCCTTCTTTGTGCCTGAATGTTATCACAAGGTTAACACCCAGAATAACTTGCATGCGTATATGTTGTGGTACTGCAAGAGGTAATTTTTTAAAGAAAAAAAAAAAAAAAAAAAAAAGAAATGGTGAAGACCTATAAAAGACTTTTTCCCTCTTCCCTTTATGAAGGTGGTGAACTCCACATGGCTCAGTTTTTCCGAGGCAATCTGGCAGGCTTGATGATCCGTTCTGGTAAACTGGAAAACAAGAAGGTGATAGATTGCCTATATACTTGCAAAGAGGGACTGGATTTACAGAGTGCTGATGGTGCTGGCAAAGGCATAAAGGTAAAACTGCATATGAATAAAAGAAAACATGTATCCTGCTTTCCTGATAACAGATACAAGCTCGGCTGGTATAGCTAGTAGAGGTTTTCCAGATAAAATAAGAAAATGTTATTTGGGATATTATTTGGGATATTTTATATAAAAATTCCATGAAAACTAGCATACATACAGTGTAGTAAGCTTTGAGGGTCAAAGTAACTATGTTTTCTTTAAGCCTTAAAGAGTTCTTTTTTTTTTTTTTTTTTATT
>VZSV01000192.1:43274-53502 GCA_013398735.1 Nothocercus julius | reverse complement strand
TTTTTTTTTTTTTTTTTTCTCTTGAAGAATAAAATACTAAATACATTTGACTTGAATAGGGATGCGAGCAGGGAAATTAACTATCAGGCCAGTAAATAGGGACCTTGTTACTTTGAATACAGATGTGATTATATTAGCAATCACCAGGCTAAGCAGTGCTGAACTTTTAGTTTTAAATAGTTATGTTACTTTTGGATATTCTTTCCCTCCCCTGTTGTTTCAGATCCATATGAACCCTAGTCAATCAACACTGACCTTAGAGGGAGATGATATTGACAGAGTTGACAAGGCCATGCAACATGTTTCCTATTTGAATTCTCGCCAATTCCCAACACCTGGGATCCGGAGACTGAAAATCACCAGTGTTGTCAAGTATGTCCTAATGCTGAAATGTTTATATTGTGATAATGAAGCTTTGAAAATGTATATGTGAATCATAGAATGCTTAATGGTTGGAAGGGACCTCTAGAGATCATCTAGTCCAGCCCCCTGCACATGCAGGGTCACCTACAGCATGTGGCTCAGGACTGCGTCCAAGCGGGTTTGGAAGATCTCCAGAGAAGGAGACTCCACAGCCTCTCTGGGCAGCCTGTTCCAGTGCTCTGTTACCCTCACTGGCAAGAAATCTTTCCTTAAGTTCCCGTGGAACTTTCAGTGCTTCAGTTTGTGGCCGTTTCCTCTAGTCCTGTCAGCGGTTGGATCTTGCTGTATGTAACCATCACAATTTTAATATAGCTACACAAATCATTGAAATGTTTCATGTTTTAATTGTGTAATAACTGCTTACTCTGCACAAATGTGCCTCCCCTTCAAATAGCCTCTTTGAGCAAAACTGCCTCTGTATTTTGCAGATGTTTCAATGAGGAGGCATGCATCTCCATTCCTTCTGTGGAGGGATATGTAATGGTCTTGCAACCAGAGGAACCGAAAATCAGTCTCAGTGGCATCAACCACTTTGCCCGCTCTGCTTCAGAGTTTGAGAGCTCTGAGGGCGTTTCCCTCTTCCCGGAGCTTCGCATAATAAGTACCATTACACGGGAGGTGGAACCAGAAGGAGATGGAGATGAGGATCCTACAGGTAATATCCTTTTTGGGGTAGGATTGTTGCCTACCCTTACCCCATTCAAAGATCTTCCTTCTCTGAAGAGACGTGGATTTCTCTATTAATGCAGAATCTTGTAGGATGCTGGAAGATTTTATCTCCGGTGAGAAGGGGTCGGTTGTCTTCTGGGTCTAGAAAGATTTTCCTATAATGGTAGTAAGCTTCGCTGTTATCTTAGGGTAAATGTCCCTTGTTTGTATCTTTTTTTTAATCATGATTATTTCTTGAGTACTTGGTTTCTGCTTCAGGCTCAGATCTCCGTATGTGTTCTGAGAGGAAATGTTGTATTTGCATATGAAGTTTTATAGTTCCTGGGCTCTTGTCTACTTCCCCTTCGTTTCTGCTTACCTCTGGCTTTTTGTCTGCTCTTTAGTACAAGAGTCTTTGGTATCTGAAGAGATTATGCATAACTTGGATACGTGCGAGGTGACAGTGCTGGGAGAGGAACTAAATCAGGAACAAGAAAGCTTGGAGATTGATATGACACGATTGCAGCAGAAAGGCATTGAGATGAGTAGCTCCAACCTTGGCATGATCATCACAGGTAAGGGGTGACTACTTATGGTCTTGTCCTAGGAAGGGTCTGAAACCAGTGGTAATGGGAACTGCCTGCTCAGTAGAAGTTTTGTAGTACCTTACCACAGATGCTGCTTTCTTTGTCAAGATCTTCAGGCTCAGAGGTGTCTCTACTGTTCTGCGGAAAACTGTGATCCTAGAAAATAGGCTGTCCTAGACCCTGCTCTGTGTTGTCCTCTCATGTCACAAATTGCAGGTTACAGTTAGACTACAGAAATAAAGTAGCCTATGTCCCCAGAAAAGGCTTGTTCCATGCACAGATAGTGCCCTGGACCACGCATCATTCTTGTTTATTATGCATTTAGAGTATAGATTGGCTATGTATTCAACAGAAGTATCCTAAGATCCCCTTAAAGACTAATTTTAATTTGGTTTAGGATTAAAACACAGAATTACAGTGAAGCCACATATATGTACATGTGTAGCTTAACAATGTTTAAGTTTCCAGTCATCAGGAAAAAAATCAGCCAAGAAAACTTGCGAGAAGAAAGGCAGCAGTGTTGTGAAGTATAGGATGCCTCACTAGTCTTTTGTAAAATAACTGTTCCACTTGTTTCTTTCTGCAGGGGTTGATACAATGGCTAGCTATGAGGAGGTTCTGCATTTGATACGCTACAGAAATTGGCACACTGTTTCTCTCTTTGACAGAAAGTTCAAATTAGTTTGTTCTGAACTTAATGGACGCTATGTCAGCAATGAATTTAAAGTGGAGGTATGTGAACTTACCTGATCCCTGTGAGAGTTATCAGAGTGTGGGTGGCAGTACAGATGGAAGTTGTTGCCTCAGCACATTGATTAATAATTGATTTTGATTTTTCTGTAAATGTTAGTGAATTTGTGCATTTTAAACTGTGTTTTATATTTTAATGTATTCTTAATTCTACATTTCAGTTTTACTTGAAGCTGCCTAAACAGATATGAGACTGCTATATTGCAACAGAAATGATATAGTTAATTTAGGTGTGTGTGCTAGAGGGAAGGTTGAATTAGAAAGACAACATACAAATTTTGGAAAAAAAAACCCAAAACCCTACAGAATGGACTACTAGGAGTGTTGCTGCATTGACCAGAGACTTGAGCAACCTTGATGTATGACTTTTAGGATTCTGTATATGAACTCACTGGGCCCTTAACTATTTTTGCCTATGTGATGCTTAAGCACTGACACTAAATGCTAGCAAGAATGCTGTAAATTATAAGTTTGCTGTGGGATGTGAGAGAGCAGAGAGGCTAAAATTATATTTCATCTGCATTAGAATACAGAGTAATTATTACTCAGTGCACTTGTACCAAAGATATGAAAGTACAGCAGGAAATAACATGAAGGGTGCTACAGTTCCAGTTGCTTGAACATAAAGTTATTTATTTTGAAAGAAATTGTCATGCATCTCTTATCTTTAGCTGGGAGTTTGAATTTCTGCATTTTAAGTTTGATCACAAGGATGTCAGTAAAGTTAATAATTGTATTTACCACCCCTGGCTGGGTATGGAGAGCTGGGAAAGCTAAGGAGCTGCTTGTGCTGCACAACAGAGGTTTTTTTATTAACCAACATGGTTTGTTTCCTGAGGAAATTCTGTGTGCCTGAGTCAGGATCTTGCCAAACTATTGAACTGCAATTGCTTTCCTTGTTCTCTACTAAACTTGCTCTCTTCCTGTTGTGCAGCTGCTCAGGTACCCTGTATTGCAGTGTTCCACCGCAGGAGTGGTATATTTAGCTCTGCTTGTTTGGCAAGGAAACACGAAATGTGCTGCTTGGATGCTGAGCTCGCAGATATTCCAAGGAGCCTGCTATGCTAGTGCACGTTTCTTTCTCAACTCCTTAGCCCTCTGCCTTTAATTTGAATTTTTTGACTGTTGTTAGGTGAAGATACTCAGCAGAATATTAGAAGATGGAAATGAAGAAAGTGTAATTAATGTGGCATATATCTTTGTGTATATTGCTATGAAAAAATCAAAAGGGCATGATACCAAATTTGATAATGAACTGGCTTTATCCTTTCATCCTGCAATGCAGCTCTTTGCACACAGACTTGCACGCTAATGGAAACAGGTTTGAGGAGGGCAGTTAACTGCAGTGCTAGAGGGTTATGTTGGCAAGAAGCTGTGATATATGAGGAGCTACTGGTTGATATGATTGTTGAAATAAAGAATTAGGGCCCCTGAGACAAACCATTGCTATTTTGAGAAAGAGTTGGATGCTCACTGTGGGAAATAGATCTCCTCTGTTGCTTTGCAGGTAAGCTGGTGTATTTCTGGAGTTTAACATTTTCCTTTTGTTCTTAGGTGAATGTTATCCACACAGCTAACCCAGTTGAACATGCTAATCACATAGCTGCACAACCACAGTTTGTCCATCCAGTGCATCATACATTTGTAGATCTCTCTGGTCACAACTTAGCCAACCCTCATCCATTTTCAGGTAAGGATTCTCAGTCACTGAAGTTTAGATGTTTCTTTGCTTGTGTTAAATTTCTGCAAAGAGATTTTTTTCTCCCAGAGGCTAAAGCTGTGTGTTAGACTAATCTAAGCAGCTGCTCAGTCTCTTTCTGCTGTTGCCCAAACAGGGAGGAGCAAATGACTAGAGACCTGTGAAATATCTTCCCCAGGCAACAGGAAGGATCTCTCTCCAATCTGTGCATTGGCTGATGTGAGGCATACTGCTCTGAGGGAGCTCTAAGACCTAGATAAAAGACTGTGAGGAACTAGGACTTTTTTTTTTTTTTTTTTTTTTTTTTTAATGTATGTGAATGGCATGAAAAAAGAACTGCAGTGTTATTCCCTTCATGAATTGTGGTATCTGCCCTTTCTATTTTAAGAATACAAATTTGGCATGAGTTTTGGATGTGAGGAAAAAATTTGAATTTTAGGTAGGAGCTTACACAGTAGAATCTGCTGAAAGCAGATGAAAACATGGTGGTCTTTTGGATTGATTCTGTATGGAACCAAATTTTAGTTCTTGTTCTCCCACTGACTTGTGCAGTGACCTTACACATTCTGCTGCCTCTATTTACCCATGTGCAGTATTTCTATAATGTCCTTTCCCTCTTACAGGTAATGGGAATGGTTAGTTATCAGCAGTGTGTAAGGGTTATTTATCAGTATAATCTAAGAAATTCCTTTTATTTTCTTCTTGCAGTTGTTCCAAGTACAGCCACTGTGGTGATTGTAGTTTGTGTCAGTTTCCTGGTTTTTATGATTATTCTGGGAGTGTTCCGAATCCGGGCCGCACATCAGAGGACAATGCGTGACCAGGACACTGGAAAGGAAAATGAGATGGACTGGGATGACTCTGCGTTGACCATCACTGTGAACCCTATGGAGGTAAGGCTGATGTCTCAGCACTTCCAACAGATTCCCTCTTTCAGCTTTGAGTGGGTTTAACTGTCAGCAAGCGAGTAGAGCAAGAATAGCCGCAGAACGCAGAGAACAGACGTTGACGCTAACTTTTTAATAAATGCCTCATAGTGACAAATCCCAAGAGTGGTTGTGTTCGGGTCTTGCATGGGTTGTGATACATAGTTGGTCAAAAAACCTCCGAATCTAATGTCAGGTTTTAGGAGTCAATGTCTTACACTAGTGTTTAGCATATTGCATGGTATTGCATGGTACCTTAACATAAGTAAGCTTTTCTTCGAAAGTCAGAAAAAAAAGTATGTTTAACACTGTTAAACATACTGTTTAACACTGTTAAACTGTTTTTGTTGCCTTCCACTATGGTTGATGTAAAAAGTTTTAGAAGATCAGGAATTAGTAAGATATGAAACCTTAATGTTCTTTGTGTGTTCTCACTGGGAGATCCTTTTCCAACATTCTTTGAAGTACTGTTTAACACTTAAGATTTTGTTTGTTTAGATCAAGAGGATTGATAGCAATGTTACAAAACCAGAGCACTGTTTTAGAGAGCCACTTTTTTTTACTGTTTGCCTAATTAGTGCTGAACATCAAGAAACAGTAAGGAATCTAGTAACTTTTTCACTATATAGTATCTTAACTCCAAATTCAAAAGAAGAGAGAGCAGTTTAGCCCAATATGATACTAACAGGTGATTTCTGTCCTAACAGACTTATGAGGATCAACACAGCAGTGAAGAGGAGGAGGAGGAAGAGGAAGAAGAAAGTGAAGAGGGAGAAGAAGATGATATCACCAGTGCAGAGTCTGAAAGCAGTGAGGAAGAAGGAGAGCAGGAGGAGGACCAACAGAATGTCAATAGACAGCAACAGCTGGAATGGGATGACTCCACCCTCAGTTATTGATTCGAGCTGTTCCCTTTGTCTTTATGTTTCTGCTCTAGAAGACTCCACTGTAATCCACTCCATTGTCCCCAAGGATTCATGGTGTACAAAAAAAAAAAAAAAAAAAGTCATTCTGGCCAGTAGATTCAACCAACACACATCCCCGTGTTTGTGTTGTATTGGCTAGTTCCTGATGCTGTTCCTAGAATTGTAGTTAGCACCTCTTTTCCCTCAGCCATGCCTCAGTGACTGGATTTTTTTACGCTATGTGAGGAATCACCTTGCACTTTTTTCTTCATGTCATCTCAGCTAAGTGACTCTACAGATTTGTAGCCATTGCACATGAATTTCTGAACTGTCTTTTTTTGCTCAGTGAAACAACTTTGGCTTTGTTCATTTTACTCTTTCTGAAAGATGCGAAGATTGCTTGTTGACAAAGGGTAAAGTTACTCATTTCAGCCTGTTGATTTTTTTTATTATTATTTTTTCCCAAATTAGTGCATGTGTAAAGTGGCAGAATGAGGTTAATATGTAGAAGATTAACAGACTTTTTAATATTTTGTAAATATATTGGAATTATGTAATTATGTCATTTGTGGTAGTGAAAACAGGGATTGGGGTTTAAAACATGCTAAAGTAAAAAAAAAAAAAATCATGAAGCATGAAATAATACGAGTCTCATACTACTGCGGCAGGAGCACGGGCACAGTTATCTAGTGTAGATGTTTCAATAATAGTGTCTTTGGCCTTGACTGCCATGTTCACTCATGCCCTGCTCGCATTTTTTTTTTTTTTTCCTTCCCCTCCTTTATTTTTGCAGAGGGAACAGAGAAGCTTGAGAAACTGTAAAGGCTTTTAGGAACCTCTGTAGAGGTTCAACTGCCCTGCCTAATACAGTTTATTTTCCAGTTAAATTTTGGTATAAGGACTTTTAAGTTATTGGGAGAAAAACACTACTTGGATGTTGGACAGATGAGGCTGCTGTTGCTGTGGGGTGTTGCCACAGCTCCTGTTAATTACAGTGAGGCTGCCTGTAGTACAGGGATGGTCTGTTCGTGTTGCTGGTAGGTGACTATTCAGTTGGTTGTTACAGTAGTAACTGAAGTAGAGAAGCCTGAGACCTGTGTACCTGCGCATCTTGGCCACCAGTCTACATGGATAGGTATTTGATTTTATTGGTGTTTTGATTCTCTTTTAATTTGGGAATGGCGGGTAGAGGGGGGCTAGGGACATAGCTTATATCATTCCTAATGAACACACTCCTGCTCATTCCTGGTAGCTCCTTGTACAGTAACTTGGACTGTTGGTGTATTAAGCCTTTGTTTACATTTACTTAGTGATTGTGTTTTCCTGCTGGTGAAACTACAGCATAAACTATCCAACCAGACCGTTGAGATTGTTGTTGCTGTTCCAAGTTACAGCTGATTCTGGGTGTTTCTGATCAACTTTCTAACTTGGACTCACAAAGGACTTTTTTAAAAAGAAATGGCAGAAAGGTACGAAACATAAGTTATGACCCCCGGTGAAGATTTTTTTGTAAGGCAGGTCTTACTCATTTAACTTTATTTGGTCTCATGCAGAGCATTATGAATATCTGATTACTTCTGTGTTTTTTTTTAAATATTTGGAGTTGGATTAAAGAGTAACTTCTTTTACTTGTGACAGGAACTAGGACTCATTCACTCCTCAGCTCGGTAAGCCAAGTTCTAGTTTCTGTGTTGTGCGTAGTCCGCCCAGGTGCGAGGTGCCCGGGACACTTCTTTCAGCCGGCCAGCAGCTGACAGAGATGCTCATACGGAAATGCTGCACTGGATAAACCTGCTACCAGAGCGGCAAGGAAGCCAGATGGTGGGAGAAGAGGGTCGTAATTCAAAGAGATAAAAGGGCAAATTGATCCAAGTGTTTCCAAAATTTTCATTTGATTTTCGCAGCAGACCTATTCTTACCTAGTGCACATCTGGCTCCTGATGTGTGTAATGGGATTGAGTGGTGGGTTTTATCTGGGATAAAACTTGACTCTGTGGAGTGCCTTTTACTATAATAGATGGATCTGGAAGCAGGGGAGAAAACCCACACAACTTTTTTTTTTTTTTTTAAATGTAAAATTTTAGATTTCTAAAATGGGGAAATGGTTTTGACTACTTCCGTGGTAATATAACTGCTAGTTTTAAGTAAACTGGGGAACTTTTAACTTATGTCTGACAGTTGTCCTGTGTTAATGTGTAGAAGACTTATCCTTCCATATACTGTCACTGTAGCTGCTGTATTTTAGACAAAAACTGATCATGACTTAATGGTAATACTGAAAGGTTGTAAACGTCCTGATGCAGTTTGTAGCCACTGTGGGTATAACTTTTCAGATGTGTATATTGGTAACAGGTCAGTTTGGAAAGTCTATAAACTACAATAAATTTCTGGTTCTAAAGGCTGTTTGCATTTATTTCTCACTGAGTGGAATAGAGTTGAATCTAGTTGCACCTACTGTGTTAATTTTTCTCTGCTGGTGGCAGGGGTAGTGCTGTGTTCTTGGAAGGGGAGATTTGTTTACTCTCCCCTTTTTGGAAGGGGAGATTTGTTTACTCTCCCCTTTTTGGAAGGGGAGATTTGTTTACTGATTTCAAGCATAAGAAGACTCTGACAGCATGTGTGTATAATTTATGAATCATTTTTACTTTTAGACTTACAAAACATGTACTTCAAGCAACTGAAAAGTTAAACATGTAAACATTCTTTTCATACAGAACATGGCCTGACTTAAAAAAATACCTTTTTTTTCCCCGAAGGCAACAGAATAAGCACAATTGGTTTGTACAGAGTTAAAAAAAAAAAAAAAAAAAAAATCACAAAAACATCTCTAAATAAATAGAAATAGTAAAAGGTATCACTTTGAGCATATTTATAACATCGGGAGAGGGTAGTTATTTACAGTAAAATTAATATTTTTTTGAAGTGATTTACGTTTCAATCTTTGTTACAATTCAGCTTGTTAGGGACCATCAGATGAGATACTGCTTTGTAATTTTAGAGAGAAAGGATCTTTGCTGACCTGAGAAAACCTTCACACTTGTTTTCAAGATACAGCTGCTCTTCCAATGACTTACAAGGAGGAAGTCCTCTCATTGATGTTTTTGCTTTTTGTAGGTAAGTTAGCTTTCCAGAAATGAGTAACCCTTCTGTAATCCGTGCTGGATTGAGGAACACCTTTGGAATTGTTCAATTCTTGCAATTTAGGCTGATACAATTTTGCTTATTGCACTTTAAAACAAATAAGGACAGCTGACAAGAGCCAGTGCTGCTTTGTACGTCCATAAAACTAACCTAGGGCCTGAGTTTCTGGAAACACTGTCCCAGCAGTGGCCGAAGGTCTGAACTGCTGTGAGCCTGCAGACCAGGAGCTGACAGTGACTAAGGAGACCATCAGGTAAGAGGGCCTTGCTGCAATACAAAGACAAGACCCTGGATTTTTTCGTTTGTGGTAAGAGAATTGCATTTGTGTTTACAGAACTGTGGTATATTTCTTCCTTCTCATGAGGATGTACAAACCGCTGATTAGATTGTGGTGGTTTGAGTTTCATCTCAACTCGCATCTGGCCTGATATTTTTGAATACTTTTCTGCTCCATGAATCAGTTGAATAAGGAAGGAAATAGCAATGTTTATCATTCTGCAAAATACAGCAAAGTTGTGCAGCCATCAGCACCTCTGCAGGCAAAGTTAGGGCCTGCCAAGCCCAAGAGGAGGAGGGCAGGGAGGCTCTGACCCGCTGCTGCTCCCTACCGAGGGAGGGGTTATTTAAATAGCAGCAGCCCTGTTTTCTCATTCCCTGATTAGCAGGCAAAGAGATCTAAGTCGCTGCATTCATTAAACTCCTTTGAAACCAAAGCAACTCTAAGAGAGGGTTTTGGGCTGCTTTTCCATTTCTGCATTTCCTATTCAGAATGTGGGCAGGGTCGCTGCCCCCCTGCTGCATGCGGTGAGGTGGGTCAGTTCAGAGGGCACGGGCTGCTCTGCCTGGAAATGTCCTGGCCACACCTCAGTCACACACAGTGTTACTTGAAAGGTAAAAAAAAGGGGGTCTCCTAAGTGAAAATGAGTTTACTTTTACCTAGCTGCTTTTTCTAGGATCAAGTGCTCTACAAGAGGCAACCTGGTTTATATACAAAACTGTGGGTTGTATTAGCGTTAAATGTAAAAAAAACCCCACCAAATTTAACTTGTCTTCTCTAGTTAAGGACATAGAAGTCAAAGGTGTGATTTAGCTTTAGGGAGGCCTTGCAAAAAGGTCTGAAGCTGAAAAAGCAGACTGTGCCGTTGCTGA